>JANPYM010000001.1:4510452-4637711 GCA_025890175.1 Ciborinia camelliae
TTTTTTTTTTTTTTTTTTTTTTTTTGGGGGGGAGGGAGGTACAATTATTTAAATAAAAATATTGTGTTTAAAAACCATGAGGCTTTTATCAAGGTACTCAAATTTCCTCAGTATTCTTCAACTATGCTTTAGTAATTATATCCATCAGGAATCTCCAACTGTCCTTGATAAACGGTGCCATTATCCTGACCCTCCCAGTATTTTGTAATAGAAGGCAAAACAGTTCTGCGACTATGGAGCGTCTCCAATTCAGTATTTGGAACGGGTTGTGGTGCCCATCCAACCTTTTCCGCAAGAATACCAGGATAACTGAAGTTAAAGTATCGGTTTTCCAAAACGCCTGGACTCCACTTGCGAAGCTTATCACCAGTACATTCAGCGATATAGGAGAAAACATTAGCGCCAACATCGAAACGGCCGAGAGTGTGTAAACCCCAGTTAGCTTCCACGGTGGCGATGGAAGAGTAGTGATCATAATAGTTGGAATCGGTGGTGTTTTTGAGATGCTTTGGGACGGCGTCTCCGAGGAGGACGGAAAAGATGCGGTTTTGGTCCTCGTAGGTTTCGTTTTCATCGAAGGTAACGAGAACAAGGGTGTTTTTCATGAAGTTTTCGTCCTCAAGAAGCGGGAAAAGGAAGTCTCTGAGCCATTGCCCAGCAACGGTAATAGATGAGTCATGGCCGTCAGAGGTCATGTTGGGGGTGACGAACATCCATTGAGGAAGCTTATTTGCTGCAAGATCGGCGTGAAACATGGTGGTATTCTTAATCAGCTCACGACGTTCGGGCTTGGTGGCGACGGAGTCAAATAAAATTGCAGGGCTGAGTGATTAAGGGTTAGTATGATGGAAAGCTTCGCTCAGTGGATTGAACTTACTTGTGTTTGCGAACATAGGCGTCGGCACCGGTATCTTGGTTGGGCCAATCGAATCCTTCGTAACCAGTGTATGGCTGATCTTCTTGGTACAATCCCCATGTGATTCCCTTGTCTTCGAGGAGGTCTAAAACTGAGGAGACATTCTCGGGAACTACGGTGAATGGATCAGAATCGAGACCGAAGTAATCACTATATAATTGTAAGATACTGTGATGACATCAGTTGGTGTAGAGTCTGAACTTACCCTCCAACAGCAGCCATATAGTTAGGTTCACTAGGATGAGTTACTGCAAAATATTTATTCAATGTAATACCCATCTCTGCCGTTTTTTTGAAATTTGCTATATCAACATCAGTACACATGCGTTCAATTTTTGAGGAACGGGAACATACGGTCTTCGGCAGCATTGTCAAAATCGGTATTCTCAAACCAGATTTGCATAAAATTGTCGAATGCCTTTCCCTTAACATGACTAGTAGGACTTCTTGTCTTGGCAATTGCTTGTGCAGCGAGAACATCAACAGGGTCAGATGACGTTGGAGAAGCAGGAGCGACAGCAGTGGAGGTATCAACAAGGTTCAACAATGCCGTTGTTGTTGTAGAAGTAAGAGCGGCAGAATAGATTGAAGAGACCTCGTAATTTTCCTTAGGGTGAGATGCTGCTCCAGGTATGAAACCTACCAGAAGTGGAAGACTTAAAACAAAAGCTTTTTGAAATTGTCTCATTTTGGCGACAAAAGAGAGAATTGAATTGAAGGGCTGAGTTTTGTTGAAGGATAATGGTTTGATGGATGGTTTGATGGATGGTTTGATGGATAATGTAATATATGTAGAAGGGGGAATGCCTCGCTACTTATAGATTACCAATCGCGAGATATACATGTAGCGTAGATTAGGTACTTCTCACACTATGGTAAAGTAAAAAATGAATAAATCTAGTTTCTTAGTGTCGACGTAATAGCGTGGTAGATCAAGCTTCCCAGAAAATCAGTTAGAAACTAGCACTCGTAGATCAAGCCTGCTGGTGAGTCCAGACTTCTGGTACTCAGCTTATACTAAATAAGTGTAAGTAGGTAGGTAGAGTTCTTGCCGGGCTCAAGGATGAAATCAACATCCTCGGGTCATAGTCTATAGACACACAGTAAAGTGAAGAGAAGGGACCGTTACGCAATTTCTGCGGTGTGAAGAAAGATAGAGCTGACATCCCGCTGGAAAAGCTTTCGACCTATTAGAATCGAGCGAATGGTAAGTTACGAACTTAAGATGGTATTGTGTGTAAGCCATATATTGAGGCACGCCTTTTCACCTGCTATATCGAGAACCTGGCCGATCCGATTTTACCCATTACTTTCATTCCTGGCCATAGAATGCATGCACGAGCACTCAGATGCTGTAGATCGAACATAATTTGCATTGTCCCGAACCCTCTTGGTAGTTGGGTGAGGGGGGGGGAGTTCGCCTCGATCCTCTACGATACCGGACGGTTCGTCTTTTCGGACTTGTCCCGCAGTTGTTGTGCAATCTATGTATGCATCGGGTTCAAATGCGGGGCAAGGATAGGCTCAAGCACTTCACAGACTCACAGTAGTAGACTGGTAGTACTGAGAATCCTTGTTGGATCAACTGGTAAGGGTTCATCGATCTCCTCCTACTGTATTGAATCATTGAATCTTGATCATGTTGACCCCGCACATGACTCATGATTGATAGTGAATGTAGTATGGTACAAACCAAAATGTTGATGTACGCATCGTGCATGCGAAGATCAATGTCTTTGTCAATAGGTTCGATGGGAAGATACTGGTAGCTAGTCTGATAGATCGACTGGTAGAGAGTTGAGAGTTGAGACTCGAGAGCTCCAAGTACTAGGTAGGAGGTACCTTAGCTTCCAAAGCATTTCAACTTTCGTTAGGTTTCATAAGAGAACCGTTAGCTGGACCCTTTTTGACCTAAATAATGCGGAAGTGATTCATACCCGTCCCCGCCAGTGCCCACCTGGGCAACCCGCACTGATGTCAAATCAAAAAGGGTAGGTGGGTGCTCCGTAGACCCTTAGACCGACTACTGTACTGCACCTCTCAAAACGTGGGGAAACTTGGTGATCTCATTGGCGAGGAAGGAGAAACTAGATTGGATTGGATGAGATGACCATTTCCCATTTCCCAGAATCCCAATACGGACGGACCAAGTTTTAACGACTACCCAGGTAGGTAGGTAATCTGTGGTTTTAAGAATGTGAACTTAAAATTCTATCTAATTGCCATTAATAAGTTTTAACCCTATTCTCAAGATTTTCGAGATACCATGCACGTGCATCCATCTTACACTCATTTTCACCCGGCTCTAAATTTGGGTTTGCTATTGCTACCTACCTACCGACCGACCGACCTTGGTATATACTATGATAACATCGGATGACTTGGTTCCCAGTATTTGCAAATATTTCTACGAAAACAGTTTGTTCGTATCGTCCATTCGTACTGCTAGGAGGAAAGTGTAACGTTAAGCGTCGCGATTGGAATCTTCAAAGATTCTGAATGATTGTCGTATCTGGAGAGTTATCATGAACAAGGCCGATAGGAATCTATCCAACATCTCAACCATGACTGTCTACGCCAATGATCAATATTCAGAGTCCAGCGATATGTTGGATGATCTTGAAATCCAAAGGAGAGAAGATGACTTTGGAGACCCGGAAGATGGACTGTTGTCAGATGAGAAGGACGACTCATCACCAGAGGTTGAAGTCAAAGAAGAATGGCATTGTAGAACCGCCTGGGTGGTAATGCTTTCGATTTTATTTATCATAGGGTTCTTTCTCGTAATGCTTGGATTTGCAAAGACTTTTATCGTCAAAAATGACACGATGATTGATTATCCAGAGACAGCACCCAGCGACTTCCGCAGGTCAGAAAGTGACTACATACTAAACCCCAACTGGAATTTCGATACCCCTCCAAAAGTTCGTACATATCACTGGACGATCAAAGATATCATGGCAAATCCAGATGGGGTTTTCAGACCTATGATTACTATTAATTCACAATTTCCTGGGCCGATGATCGAATGTAACGAGGGGGATACTTTGATTATTGATGTCGATAACCAAAGTGTCAATGCTACCTCGATACATTTTCATGGTATCTTTCAAAACGGAACGAACTATATGGATGGCACCACAGGTATAACACAATGTCCCATTGCGCCAGGCCACAAGTTTCGTTATAAGTTTACTGTCACTGGTCAATCTGGCACCTATTACTACCATGGACATCAAGCTGCACAACTCTCCGATGGCCTGTTTGGGCCAATGATTATTCATTCTAAGGAAGAGAAGATTCTACAACAGATTCCCTATGCTACGGATCGAGTAGTCATGCTCCAAGATTATTACCACGACCTCAGTAGTGGACTCCTGATCGAAAATCTCATGCCTGGTAGTGAATCTTCCCCGATTCCTGATGGAGCGTTAATCAATGGACTTAATAGTCGAGACTGTTCTGTTCTACCACATCGAGCATGTGATAATTCGACGGCGAGTATCCCTTCATTCGATTTAACCGCAAACGCAAATCACCGACTAAGATTCATCAATACCGGTGCATTTGCTTGGTTCCAAGTCAGCCTGGACGAGCATGAGTTTGCAATCACCGAGGTGGATGGTACGGATATCATGCCATCGTATGAAACTCGCATGATGATCAGTCCTGCACAACGCTACAGTTTAATCATAAATACCAATCATATTTCCACCAACGCGTTTTGGCTCCGAGCACGAATGGTAACCCATTGCTGGAAGGAGCCCGATTTACCTCATGGAGCTGCTGAAGTTCGAGCCATCATCCGTTATGTTTCCGAACATGATACACCTCAAGACATAACCTTTCAACCCACTTCTCAAAATTGGAATAAGGGAATCGAAGTACATTGTAGGGACATGAACACCACTACATACATCCCCACCTCTTTCGAACCCGCTCCCGCGATAGCAGATCACAGCTATTTCCTACGCGCAAATCTCGAAAGAGGTCATTGGCGTCTGGAGCGAGGCTTCTTCAATACCTCTACCTTTCGTCCTCAAATTCAGCATCCAACACTCCATCGCACAATTGATGGTTTTGCGACTAATAATGAATCGTTTACATCTATGAGTGATGTCAATGGCGTAAATTCAGTATCATACGGCCAGAAAAATGATTTCCTAATCCAACATTCGGGGGTCAAAGTTGTCGATATAATCATCAAAAACTTCGACGAAGGAAACCATCCCATGCATCTCCATGGCCACAAAGTCTGGGTCTTGGGTCAAGGCCACGGTGCATTCCCCGGATATCAAGCCCTGAATCTCCAGCCAGAAGGCCGCGGTACATTACCAGGTCACGAACACGCGCTAGATAATCTGATAAGAAGAGATGTAGCAACCTTGCAAGGGTTTGGGTGGTTGGCACTTAGATTTGTGGCGGATAATCCAGGGGTATGGGCTTTTCATTGTCATAACATGTGGCATGGGGAAGCGGGGATGGTGATGCAGTTTTTAGATCGGGTGGATCAAGTGGCGAAATGGGAAATCCCTAGAGAAAACCAAAAACTGTGTGAGCTTGATATCGGGGAGTTGGAAAAGGGAAGCGTGCCTAAAGATGAAATTTGGTTTGGGTTTGGAGTTGGGGGTAATCATTGAATGAAGTGGAAAGGTATCAAAGATACGGTGATAATGATACGGATGGAACGGTATTATTGAATACAAAAATGCCAGGAATAGATTAGCATGTGCATATCGATACGCGGGAGATATTGCCTTCGAAACGTTTATCTGTTTGTTTCCTTCTCAATACAGGGGAAACGATGCTCCCATCTCTTCGTATTGGGTCTCACAGAGACAACAGGCTGCGGAGACAACAAACCAACAATCACCCAGTCGAACTCTATAAGCCGGATACAATTTTCGAGAAAAAACCTCGGTATCGTCGTGGGATGATATGATATACAGTTTCCAGCCCAAGAATTATTAAGCAAAACTTGGAGTGTTGGAAGTTAGTATGAGGATGGACAATTTGGTACTGTGTACTGTACATCCAGCCGACACCATTCGATTCGAATGCAAGATATGGTCGATATATATGTAATCTTATATGATATATAATATCACGACGAGGATACTAAGAGAGAGATAATATTGAGGGGTTGGAGTTTGCATATAGGTACGGATATATACCTATTATTTTACCACTACCTATTATACTTGTAATAATAATAATCATATATATGTCATGCCCCATATAGTAGTTAATTTATAGAGATAGATGAATTCCAAACAACTATCAAGTTTCTCTTTCTCCCTCGGGACTGTACAGTAAGTACTTTACTATATAATTTTGTGTGCAGTAAGATGAAATAGTGAGGTGAAAAATTGCGAGAAACGGGAGTTGGAATAGATAAGGAGAATGGTAGAGAGACTTTGGACTCAGAGGTTGAGGTGGAGGAATGAGGAGAGGAAACTTTTCGTTGGTTGGAAGGAAATTCGGGGAGATTTGAAGGAGATGAAGAATAGGGATGAGTGGTTGGATTATGAATTTGTATTTATATGTACTAGGTATACTCATCATAGATAGTACTTGAAATATATATATGCGAATTAGTCACAGGAGTTCCAACCGATACCTATGCAACGAGACACAGAGGTCCTGTTGGATCGAAGAAATAACATACAATGTATGTTAGGGAATCCAATGTGTACTTAGTCCTAAAGACTCCAATATATTTTATATATATCTGGTCTCGGATACTATATTCCTATAGAGAGGGAGTCATTGGAAATGATCATATTATATTGAGAATATCTTGTACGGAATCGCCGTTAAATTTGTGATGTGTTTCATTATTATTATATTGTAGACTGATATTGAACCCGTATACTTGAGTATATACCTCCCATCGAACACGTTTTCTCTACCAATCCATCCACCCGTCCATCCGTCTATCCATCTAAATCCCCTTACTTTCCCAGTCCAATGCAAAATTGACGGAATGCCACACTGGCTATACAACAGCAACCTAACATTCAAAGTATGAAACTGCAGCCCTGTTCACTCAACAAAAGAGTGAGAATATCATAGAGATCAATATGATACCGATAACCCGATCAACAACCCCTATTTCACCTGCCTTTACTGTGTTTCTGTCTTGGATACTACTTAAAGTACTATATAAACTTCGAGTCGGAATTTCAATCTTTCAATCTTTCAATCCCCCCTTCCCTCCCCAAACTTTCCAGGTCTCATAAGGTAAAGCGAGGGGCCCAAATATTTTACCTTGAATCCGAATAAGCCCAAACTCTATTGTTAACGAATTGGCAATCAGAATAGAGAGATGGAAAGAATATTGAAGAGACCACTATTCCGCTAAATATATGTGCCTCTAGAGATTTCAGTTGATGATTAAATCGCGTTGCTGCGTTCGAGTTTGGCTGATTTTCCGCATGTTAGGGACTTTGGTTTAAAATTTTAAACTAGATTTGAAGTGGTAGTGCCAGTGGGTTTATTTTTAAGAGAATAGAATGCGATATATGTAGGTGTGCTTTTAAAGATTGAGAAGGGATGATATATCCCATATGATCTCAAGTTTTTAATTTAGATAGATGGGCTTCTGGGTATGATGAGAGATTTGATTCGAACAATCAGATTATCTCATCCGATGCTTTGGGATCATATCGACCCAGTGAATGAATGTAATTCATATATTCGGTGTTATCACCGGAAGGAGGCCGTTGTAATACGACATCGATTTCGAAGATTCGGAATTTCTGTATACTAATACTTGGGTATTTTCTTTGTGCCTGTGAGAATCAATTTGACGTAGATGTGGCTTGACCAGAAGCACATACCTGGAGATTCACTACAAATTCTCGGTGGGTGAGAGTTTTACAACATTTATTAGAGCTGATGTGATCGGTGACGAAGTGATGATGAAGTGACATAATAGAGTGACATGATGAAGTGATATGATAAACTGATTATGAAGTGACAATGGACCCGAGTATTAAAAGCATACTTATGCTGTACACACAGTAAACATTCTGGTACCCCAATTTCAATAATGTTTTAAGATATTGACGCATATGAAAATTCGTACATGTGGATAGGTAAGTCATGATGTGAATAAAAAAGTGCCAAATACTTCGATATCTGAAAGGTGGTGGATTCAGAGTAGCAACCACTCCGCTTTCCCCCAGCCAGGTACAACCGGAGTATTACTCTTTTCATATCTGACGATGGCTGATTTCGTAGTATGCAGAAAATCTGTCAGTTCATCTACTGGATTTCGAAAACTCCACCCTAGCCTCGGGGTCTCCGGAGTTAAGAGTTTAAGTTCCAATAGAATTCGTCTGGATTCCCCATGTCCTCTTCGGCGAGTTCAATGACAATCTCAAGTTTGACCTCATCTAATCCCCTCCTAGTCGGTGTCGACGAGGGCCAGAAAGTTGCAACTTGGTACACCGACTTTCACCTAGTGCCAGCTCAACAACTCCGTCTCAACACCGACTACAGGACTGAAGTAATACCTGGTGACGGTGGCGATGATGAAGTATGTTGTACGCATCTCCACAAAGTCTAGCCAAGGCTATTATGCTTGATGCCTATTATATGCAGTAAATGATTTGACAAACAAGCAAACAAACAAACATACAAACAAAAATACACAAAGTGAACATAGGGTAAACACAAGGCTGAAAACCCCAAAAAATCTCTCGAGAAGCACTCAAGCATTCCAAGAGTCACACATGACCATGTTGTAACTGATGTGTTGTGTTACATTATAAGTACCGGAAGATGACTCGGAAATGGAATGCCAACCAAAAGGATTGGTGAAGGTAACGTACACTCACTACCACATACGAGGCTACCAAGATTCGTACCTCTGTCTCCACATCCTAAAATACCATTGAAATACAACCGTATAACAGGATTTTTGGTATATTTTGGCCTTGGCTTGAACTGCCAATATTTGATATGCAACCTTACCTTCTCCCAAGGTGCTTGGGACTTGAGCTCGCCGAGAAGAGGACGAGACAGTATTGGCAGAAGCGAATCTTCATGAAACTATCAATGGCAATGGAATGTCACAATAGTAAGTTGGCGGTACACTAAGCACACAGTCATTTTTCAACAGTTTCCGACTTGGCCAGCCCGTCATCTAGATTTGAAGACATGCCAAGTCCGGTCCGGGGCTCCGGGTGTTAGATGGGTTTGCTATGCTATGCTATGCTATGTTATGCCACCTATGCTATGCAGATTGGGGCTGCAAGACTAGAAACAAGAATTCAAGAGGAAGATCGAAATTTGGGAGTTTGATGAATGGGGATGCGATGCTTTGATACTGGGCTGAGTAGTCTGCGCATGCGATGGCAACGGGGATACCAAGAAAGGAGTTTGAGTTTGAGTTTGAGTTTCTGAGGCAGTTGAGTGCCGATGAACTACCTAACCCAACGTGCTAACCCTTGTTTTATTTATAGACTCGCGATGAGTATAGGTACGGGGTAGGTCATTATTGACTCCTTGATATTTTAGAATCAATATCACGAATGAATACATATATGTCAAGGCGACGGCTGGCCCCCACACTGCTCATCATGATACTTTGTCTGAGACTGTGTCCGCAACCAAGTATCTGGGCAACCAACTGAGCACCTGGGCATATTCGAGGTACCCTATTCTATTATTAAAATTAGAATGAGGAATTCCCTTATCTCTCGAGTCTCAACAAATTATTTCCCATTTGAAACCAAACCTACAGTAAATATTCTTGGACTGTGGATGCGATGCTTGTCACAACATGGCTGAGAACTTGAACCTTTCGAATCTGTGAGAATGTTTGTCTGACTCTCTTTCATTTAACCCTGCATCATTTTTTTGAACCTATGAGATGGTTCCTTAAGAACACGCTTTGTGTGATCGTTGATGTTCAACCAATACCAAACAAAAATCAATACAAAGGAAAACTCTTGGGTGTGATATAACTTTAGTATTTTTCAGCCTGTGGATTTGTTTTTTTATGCGGTGTACAATCGCTCCTCCATAGGTTTTCCCCCGGAGATGGGGGTGGAGATGTAAGATCGATCATGAGGACTAAAAGCCCAGTTTGTAAAGGATGGGATGGGATGAGAAAGAATGGGATGGGATGCGATGGGATGAAATGGATAGAATTTATGAATTTCTTTGTTTGTTGATTGTTTCTTTTTTTTATAAGCCGCTGTTATCTTTCAGCCATTCGCATACATAGAGGTTTTCCAGATAATTCATTGATAGCTGGAGAATTATTACTTTGATAGATTTTGGTGTACGCTTACCAAAGTATCAATTGTTAAAACCTTTTTTGGGGACATATATTTACGATATGGGTTGAGAGATAGAGAGAGTTGATGGTTGGTTCATTTCCATTAAATATCAAATCGCATTCTTCATGATACTCATCTCATCTCATCCCATCTTCTCTTATATCTTTCGAACCATCAACCTCGACCTCAACCTCGACCTCAACCTTGACCTCAACGTCAACCACCAATCTATGGATATACCTACATAGGTATCTATCTGACTGTTATCAACACAACCTAGGAACATCTTGAACATCCTGAATTTGAGTCATCAGACGGTTACACAACCTACCTATCAACGCAACCTCCATAGTCCAGCTAGCTTCAGCTACATTACATATAACATTGGCACCACTTATATCGGTACATAACATAAATCAGTAACCGTACCGGTAACAGTAACAGTGCAAGTAACCATCTTCATCTTCATCTTCATCACTTCAAAGTACAACGTTCAACATTTACCAAATCAATCGAGGAAATCACATAATCATATAAAAAAGGTTAGCTTCCCTTGCATACCTAAACATTACCTACCTCACGAGTCACGAGTCACGCACGCACAAACGCACGCACAACCTTAAGTTACGCCCGGGCGACTCAAGTTCCAAGGTTCTCAACCTTCATCCATCCATGGATTATTCGACTATCCATGGATTCAACTGGTCTATCGAAATTTAGCCTCATCTTTTCATTCTCACATTATTACGTTGACATACCTACACCACCTCCCTAGTATCCCATCCCTGCTTGTTTCTTTTGCCCTGCATTTCCAAGACTTCCAAGACTGCCCAAGGCTAGTTTAGTACGCATTGTGTTTTACTGATAGGCTTCCAGAAATTCTTATCGAAGGATCTACCAGGGTTAAATTTCCTCTCAATTCGGATTCCGGAGCATCCAACAGATCAGATTTCATTGATATTGAAGGTCATGGCCGTGGTCTTGATCATGATCATGATCAAGATCATTTATTAACGTCCCGTCATCATTGCTCTCGACTCTCGAGGGACAGTCAGTAAGCCACTAAGGATAGATTTTGAATTCAAGATTTGAATTCAAGATTTACGTCAATTTGGTTGGAATTTTAAGAAAAGATAAACAGTATCTACCCCGATTCATTCTACGATCTACCGTCTATCGTCTATCGTCTACTGTATCTACCCCTCATCATACCTACCTACTAGGTAGGTACCTTACTCATCCATATATCAATTTATACTTTTCGCTACCAGGTATTTGGTCTAGAACGAGGAGATTCGATTCATGCTTCTTACTTATAATTACCTAGGCTAGTTACTATCTACTATCTACGATCTATTGTCTACTATCTACTATCTACTATCTACTACCTACTACTACGTACCTATCTAATACTAATACTACTACTACGTCTTTTACTATATACAGTAGTTCAATTTCTTGATCTACTACTTCCTCTTCTTTTTCATCTTTTTCATCTTTTTCTTTTTCTTTCCAGAGATCCATATATCACAAGTTAAATCCTCCCTTGATTTCCAACTTCCATCCAATTCCCACTCATACTCAGCTCAACCAACTTCCAAATTCTACCGTTTCATTTTGGTTTACCGCGACTCAGATCGATCGAGGAATCTTGTCAACCGTACCTATATCCTTGTTCCTTCCTTCCGCACTCGCAGGTGGTCGAAAGTTCGGTTTACTCCTCTACTTAGGTATTATAAGAAACGTTGTCAAAAAGTTTGGTCATAAGTTCATAACCCTTGGTCAATTAAAGAAAGAGCGAAGGAAGAGGGGCAAAAAGGCAAGAAGGTTAGCATTAATTTTCCCAAGAAAAAAAACCCTCCCCCCCCTTGGAAATACCGACATAGTTCCTTTTAGACTAGACCCTCAGACCACTGGAGGCTAAAAAATTATGATTGGATATATTTAGGTCTTTGGTCTTCAAAAATTGGAGCATTTGAATAGAATCTTATCTAGATAAATGCCTTCAGCCATTCATGCAGAGTCCCAGGACGTTTTGGCGTGTATGCTACCCACTCTTTCCTACTCTTGACCACAAAATCGTATGGATCTTGTACCCACTAACATCCCACCTGCAGCGGATTCTCGACGTCAGTCCCAGCTTTCCCAGATCGCGAAAGCGGCGGTTTTTAACAATTGTGCTGGAATGAATCCACCACCTAAACCTTCTTCTCAACCCCTCATTGCAATTCCTGGCAACCTCATACTCGAACGCGATTTCGCTGTTTGCAAACCACAGCTCGATAATCTCCCTGCACTTCCACCACCTGTCATACCTGCAGTCTTAAATCGAAGTTTTAACCAAAAAGCCGGAATGTCTAGCGATGGAGTCATCGAGGGAGTTGGTCATCCTCTCTCTGACACACCCCTCCCAAGTGGACCTTCAACTGCTCAAAGCAGTCCAAAAATGTGAGTATATCTCTATTCTCGACATTTCCCTTAATTCTATGAACAGTACCCTAAGGAATGTTCATGAAATTAGTTGGGCGCAAACACCTCAACAAATTTTTCACTTGAACCTCAATACTGACTCTCGCACAGTCTTCCGATTCGACAAAATTCTGGCAGCACCACTCCCCGAGTTCGAGCTCCTGCTACGACCCTCAACATTCCTGGAATGACCAGATCTCGTGTTTCTCCTGACGGCAAAATCGCACAACGAGATGTCGCTTCGAAATTGGTGGTCATTATGGTAGGATTGCCTGCTCGTGGAAAATCATACATCACGAAGAAGATACAACGCTATTTGTCATGGCAGCAACATGAGACTAGAATTTTCAATGTGGGCAATCGACGTCGTGTTGCAGCTGGAAAACCACAACAGAAAAATGGTACACCACCGAGTGTTCAGGCTGAAGCCCATCGCCCATCTCTCCCAAGCCAACCAATTCGCACAGGCTCAATTCCTAGCATTATAGATGCTCCTACACAGGCTGCCCACATGATCCTCAATGGCGTGGATCCAACCCAACAGGATCAAAAAACCAAAAGTCTCGAGTCAAAGAAAATTTCTTCAGCTGGCGAATTGCCGGACACAGAAACTATGGATCAATCAGCCGACTTCTTCAATCCATTGAATTCTAAGGCGGCTTTGATCAGAGAGCAGGTGGCGATGGCTACCTTGGACGAACTTCTAGATTTTCTGTTGTTGGGAAGCGGCGCTGTTGGTATCTTGGACGCTACAAACAGCACGATTGAGCGCCGCAGCCTTCTCTTTAAGCACGTTAAGAAGAGAGAGCCAAAGCTCGGTATCCTCTTCATTGAGAGTGTTTGCGAGGATGACAGTGTACGTATATCATATAATTCTGGGTATTTTCTTTTGCTAAACGTTCTTCTAGCTGCTCGAGGCAAATATGCGATTGAAGCTCCGCGGTCCAGACTATAAAGATAAGGATCCGGAATCTTCTTTGAGAGACTTCAAGAAACGTGTCGCTGCTTATGAAAGTGCATACGTTCCCCTAGGAAAATATGAAGAAGATAACCACATGCAGTACATCAAAATGATAGACGTCGGACGAAAGGTTGTCCACTATCAACTGAAGGGTTTCTTAACAGGAGGCATAGCATCGTATTTATCAACATTCAACCTTTCTCCAAGACAAATTTGGATTACACGACATGGAAAGTCCGATGACAATGCAATCGGCAAGCTTGGTGGTAATTCCGACCTTACGGTGGAAGGACAAAAATATGCCCAAGTTCTTCACAGCTTCATTACAGACAGCCGAAGACGATGGCTTCTCGAGCAACAGCAATCAGCCATTGAGAGTGCAAAGTATCCTCCAGGAGGCGAGGCAGTCAGAACACCGCCCTATCCAGACATTATGGGAGAATTGGATGAAAAGAACTTTTGTGTCTGGACTTCAATGCTTAAGCGAAGTATCCAAACAGCTGAGCACTTTGAGGCGGATGAAGATTACGATGTGAAAAACTGGGAAATGCTGAATGAATTGAATGCTGGTTCTTTCGAGGGATTGACCTACAAGGAAATTGAATCGCGCTTTCCAGATGAATACGAGAAGCGAGCCAGGGACAAATTACATTACATATATCCAGGAGTTGGAGGTGAGGGTTACTTACAAGTTATCAGTCGACTCAGAGATATGGTTCGAGAGCTTGAACGTATTACGGACCATGTTCTCATTATCGGACACCGATCCGTTGCTCGAGTCTTAATGGCATATTTCATGGATCTCACCAGAGATGATATTGCCGATTTGGATGTACCATTGGGAATGCTCTATGCTATCGAACCAAAACCTTATGGTATCGAGTTTCACGCATATAGATACAATGAACGACAAGGATGGTTTGATGAAGTACCAGGCTACAAACCAAGAAAGGAAACGGAGAAGGGCAACTAAAGTTCAGTTGTCCATATTACGATGAATAGAAAAAGCTCGGAAAACGAACAGAAATGTAACATACGGCTGGAGACTTTGGAGTTTATATCATTTGGGATGAGTCTGCATTGCATTGCATAGCGAGGTCTATTTACAAATTGGGAGTTTGGAGGTCTTTGATTTGGGGAAACGAAGATTTGTAACAACAATTGGGACATCGAAATTGGGATTGGGGACTCAGAAATGCGGATGCGGATATATTTGGGCTTTGCACCAGAATGGGCATATATTGATTAGCTAGAGCCGGGTCAGGCCTTCCCCCCATATTTCTTATGAGACGAGAGTCATGGATGGATTGTTTGAGCATTTACTACACTTCAGAGGAAAATACCCCAAAGATTCAGATTAGCTTCGGTCTTGTGTTTTAAAGGAAAAACTACAATACATAGATAGATGAAAGATCAAAGTTCAGAGAATTTTTGTGTATAGTAGGAAAGAAATAGAAATATAAATAGGTATTGAAGAGAGGGAGGGGAAGTGGAAGAAAGAATACCTACATAGAACAAATAAAAGAAATTTACTCGAACAAAAGCACTTAATTATGTTTGCCTATCTGCCTAGGTAATGATAATTGCAGAGTTATTAATATTGATGATTTCATCGGTACCTACCTATTAGCAATAAGGCGATAGATATTAAAATTCCAAATCCAATTCATCTTTCATTTCATTTGCCTCCAGCTTGTAAGAATCCTATAATTTATATCCTGGCCCCTCTTCCCCGCAGAGCTTCTATCCTTGCAAATCGCAACGGTCGCGATCACCCTCCCTTTCCATACCTACCCACCGACCTACTTATTAAAAGCTTGGATATTTGATATTTCGATAGATATACCCACTCGTTTTTGTTTGTTTGTCTTATTGATTGATTTGCTTTTTCTTCTTTCACAGATGCCTTTCGGAGAGCTACGAGGTCATTGACTACATAAGACTTTTCGCGGTATGTTCCATTTTTGACATGTTTCTTGACCTATAAAGCTTCTGGCTCTTTCCCCTCGGGAGAGAATTGTTTACATTCCCCTTTGCTCTGAATGCTTCTCTTTTGCTTCCTTGGGGAGAAGGTCGCCGGATTGAGAAGAAACAAAAAAATAGTCTCGTTCTATTTTGACCTCTTTGTTTTGTCTCATGTTTTTTTTTGTTTCGCACTGGAACTGGAACTGGAAACTCATTGACTGACTGGACTACTTTGGCAGATAAAGATTTCAGTCTCTTTCATATACTCTCTTCTTCGCGCGAGATCTTTCTTCTGT
Organism: Ciborinia camelliae; assembly: GCA_025890175.1. Taxonomy (NCBI): domain Eukaryota; kingdom Fungi; phylum Ascomycota; class Leotiomycetes; order Helotiales; family Sclerotiniaceae; genus Ciborinia; species Ciborinia camelliae. Next base: position 4,526,353 of record JANPYM010000001.1, read on the forward strand.
TCTCCTTGCCAATTCGAATCTACTCGAATTACACCCGGAATTCTACATCCAAAGGAAGGATTGACGTCGCATACATATATCTTTCGAGCAAACGCACCTCTATATCGAAGAATAAGAATAAGAGATTGAAGTTCTAGCACCTCTTTTAGAGAAAAACGAATTGCTATTTTTGAAAGAGGGGAGATAGTTGCTTGGAGAGGCTAAAAGTCTGAAGGATTTGGGGAAGTTGAAAAGTTCGAGAATGCCACCAGCTACAAGAAAGAGGAAGTTTAGTGATGAGGGAGAGGGGCAAGACAAAGGAGGAACATCAAAATATTATGCGGTTAGAAAGGGGTTTAAAACGGGAGTGTTTACCAATTGGAAGGATTGTCAGGAACAAATTACGGGGTTTGGGGGGGCTATGTGTGAGTTCATTTTTTGGCTTTCTTCTTTGAGATTGTAGGACACTGGAGATGTTATTTTATACTCTGAGAATCTGGCGAAGAAAAGTTCTAATCTGGGATATCTGCAGACAAATCCTTCTCAACAGAAGCAGACGCCGAAGCATTTGTAGCCGGCAAAAACCCAGCGAAACCATCACAAGGAGATAAATTTTATGGTGTGGCAGTGGGACATAAAACAGGGGTTTATGAGGAGTGGGCGGATGCGAAAAAACAAATTGATGGGGTCAAGGGGCCAAAATATAAGAGGTTTGCTACGAGGGAGGAGGCAGAGGAGTTTGTGAGGAATGGGGGGAAAGCTAGTAAGAAGGCGAAGACGGTGACGGAGAAGGAGGTGAAGGGGGAAGGGGGAAAGAAAGTGGTGAAGGGGAAGGGAAAAGTCACTGTGGAAGAGAATCCGCAGGACGTTGTTAAGGGTGATACGCTGAAGGTTTGGACGGATGGGAGTAGTAGGGGGAATGGGAAGGTTGGGGCTGTGGCTGGGTATGGAGTTTTCTTTGGAGATGGTGATGAGAGGTATGTTCTTTCTCCCCTTTCTCAAAAGTTTCCCCAATGCATACACTCACAACCTCATTTAGGAACATCTCAGCCCCCCTCGAAGGCACTCCCCAAACCAACCAACGTGCCGAGCTCACAGCGGCTCTTCGCGCCCTCGAAATTGCACCCCTCGACAAAAACATCGAGATCATCACAGATAGCAACTACACGATTAACTGCGCGACGCTATGGTACAAGAGTTGGCAGAAAAATGGATGGAAAACTAGTACCGGGAACGACGTTATGAATTTGGATTTAATAAAGAAGATTAGAAGCCGCATTGAGGAGAGGACGAAAGAGGGTGTTCAGACGAATATGACGTGGGTTAAGGGGCATGATGAGAATCCGGGGAATGTGGCGGCGGATAGGTTGGCGGTTCAGGGGGCGATGATGAGTAGAAGTTGAGTGAAGAGAGAGAGGAAAGGAGGGGATTTTATTGTAGTATTGTCTAGTTGGGTATGGAGATATATATGGATAGGTATGTACACGAAAGGAAGGAAAAGGAGTTAATGATACCACTGTTCTATAAAACGTTAGGATGGGATAATCGGGTAGCTACTAGGTACTTCTTTATTCACTTGTACATCCTTTAGGAAATTTAATTCGACTGTTAATTCAGTTATGGTCGATTGATATTTCGCTTTGCAACTCATACTCGTGAATCATCAAAGATGGATGCTTAGAAGTATAGACGTATAGACGTATAAACGTGCTGATGTTCATAGTTAAGGGTATCTATCTACCTATATAATGCTTTGAAGGCAATGGAGTATGTAGTATCATTTTCTAAAGTCGAGTTTCTTCGTCACGCTCCCGCCGGTATAGATATCTATCTAATATGAGGTACTCTGTACATGTGGCTATTTTGTTTCATTTATATTGAAATGTAACCTTACTACAGTTTTACGAAAATCGTCATCGGAAAGAAAGTCGTGAGTGAGCTCATGGTGGGGTAAAACGTTTTCCGGGGTGGTGCGTATTGCGGTAATGGCAATGATAACGATAGCGATTGGGTTTTGGTACAACTTGATGCAGGGCAGGGCAGGACAGGACAGAGGCAGGGTTCCTCGGGTTAAAAGAAAATAGTTTATCTCATTGCCCAAGCCGACGTCTAAATAAATTCACATGCATATCAATTGATACTGAACAACCACACTTCTCATCTACCACTGCATGTTCTAGATTTTATCACGCGACAACCAATATATTCGTATGTTCATATTGGTATTATATACATAGGTCTTGGACATATCTTCCTGCTTCAGCACATCTGCCAAAAGGATCCACGAGGAAACACGGTGGCGGGCATATCTAGATTCTTGAGGGAAATTAGAGAAGATAGGACAAATGATAGACTGCGGATATTATTAAGGAGGTAACGCGATTGAAGAGCAGATTCAACCCTAAGGATTGTGAGAGTGACGATACAGTCGTTAGCCAACGAGACGTTTGTTTGGTAGACTTCTTGAAGAAGGGGAGTAGGATCTTTGCCTGGAGAAGAGGAGAGATATAGTGAAGATATAGGAGGAAGAGGAGACAGAGGAAGTGGGCGGGGAAATTAGCCAGCGGAGCAGATTCGCAGTTCACCGGCAAGCTCCTAAGCTCCCCAGGAGGAATTGGGATCCGAATTCCAAGATATATATCAAGAATACAGAGCGGAAGCCAAGAGAAGAAGAGAGCCGCCAAAATGCCTACAATCGACACCTCCAACTTCAACATCGTATGTGCCACCCTTGGCGGATTCATTACTTTGTTTGGATTGGTATCTTATTTGTTTAAAGAGAAGTTTTACCTTTCTGAAGCACGTATGTTTGTTTTCTTCCCCCCGCCCCTCTTTCCACAATTCCCTGACAGGCAATGGCTAATATATATTCTAATAGTAATATCTCTTCTTTTCGGTGTCGCTATGTCACCACATGGAGCAGACTTCGTAAGACCTCTCGATTATACCGGATCCATTGAGAATCTTAACATTACCACCCTTCATTTCAGCCGTCTAGTCCTTGGCATCCAACTTGTCCTCGCCGGTGTCCAATTACCCTCTCGCTATCTCAAAATAGAATGGAAGGCTCTCGTTCTCCTTCTCGGTCCCATTATGACTACAATGTGGCTTGCGAGCTCGCTCCTCGTCTGGGGAATGGTTCCGAATTTATCTTTTTTGCATGCACTAGCCGTTGGAGCATGTGTTACGCCTACCGATCCGGTATTGAGTAATAGTATTGTGAAGGGAAAATTTGCGGATAAGAATATTCCGAAGGAGTTGCAGAAGATTATTGTAGCGGAGAGTGGAGCGAATGATGGGTTGGGATATCCCTATTTGTTTTTGGCGTTATATTTGATTAAGTATACCGGGGAAGGTGGTGAGTTTTGTTTTTACTTAGGCTCTATATTGCATTGTCTATCCGAGTATGTACTAATCTTTCATTACAGGAGCTGGTCAAACTGGAGGTGTCTCTAAAGCTATTGGTCTCTGGTTCGGAGAGACGTGGGCTTATACCATTATCCTCAGTATCATATACGGAGCCACTGTAGGCTGGATAGCCAAAGAACTTCTTCACTGGGCTGAAGAAAAGAAATTCGTGGACCGAGAAAGTTTTCTAGTATTCGCCATCACTCTCGCCCTATTCATTGTGGGCACTTGCGGCATGATTGGCAGTGACGATGTTTTGGCATGTTTCATTGCCGGAAATGTCTTTACTTGGGATGATTGGTTTCGTCTAGAGACATTAGATGATTCGCTTCAACCTACTATTGATATGTTACTAAACCTGAGTGTTTTCATATGGTTTGGGGCTATTTGTCCTTGGGCTTCATTTGCTGATAATAGTGTTATTCCGATTTATCGATTGATATTTCTGGGGATTATGATATTACTATTTAGGTAAGTGGTCTCATGCTCTTGGCTTATGGATTTCTGGATCAGAGGAACTACTTGTCCGAACCTAGACTAACTTCATATCAATAGACGTCTACCAATTGTCTTCGCATTACACAAATTTATACATCAAATCGATGATAAACGTCAAGCAATTTTCGTGGGCTTCTTTGGACCAATTGGAGTCAGCGCCATCTTCTATCTCTACATCTCACTCGAATTCCTCGATACAATCACAGTAGACGGTGTTCAACGTGAAGATGCAGCACGTCTAGCCAAAGTTATTACAGTCATCGTTTGGTTCTTGACCATTTGTAGTATTGTCGTCCATGGACTTTCCATACCCTTGGGCAAATTGGGCTTCTTCTTACCGAGGACACTCAGTAGAGCATTCACGAGTCAGACTAATAGTCACACGGATTTGGCGATTGGACCAAGGGTTTATAGTTCGAACGCGGGGGTGTTGAGGGAGAGAAGGAGAGGAGGGGGTGGGGATGGAAGTGCGAGTACAGGTGGAAGTTCGGGGCCGGCTTTAAGTTCAGGAACGAGTACGAGGCCAATTTTTAGAATCGGGGGGAGTGTTATACGGGCTGGAGGTGGAATGGGAAGTGGGAGTGGAACAGGGAGCTCGGAGGCGAACCCGAATATGGATTTGATGGATGGGGTGGTTGAGGGAAGGACTATTAGATTTCCGGATGAGGAGGCGCATGTGATGGGGAGTCGGAGGGAGTCGAAGGTTTAGGGTAGGATGATGGGGAAGGAGAATGAGAGATGAGAGGGTGGTTTTACATGAGTGATGGAGCTAAATATATTACAGAAGTAACGGTCACATAGGGGAAAATAGATAAACGAAGCTCGATAGGAGAGCGCTTGGAATTTAATGGCTATCATGAAGAAAGCATTTAGTAGTAGATATAACGAGCGATATATGACTTCTATAGCGAGAATAAATTGTACACATTGATAGATTGGTAATACGACTTGTAATATACGTGGCTGTCTGGTCCGATTACGATTACTTGATGCATGAAATAAGTTTTTGAGTATATTTATATGTTTGTGTATAAAGAGATTGATAGATTGATGGATTGATATAGAAATGAAATGAAATGAGATGCTGGAAGTTGATAATGGAAATGGATCTAGATCTGGATTTTTGATAGGATAGGATAGGATAGGATAGGGTGAGCTTTGTGGACTTTGGGACGCTGGACCTTTGAGGGCGCGGCATTGGGAGGGTGTACGTCTATGTGTATTTGTGTATGTGTATGTGCAATAAAGGGTTCCAGAGGTGGTGGATAAGGCCCAAGGGTAGTGGTACGGAGAGTTTACGCATTCTGGGGGGGAAAGGGGGTGGAGAGGTGGAGAGAGTGTCTGGATGGTGGGGGGAAGAGGTGGGGAGTAGAGGAGGGGGAAGAAGGGGAGATGGAAGAGTGATTTAGATAGATGAAGTGATGACTGATTGGTTGGAACTTGGCTTCCCCTTTTCCTACTCGTTGAATCTTTCGAGGTGAATGGTGGATACTATTGGGTGTTCTTTTGGAAGAGGAAGAGGAAGAAGAAGAGGAGGAAGAGGAGGAAGAGGAGGAAGAAGAAGAAGAGGAGGAAGAAGAAGAAGAGGAGGAAGAAGAAGAAGAGGAGGAAGAAGATAATGGGATGGATGTAGATGGATGCAAGATAGGGATGATTGGAAGAAGAAGAAGAAAAAGAAGACCGCAACGCGGAAAAACGGGACGAAGAATACGAGATATTGAATGAATGATGTAGGTATGTAGGCAAGTTTTGTGGATGATGAAGGAAGTTGGAGGTGAAGATGGGCGGTAGAAATCCACACATTGACGTTGACGTTGTATTTACATTCTGCATTATATTTATGTATGTGTGGGTACCTACCTAGCCAGTAGCCAGTAGCCTAGTAGAGTAGTAGAGTTGTACTTTAATAAACAGATGGATTTAAAATACACACGTAACCTCAATCCTGTAGGTTTTTACTTTTGGGAACTTGGTAGTATATCTAAGATACCTTATCAATTATATCAATTAACTTGAAATCGGAAGCATTAACCAATGCATTGCACACTTTACATTGATATACTCCTCCTCTTCTATTTCCATCTAATCCATCCATCTCCAAGGTTATCTCAAGATTACCTAACATTGAACCACCCCCGTAATTACTAAGTACCTACCTACCTACATAATGATGTACATAACGTTTGTATTCCGGGGTGTATTCCGGACTCCCCAATCCATGTGTAGGTATGTATGTACTTCTAAAATAATAAGCGATGTTACATATAGCTTTTATTATTCTCTTCCCATGCCATGCCATGCCATCCCATCCCCTTCCCACACAATACTAACCTCGGCAGGATAAATATGGCTCGGCAATTAACAGTTCCTGATTGATGGCCTGCAAATTTCTAGTGGTGTGTGGGATGCCAATAAATATTATGAGAACCCGATTTCGCCTTCTTTGCCTGCGGCAATGCAAGCCATGTTAAAATTTTCCCTTGGCTGCGACATGGAGAGGTATGGGAGAGCATGGGAGAGGTAAATGTAAGAGAAGGTGGAACGGGTTGTGTGTGTGAGGATAGAGGCAGTTGGATGGATCTGAATTTAGATGTGGGTTAAGGTGGAAGAGGAGTTGGGGGTGGTGACGGTTGGGTTGACAAGTGTGAGTAGGTAATGTATTTTGTTTCCAGTTAGGTTGTCGGTTGAGGATTGAGGGTTGAAGTTAGGTCGCATTGACCTAGGGTCCATGATTGGATGAGCAAAAGTCCCTAGTACGATGCGAACCAAAACACAGAAATGAAGCTCGAAGATCTTCAGGTTGATATCTACAAGTGTCAATTGTGTATTGACTCGTTTAGTCACACAGTACTTGTACCTTGCAGTATTGCATACACTTGCTGCTCATCATGCTGGGTTGAAGATTATTTCTCGCTCTGCGATTGAATGGGGCCATCATGTAAGACTTACATAGCTACAGTATGCACATGTGGATATATGCATGCATATATGTGTATGTGTATATGTGGTAACACGCTGCACATTTGTAGAAAACCGAGATTGGAAGTCAAAGTTCTTGTTTTTGAAACTAGGTGGGATGGGATGAGATGACATCGTCGATGAGATATCGTGCTAGCTACCCTGTGGCTACACAGCATTGTTTCGATAACGATTTCAATTCTTAATCTAGGAGATGATGATTGAGACTTCGGATTTGGAGATTTGGAATGCTGATGTTTTGCGTTCGTATGGATGAGATGTTGTTTTAGTTAGATAAGATCGTTTTGGTGGCTAGATATCCCGAGTCTTGATCTAAAAGATGATAAGCGAGAGTCCGGTTTCGTAGAGCTATTCTCTGTTGTGTTAAATGGTAGTCATGTTCTATGGATTTGTTTGGGTTCGACCTGGCAGAGACGTGTAACGGGGATGCAGTACTGTTGATTGAGATTGGGATTGTTGTTACGATACGATGGAAAATATGCGGAGCAAGTATGGATTGGGGTTGATGGACTTAATAACTCATTCTGTGGCAGATTCATACTTTGCATTGTCGTGATTGATGATTAGTTGGAATGATGCAGTTCGATACCTGTATATGTATACTTCGTCGCCGGCCATTGGTAAACATGCATCTGGTTGCCATCGTAGCAACCGTAATCCTTCAGTAGAAGCATGATATCCATGTGCGGGCACAGAATATTCATCGACCAGTCTAGATCTTGAAGGGGACCAAAAGCTGAAGGATGGGCAAACGAAAGACGCGGGTGACAAAGTGGGGAGCAGAATGCAAAGGGGAGAGTGGTGGGTTACAATGAAGATATCGTGCATTCGGCATCCGCTGGACAAGCCACCCGCGCCGAGATGCTAAATCTTCCGCTGAAGAACTCCTGCTATTTTAAGCATTCTGTGATTATTATTTTATTAAATGATGCTTCTATTGCCAAAGAATCCATGCAAAGAACACGGATTTGGATGCATACTGACCGAAATACAAAGTGCCTTCCTTAACATTGAAGTAAAGCATGGCCTACTTGGCAAAGAATGGGGGAGGGACATGCTATAATCAATGGCTTTCCATTTTGATGCTCGATGTACCATATTTTGCCTCTCCAAGGAATTGGGATTTCGAAGACCTAATTAAGGATGTATTGCAATTGTAGCAAGGTAGTTCCATCCCATTATTCCGACAACTACCCGTCCTCGTTGCAGACATCTGAATGTTCACATGAGAATGATTCTTGTAAAAATTCAGACGAGTGAATTTTTTGAATTTTTGAACTGCTAAAGATCATATATTGAACAAACCAGAGCAGGTACTGTACCAAACCACTTAAAAGGGCGATGACTCGTAGTTGAAGGGTATGAATTGACGTTGCAGTTGGCAGTGAGTGACCGAGTATCATTTTCGAGACTGACTAATGGCTTGTATGCCGACAAAAAATCGACTCGGCTTCTAAGAGACATATGAGTAAGGGAGAAGATTATTCGGGTCAAGATTATTCGGGCCATGCCGATGGCATCCATTAACCTCAAACGGATTTTGGCCATTTGCAAGTATTATGCGGCCGAAGAGTAGTCTCGACTTGCGATTATATTACATATAATATTAGATGAAGTACAATACGTAAGACTATACCTAAAGCATATAATTTCTATATAATTCTATACTGTCTAATTAATCGAAAGTAAGATTATCGACATATAATTTTATACTTAATTTAATTAGATATATGCTTCATTAAAGTTAACAAGATAGCCTTTTATAAATGTCGACGCACTTCTGCTAGCTATCTGATTTGCCCCAAAAGCCTTAGTATTATATTAGATAATGCTTAAAAATTGTAATTATACTAAGTATATGTATTAATTCTGCGAATTATATAACTCGCCCAACTATAGTCTCGAGCCTCGTTTATTGGAATAGTGTAGAAGACAATCTTAGACAGCATATTTTAGAAGCAGTCTAGACGAACTTTCTTAGCTCTTATTCGTCCGACTCAAGATAAATTCCTGTGGATGTGGGGGTAGCATGTATATTACACGTGATATACCTGGGTTGTGGTCTATGTATCATATAGGCAGTGGTATTAATGGTCAAGATCCAGGAGGTAATATAGTCCCCTCGTGTCAACCCTCGAGCAATTCCAACTTGGCAATGCTATTTGTGGGTAGAGATGCAATGCCGAACCGAAATACATCGGTCAGACATGAAGGATGATTGAATACCAAAATACTACGGTATTAGAACATAGCTATGCAATATCTAATAGTGTATATTCCTTGACATTAAATTGATAAGAGGCGTCGGAAATCGCCCACCCACATAAGGACCTGCATGAGGAATGGAAGAACGTCATTAAGTGCTGGGGTTAAGAAAAGAAATCGGATGATAGAGAATCATGTATTATCCCCTATCTAGACCATAATTTCATTAGCTTTGGAAGAATCAACATGAAGCAATGTCAAACTTTTGTCCTTGGCTCATTCCCCGTAAAACCACTTGGAAAAGGATGAACCAGAAAGAGCCCAAAGATATTGTGCGATAAACCAATGCAATATGAAGCGATGTAAACTCTTCCCAGTACAATAATATATTATCATTCAAGCATGCCCTTGCATTGGAAGTGTACAATGGGCAAGCTTTTCCCCGTGAGAATTGGCGGCATCATGCATGAATGCTTTGAGTCTATAAATGACTTCTGGAAAACCCTCAAACTTTCGACATCTATGCAAATGGTTGGCGATAAAGTAGATCATGCCACAGGAAATCCATACATAGTACATATCTTGCTTGGCGCGCGTCCATCCGTATGCAAGCCACTCTCATAACCATTTCGAAAGGACTGTTTGTTTGGATCATAATCTGAGAGTGGATGGTTAGGTGCCATGAATGATGATGATGATGATGATGATAGTGAATTTATTGTAAAAGGTACTGGAAGAGGATGGTGACATTGGTTGTGCGAATACATAATGGTAACCAGGTAGGTAGGTAGGTAAGTAGTAGGTCAGTAGGTAAGTAGGTAGGTAGGGAAGTAGGGAAGAAGGGAAGAATCGGGAAGGGTTCTTTTATCTTCTTTGCTGATGGGATGTTATACTGCACTACTGCAATAGGGGAGGGATACTGTACAGTACATAAAATGCTGGCATCTCCTTTCGCCTTGTTTCTCAAAAATCTGAGGTCCGTAATCGCAATCGTGCAGCGAGACCCTCCCACCTTTCCTACCCTGGCACCCTTCTACTTGTTTATTATGAAGGTTGGAAGGGTAAGTATTATAAAATATATTAAAAAACGACCCAAAATAATTTTACATATAAGGGTTTAATCAATAAAATTAATATGTTGGTTGAAAATTAGTATAAGTGAATGTAGGTGGTGAAAGTATTGTAAAATTCAATTTAAGTATAGGTATAATATAATATATTATTTATTTAGTATTTAGTATATATATTATTAATAACAATAATTGTTTTGTATTATTTTTTTATAAATTTAAGTAAATTAATTATATAATTTTTAGATATAGTATTTTATACTTTTTTTATTGTAATTTTAAGTTGATTGTAGTTTATAGAATTAATTGGGTGCTACGGTAGATTTAGAAGAGTGCCTGAGATCTCAGGCTACGCCTGAGATATTAGGCACCTCTCCTCGCTAGATCGTACAGCCGTACGGCTGTACTATCTACCTTACGCATATAAAGGGCTTCGCCCTTTATAGGTGTAAGGGCTCTTCAGCAATATATTATATTTCAACCTCGATGCTTTAGCATCGTGACATTGGGTAATAGTTTCAAATTCATTTTTTTATCCAATTTTATACGTTTTCAATAAAATTAAAATCGGGAGAGAATAGGGGTTAGTTTATCTTTTCAATATTTTTCACAATCAACTTTCTAAAAGTAATTTCGGTAATATATTTAGGAATATTATTTTGTATAAATATATGTTTAGGATTTAATCTTATTTATTTATTAATAATAGAAATTATATATTCTTGATACGATTTTGCGTTAATAGAATTTCATTTCTTTTTTTAGAAGATTTTTGGGCTTTTTTTTGATTTATTTGAAAAACATTTTCAAAACATTTATTTCTTTTTTTTGTATTTATGTTTTAATATGTATGTAGGTTTAAGAGTTTTATTTTTTTGATGTGTTATGTACGTTTTTCGATACAAATCGAAGATCATTTATGTTTTATTTGATTATAGAATAGTATTTTATTGATTATTTGTTTAATTGAGATGTTTTAATATAAATTTAAATTGAAGCTTTCGATTTTTTTTTGAAATAGAAGGTTTGCGAAAAACAATGTAGTATTGATAGTTTATGTGTTTTAAATTAAATTATATTATATTTTTATTTATATTTTTTAAATTTAGTATTAATATTATTTTTCAATATGGTATACGGCGAGTAGCATTTGAAAAGTTTATATAATTGATAATCGTATTAAATTGAGAAGTGATCAAAATTGAAGGTTTGTTGGATCGTTTTTTAGATGTAAAACGGGTTGTATAAGTATAAACTATTTGTTTATAATTTAAATTAATACTTTGATTAAGAAAATATTTTTTTATATTTCATATTTTTTATTCAATTCGATTTAGTGTATATGTTTTTATACGTTGATCTCGAATCATTTCAGATTTAATAAACGTCGATGATATTGCGGAAAAAAAAAGAAATGGTGGTGATGATGGGGGTGGTGGGCTTAATGGTGAGGAAGATTTCAATAGATTTTGTATATTTATTTTAATAATATAATTATATAATTATAAAATTAATATTTAAATCGATTTTTGCGATTTGTTTATGTAGTATTTAACGATGTTGATATTAATTATATTTATTAAAGCAGTATCAAAATAATGTAAAGTGATTAATAAAAACCTATAGTTTCGAATTTACAGGGGTATGTAGGGCAAATTAATGTTTTACAACACTTACCCTTTCAACCTCCGTAGATCCATGGATAATTTAGATTCCAATTACCTACCTGGTGTTCTTAGGTATTCCAATTAACAGATTTTGGTCAGTGCAAGCTGGAGTGCAACGGTGCTTGCTCGCATATTATTCATCCCCTGCAAGTTTATGCCAGCCATCCAACCCTCTCTTCCACAATTGCCATTATTGATACCCTGTCTATCGATTAGTTTTTTTCGTGCGTGCGTTGTTTATCTCCAGCCAGGTCTGTGTTCAATTTGTCGATGAAATCAAAGCATGAGATGAGATGGGATGAGATGGGATGAGATGGGAGGAGATGAGAGGAGAGGTAGAAAGAATGTAATATGAAGTAGTAGGTACAGTACCTATGAAGTGTGAAGTCCAGGTGAGGTTTGATGTTTGAATTTACATGAAGAAGATCGAATCATGGGGAAGACAAGAGTGTGATACTGTAATATTGCTATACGTACGTACCTAGTACTTTACTATACATACAGTACACTATTGAAGAGACGTAGAGAGGTGTAACCTTGTTGGAGAAGAATATGATTTTGGCGAGATTTAACAGAGTAAAAATAATAATAAGAGTAAATAATAACCTTGGAACCATTGATAGATGGCCCCCCCACTCCCCCCCAAGAACATCACCGCCAGTTGCCACTTGCCTAGCCCAGCCAGCCAGCCCAATGCGGACGGTATTCACTCCCTCTGAGTCCCTCTGAGTCCTCCCTCAACAACTTACCTACTAGGTACCTTATACCTACCTACCTACCTACCTACCTACCTACCCAGATTGCGCTGCCTCTATATTCACTTTAATCTGTAAACTGTACCGGTTCCCCTCTACTCTTTCTCTGCAAACCAAACCCACAAGAACATCCACACCCATTGCAAGGTTGGGTTGATTGGCTGAATGAGGGAGTCGACTTTCTTTTCACGAGAGGTGTTGATAGATTGATAGAATACAGTATTCGTCGTTCGTGGTATTGTATTGTATTGTACCTACATACCTACATACATACCTACCTACTTATCTACCTACCTAGGTGTACTGAATTCATCCAATTCATTGGCGCGTTAGGTTACCCGTGAACCTCCCTCCTACCTACTGAGGTTTTAAACGATTTTCGGATCTTTCGTGGAAACTTCAGCCTGAGGATTACCTAAACGACGAAGATTAATCACCAAGGGCAGCGACCAAATTGAACCCAGTGCAGCAGCAGCAGCAACAGTATTGTACTCCACTTGGTGCTTTATAAAGTACTTACAATACAATCTTTATTCTGTACCTCTTGCCTTTTTCACAAATCGTTGCTAAAATTTACATTCAATATACCCTTTTGGCTAATACTGCTTTCGACCCAGTAGGTCTAATATCGCCCGCAAATCTTACTCGTCTTTTTACTACCTGCCTGTTGACGCACACCTCACTTGGCGAACAACGATCTTTGTCGGACTCCATACAACCGCATTCATTCCTTCCCATTACATACACTTGAAGAGCGCAGCGCATAATGTCCCAATAGTATTGCTATAATCGGGATACATATTATAGCCAGACCGACCGGTCATCTTGCGCCGAGGGTTTTGGGGAGCCTCTGCGGACCAGGGCTTGACAGAATCTCTACTACCTAAGGGATATACGGTACATTCGAAGAGCCTTATTTCTACATTGAAGAGGTCATGCAGGCAATACCAGAACCTGTATCTGCAAGCTCGCCGCCGTTCATTCTCAATTCAGACATGTCGGGAGCGGACTCTGATCCCGATTTCGAATTCCTCGACAATTCACAATTGCCCTTTGAGGCAACGTATAATCCAGACAACCTCTTCGAAGAATTCTCACACGACTCACCTCCATACTACTCAGCATATGCAACACCGAGTGTTGCCGGCCATAAAAGTCCCGAGCAGCCTTCCTTCATAAACACGGCCGTCCTGCAGGCGCCTTTGTCAGCCCCATCGACAGCCTCACCGGCTGGCTCGTCCCAGAGCTCTACGTCTGATTCGATGGAATATAACAGGAAGTCAAGTTCGGATTCGTCTCGGTCTGCTTTGAATTCAGGGGTCGCAATGATGGGGATTGACATAGACATGAGAGATTGGAAAGGCGACGATATGATCAAAGGGGAGAGCATGTCGAATTTTGGTGACTATGCTGGAAACGGGACCATCAATCCTTCCGCAATGGTTAACAATTTTGGATTCAACGATAAGAGCATGGAAAATGATTTTGACTTCGACAGTGCGTCGAGTAGCCCAAGTCCTTTTGCGATAACAATGGATATGGAATCACCAGAAATGCCTATTATAAAGCACGATACCCCTCGAAAGATATCGCCAATGGCCAGGAATAAATTCAGAAATCATAACAAATCAAATTCTGTAAGTCAATTGTTATTCACTTTTGCATTACGAATATAAAAATGTACTAATGTACCAATCACAGCAACATTCGGTAGCACACTCTACGAATGGATTTTATATGGGCTCGAGAGAAGCGTCGCCCTTGTCTATAGCGTCGACAAGTCAAGCGTCGTCTCCTGCACATCATATGTTCACTAAATCTCCCTCTCCTAACTCTGGACTTGAATTTATCACTAGCACAATGCCCAATGGAGCTCATGGCCTCCCGCCCTGGACAAATCCCATGGAGGTGCCTCATAGCATGATGAGAACTCAAGCCCAGTTTAACCCCCTATCGTTCCAAAATACACCTCAATATAAGAACCGCCAGATTCCGGCCGCGTCATATACGAAGCCGATTTTGACAATACACCCCACCCCATTGAAGTCGCGAGTCGAGACTCAAATCCCTATCAAAATGACGCTTTTTCCTGTCCCACAAGGTGTTACCAAGCTACATTTGCCAACACAAACTATTTCAAAGCCCAAACTTCTCGTCAAACCTCCGCCGGAACGCTCACCTGACACTTTGGAGCTTTATACGATGTTAGTCTGTTCTAGTGCAATGGAAAATCCGGACATTCTACGAAAGGCTTTGGAAAGAGCAGCTGCCCCCGAAACCTCTCCAAGCCAATCCTCGGATAGTGGATCAGATGAAGAGGATGACAGAAAGCCACTGAACGGAGGCGAAGTCCTCATATGTAGTGGTTGTATTACGCGTGAGAGAAAAAGGGCCGCTCGAAAGAAGGTAAAAAAGGTCGAGGAGGAAGAATCATGGCATAAAGACGAGGCCAAGCGAGTCATCGTGTTTAACACTCATGAAATTAAGGATTGGCAATCGCCCACAAGCCAACCTCCATCCGAAGCTACAGGTGACCGACCCGAACCCATAGTACCTGATGGTGCTATGCAGGTTGATGCTCCTATGCGAATTGCATGTTATTGTCGACATCAAAATGAAAAAATCGGCTTTAGGGTAATATTTACTATTAAGGATTACCAAGACCGCCTGATTGCACAAGCAATCACCTCTTCAATCATGATCACAGATGATCACAAGACGCATAACATACTACCTATCTCTGGACAGGTATCTGGTGCCCCCGAAGGACAAATGTTCCCAGGTTCGACTTCGTATTCGAATGACAGAAACTTCGATATGGCTTCTGGTCCTGTTCCTGGCATGGCCCCTTTCCGTGTTTCCCCATCCGCCTCGGATCTTCAGAACCCACCACAGAATTTCATGCCGTACCCACAGCCGATGAGTTACCCACCCCCGAATCAACCTCAGCCAATTTTAACCACAATGACGCCTCGACATCCATCGCCACAAGGATCGCCTTCGACTCCTTCTGGTCCCCCAGTTTCCAAGAAACGCAAAGCCAGTTCTTCTGGTAAGGTTCCCACTGGTCTAGCAATGACAAAATTGGAGACAGGGCAACCGGGAATGAGCATTGGACCTCTTGTTCCAGTTAGCGCCAGCACCTCAACTATACCATCACCATTTACACCAAGCCTCCCAAATTTTCCATCAAATGAGCAGCAATTTTGCCATCCTGCTCCTTCGACGCAACACATTTCAACTCACTTTAACACAGGTCCTCCTACCCCGAATAGCAATGACCAATTGTTTATCCCCAATGGCCATCGACCTCAATCAACGGACAATTTGGTTATGCATCAACTCTACTCGGCGTCCCCGTCAGCGCATCCTAGTCGCGTTCCAAGTCCGAATGGTATGCGCAGTAACGTCCAGATTTATCAGCAACAGCAGCAGCAAGCTCATATGGCACAAGCTGTAGCCAATGGAATATATGGCATGCCCCTGACTTTGAGTCCACAGCGGCCGCCGGTTATTCATAAACTGATACCAAACGAGGGACCAAAGGCTGGAGGAATAGAAGTTACCTGCTTGGGTAGTGGATTCTGTCAAGGATTGGAAGTAATGTTTGGTGACGCTAAAGCAACAACAACAACATTTTGGGGCGAGACATCTCTAGTATGTCTTTTGCCTCCTTCCGCCATTGCGGGTACCGTGCCTGTCACGTTCAAACATCAACACCAACAAAGGCAGCAATATCCAACACCACCAATGCCAAAACAAACCGCTTTCTTCAAATATGTGGATGACGATGAGCAACAGATCATCAGAACAGCATTAGCCGTTCTAGGCCACAAAATGACCGGGAAAATGGAAGACGTGCGTGACCTTGCAAGAAGAATCGTGGATGGTCCTTGGGGAGCACCATCAGGTCAATCTCCACCTAGTGGGGGTGGATCTTCACAGCATGGAGGTGGATTCAATGCGGCAAGTTTTGGTGTTGACGTTGAAGCAACGCTATTGAGATGTCTAGATCTTATTGATCTTGATGATAGTCCGACCAAGCCACGTTTCAACTTGCGTAGAACTTCTGGGCAAACAATGCTTCACCTCGCTTGTTCATTGGGACTTCATCGCTTCGTCGCCGCATTATTGGCACGAAACGTAAATTGCGAACCACGAGATAAAGGTGGATTTACTCCTATGCATTTTGCTGCTCTTCATAATCATCCACAGATCGTCCGACGCCTCATCCTTAGTGGTGCTGATCCGTTGATCAGAAGTCTCCAAGGATATGCTCCTGCAGATATGACATCCTCAGAGGAAGTGCATCGTGCCGTTCGCAGAGTAGAACATCATTCGAGAACACGAAGTGGTTCTTCGTTGAAAAGCAGAACTAGCAGTGCCACATCATTACGATCATTATGGCAACCACCAAATGCAGAGATTCCCAATGAAAGTGGCATCAGTGATAGCGATGACGAGGACGACAATGGGTACGAGGACGAGGACGAGGACGCTGATTTTGATACTGATGCTGCTACTAATGGTACATTCCGAATGCAAACCAGGAAGTCTAGGGGTTCAGCTACAAAGAAGATATTGAATGAGACTATTGAAACAACCAAAACTCCTGTTTTGGAACTCCCCGAAGTCGCAGCAGACGATGAAGGCTTGGCATCTCCAACAATGGCTATGACTGCATTCCGAGATCAGATGGTTACACAATTCACTGCTCACATGCAGCACCTACAACAAAGCTTCCATAATGGTATGCATCTCGGTCTCCCAAACCTGCCACAGATGCCCCAAATGCCCCAGATGCCCCAGATGCCACAAATGCCTACACTTGCAAACCTTCCAGGTTATCAAGCTTATCTACCAAGCCCAATGGCTCGCCGCATCGGAAGCCGTCCAGACAGTCCTACCCGTCAAGATGGTGCCAAGGAACAAGGCAACAAATGGTGGGATCTTTTCTCTGGCAATGTAGCTGCAGCACCACCCGCTTATGAAGACATCTTCCCACAAAATGGCATGGATCTTAAACGAGCTTCTGCAGAGCAAGCAGTTGCAGATATCATCGCGGATAGCAAATGTGCCCAAGTCTTCGACCAAGCGGAAACCCAAGTTGAGAGATCTACGTCTGTGACTCGAGCAGAAAGTTCAGCAACTGCCGCGCAAAGAAAACCAATGCCTATGGGTACCCTTAGAATTGGTGGTAAGGAAATAGTTACGGTGGAGCAACAGAACCAGATACAATTGTTACGCCAAGAGAAATTGAAGAGGGTTAGGAGTGATAGGAAACTTTTCCTGATCTGGGTATGTTCTTGTCCTTGTTATTTTTTAGCCCTCCTATCCTTGATATAAAAATTCCCCGGGACTAACAAAACTCCACAGATCCCTCTCCTACTCGTTATGATGCTCGCCACATTTCACACTCGAATCCCCGCCGTTTACTCCCGCGCATCTTATGTCTTCACTTCCCTTACAAACCAAAATCAAGATCAGAAGCATGTAATGGAAGTTTTATAATTGCGTTTAGAATTATAGCACCTTCCTCGACACTTCATGCCCGCTTTTTTCGCTTACGTTTTACGTTTTACATTTTTCTATTCCCCTTACGCTACGCTAGTTGCCCCCTGGGCGCCTTTATACCATAAAGAATGGCCGATCGATTCTTTTTTTTATTATGCGGTTTAGCGTCTCATTCATGATGATTTTATTTGATGGGATCTGATGGTGGTGCTGATGGTTGGTTGGTTCCTGGGCTTTACCTGTACAGGATAGTTATGGGAAAGATGGGCGGATGGATGGATGGATGAATGGAATGGGAAAATATGATGAATGGGATGAAAGTAGAATGGATCAAAGGAAAGATGGAAGTCCCAACTGTCGATTCAGCAGACATTTTGGAAAGCATGCGAGCAATACAATCAATCATACCATGCATGCATGGGCGGAATCACATAGCGGAAACTTTTATTTTCAGAATTCGGAATTTGTTCTGGAATATTCTAGGTATTAAATGTACAGATGGACAGAGAATCGATATCGATATCGAACCGAATCAGGTAGTTAAGTAGGTAGTTAGAAGAGATAGATAATGATGCAAATCAATCATGATTGCACCACGCCATGTCAACTATATGAAATCAAATGCGCTCGCAATTCGAATGAAAAGAGACAAGATGATCTTTCCTAGGAGAAAAGAAAAATTGCCAGGTATCCCATTCCATCCCATTCCATTCCTTCCCAGCCCTTCCAAATCCTGCCCTGCATCCCCCCTTTCCTGAAATTGCTCGCCTGTGAAATGCATATGCATCACAATGCCCGAAAAAGACAAAAAAATGCGCGCTCCGCTAAAATCGCTCAGTCGCTTTGACTATCTATGCAATGAGATATTATGCAAATGCAATGATGCTCTTGCGAGTATGCAGAATAGACAGATGCCTTTCTCATCATATCAGTCATAAAGAGAGTCAAGAAATGTGAACATAAGAAATCAAAGAAAAAAAAGCAAGGAATTAGGTGTATTGCCGTTAAAAGCATAACGATCGTCGTGAAATTTCGTAGAATTAATACAATATCCAATTATCATGTCTGTCGTAAACTCGTAACACATTTGGGTGAAGTCAAATTGTTGATTTTGCTGGGGTTTTCTTTCCTCGGGGGTTCTGTATGTTGTATGTATGTATATACTGTAGTGTAATGTAAGGTGGCCGTGGCTCAGAGAATCGATCAGAAAATCTCGAGATCTTCAGGCCAGTCTCCAGGTTCTTGGGTTGTTTGTGTAGACTTAGGTGGTTGTGTTTGTTGCGGTCTGGGAATCCTCGTGTTAAACATTTCACCACTGGGAAGTCGGACGTGTTGGGGGATCTTGGGTACAGGGGGAACCCCGTATTGATGATCATATGCTGGATTGGTTGCTTGGTCGACGACATCATCTCTTGCTTGAGACTGTTGAGAATGTTGAGATGAAGATTTTCTCGGCTTAGTATAGTTGAGGGTTTCACTATCGGTCTCAGCGGGAGGTGATCCTTTGGGAATCTTGAGTTTCACGAGTATGCTCTTGGGTCTCTCGGTTCCATGGCCTGGAGCAGTACTCCGGGTTGCTGATTGGAGTGCATTGTCCGAAACAGCCCTCTTTTCGGGAGTAGAAGGCCCAGTGTAAGGACTCTTCTCGTTGATAAATTTGCGATTCCGGCTACTCCTAACCTTCCTACGGGGCTTGACATGAAGATCTGGACCTGAATTGGAATCGGAATCAGATTCAGGTGTAGGCCTAAATGTTCCATCGTTCTCGGCACTCTTCTTCTTTTTTATCGCGCGAGTTTGCTTGCTTTTAGCTACCAAAGTCTTTCCCTCTTCAATACTGGCTTGCTGAGAAAGGATACGAGATGTTATAGACTTAACTTCAACCACAGCCTTGGCGCCATTAGCAGATCCGTTTGTGATGACCGACTGAGAATGGTGACTATCGGACATCTCACTATCTGACTCAATGCTAGATAGCATATAGTCTGACTCTTCCTCGGGTACCGCAGTAGAGGGTTGAGTTACTTGTACGGTACGAATTTGGTTCGTTTTGACCGAATCAGTTGGGCCTGTCGAAATATGATCCATACTATCTTGTGTAGTAATAGCTTTTCCAATATTGTTGAATTCTTCATTGCCATTGAAATTCGTTTCAGGGTCAATGTAGTCGCTCAAGAGTCGCTCAGAGGGAAGGGTCGCCAAAGCACCAGGTACAAAGCGTGCTCTACCATATCGATCAGGTGTCGGTAGCGGATGCGATGGTTGTTGCTGGTGTGACTGCTGATATGATGGTTGGTAGGATTGCTGGTATGATAGCTGTTGTTGGAAATCGGGAGGTTGGTATATCTGCTCATCAGGAAGTGGCTCTGCAAAAGTATCCGTCAATTGACGACGAGCATTTTCAAGCTTGACCTCCAAATCGCTAACACGCTTGACTAGTTTCTGCTGTTTCTCGAACTCCTTTCTTGACGGAGCCTTTCTTACAGATCGAGGATCTCCGGGGAACGCAGGGCGCGCCATCCACTCTTTGCTCGTCATGTTTCTGAGATTCAACATCGATGGCGTCTTTCGATGGAAAACACTTCGAGGGGTCGAAGCATCAATCGGCGCAGAAAACTTAGAGGCGGGACTGCCATGATAAGTCTCTTGAGTACTGACGTTAAGTTCACTCTGCCTCTTGTCCCCTGTGGGCGAATTTTCTCTAGAACAGTACTTGTCATTCAACTCGACTCCAGAATCATGCTTGAATTGTGGTGCCTGATCCATAGAATGCCTAGCAAGTTTGAAGCCTGGCTGTTGAACAATTGCACCATCCCGAAAGAATCCATTTGCCTTCAATTCGTGATACATCTTTTCGGCCTTCTCCTGACGCTCTCGTACAGCTCTTTGCTGAGGCGTCTCCTCTGGGACTTTCTGCGACTTTGAGAATATCTTCCAATTGGATGGTTTGATTGAAGCTGCAATCTTACTACCGAATCGAAATATAGTTGACTGTCGAGAAGTATCAGAGATACCTGCAAGTGACGATTCTGCGCCCACGGACTTGTTTGAATGTTGCATGAACCCGCGAGGTTTCGCCATCTTCCTACCTGAAGTCATCTGGTCATTATTTCCCATAAGCTCATCCTCAATGTATCGCTCGCGAAGCTCCTCTTCGTGGTAAAGATATGGTGTCGGCGGGAGTTGACTGACTTTATCGTTCATACTACCTTCCATAAATCTCGAGGGACGAGATCTGTGGAGACTAGGTCGCCCAGGTGAAGGAGATGCTGTAGATCTTCGACTTGTTCGACTGCGAGCGCGTGAAGAAACTCGAGATGAAGGGACGACTACCTGTTGAGCTGGCGCAGGTGGCAGAGGCCAATTTTCGGAGCGGTGACGCTTTTCATCTGGATATTCTTCATCGTTATAGAAAGCAGAACCCAAACATTTTCCACCTTCACCGTCATCTCCCAGAATTGTCGGTCTAGTATTGCGATTACTGTACAACCTCTTCGAGCCCGTTTTCGAATCGATGGATTGTCTATCATCAAATGGACTTTCGGCCATTGGATGATCCATTGACTGGCGGCGAGGAGTCTGATGATATAAATTATTAGTAAACGTTATGCCTCGATTATTTATAAGATCTTCCTCGGGACCCGGGAAGGTGCATGCAATCAATCGAGTTTGAAATATGGATCTGGGGCTTGGGTGAAAACTAACCTTGTAACTCGCCATTGCCAATCCTCAAGTGCGTATATTTATCACGATGACATTGACGCGCACAAATAAATGTGTTTGTTCGTTCGTTGGGCTCCAAATAGGGAGAGAGGAAGGAGGAGGAGGAAGGCCGTAAAAAAGAAAGAAGATCGAAAAAGAGAGCTGAGATGGGAGGGGGAAGATAGAAGCTGAATAATATTATCTGAATATGCACCTCTACTTCCTGGTACCTTGAATAACGAGGGTATCAGAATGTCTTACAAGCTTCCAATACTCGAAAGATTTCGCGCATGAATGGCTTTTGATTCGTGATATTCTTTATTGATACAAACTTGCAGATTGCAGGATGCAGGTTGCAGATTGCAGTTGCAGGTTTGCATACAAAAAATGCGGAGTTATAAAATGATTAGTCTCACCGCTGCATGAACACGCAGACGCGCCGACACGTTGTTGAGTTGAGACAATTCTTGAGACACTTTGAGTAGAAAGTAAACAAGAAAGAGAAAGTAGGGTAGGCATGTCAACAAACCGAAGAACCGAAGAACCGTTGCCAAGAATGTACTAGGCAGGTACTAGGTACGAGGGAATCTATAAATAAATCCCAGCCACTCGATCAATTTGATGATTCACAAACTCAATTCTATACCCGCCGGTAAGGTCGTGACGCTTTCCGCTTTCCCCGCGCGCTTAAACCTTAATAAATTATTCGAGCTGGAGTACCGTGACTTGACCAGCCAGATGCATCGATTCAAACCTTATGGATGGATTCTATGATTTCTACTCCGGATTGTACATGATAGATACTTCAGAGAAATGATTACCAGTAGTACCTCCACATCATCTAATTCGAATTCATAACCCTACCTACCCCTTCATATCCACCATCAAATGGTCATCCTCCACGTTGTAAACCCCCGTGATGATCTCCTTGCCTTGCCTTCCGGTAGGTAAGTCATTGGGCTCTCCAATTATGCCCAGCACAGTGTGGTATATGCCAAGCATTATTAGTGAGCGAGTAGCAGCAGCAGTAGTACATTTGTGCCCGCATTGTATCTACAGTAACCGCCGTTAAGACCGCTGTTATATTATTATATTGTTATAAGTGAATTGGGTATTATGTGTGAAGAACTACCTATTCAAAGTTTAGAAAACCCAAATCCAATTACTTACGTCATTCACGTATCTAGATAAATTCACTATATTCACTTCACACTAATAACCTTCAATAGATATGTGAATGTTCTTCAATTTTAACCTTTTCATTTCATATAGGTAGGTAGGCATTCAGCCCAATGCAATTCCGTACCATTCCATCCATTCGTCCGACATAGAAATCCCCTTCTCCTATCTCCAAGTCCATAAATTACAGAATGGGGTTTCCCGCCCCTTCCGCTCCTCCTCTCATCCATCCAATTCGTATTTTCAAATCGTGCCCAAAGCACCAACAAAACAAAAAAGAATTGCACAAAGGTGGAAAAAGGGCAATGCTTCCCACCATCTAGATATCATGAGGAGAAATTCCATGTATGCTTTTCCAGAAGCGTGCGAAAAATACGCACAAATAACACCACCGCGCGTCGTATAAAAGCAAAGAAACGTGAAAGTTAGGCGGGGGTTGAGTATACCCGACAAAATGGTATCGTAAAAATCTGGGTTGGAATCGTATATTGCAAAATGGTAAAGAAATCGAAGGCGTATGGAAAATTCAAATCATTAAACGCCTTGGCTATAAACATGGTTGACTCTCACTCAGAGGGCCTTTAGAGCTTGATGCTGGAATCTAGTTGGGGGAGGGAGGAAGTTTTTGTGAAAAGTCTCCATTAGCTCGCCTATAGGTCATCTGAAGTCTCATTCGTTCTTCCGCTTCTTCTTCTTCTTGACGAATGTCGCTTGGTCGTCTACCGTTGTAAAGAGGTTCGTGAGTAGTGTTGAAGACCTCATTGAAGCCTCTCTTATTAGCTGGCCGTGCTAGTTCTGCCTCAGAGGGAGGATGATGGCTATAAGACCCAGATCTCTCGGGTCTGTTGTAGTTGTAGTTTGGTATGGGACTTGGCGCAGGCGCCAGGTGTGGTGTCCCACGAGACATGGTGGAGATGGACTTTACCGAAACGAGCGGGGAAATGGCTGCGGGTTGCTCTGCTCTCAGTGGCGCCAGAGCGACAGAATCCTGATAGGTATTTTGGTACGCAGAAGCAGGAGGATTACGGTTATAAGTGGGTTCCATCGGTTGTTGGCTGTAACTAGGATTTTGAACAGCAGGGGCGATAGGTGGAGAGCTTTGAGGTGCAGGTGACATTTGATATCCAAAAGACATTCTTCGGTAGTCTGATTCATACGATTGTGGTTGGGGAAGATTGGTCGGAGGGCGATATTGGCTGTAAGGTTGCCTCTCCTCGAAGCCAGCATAGTTTCCTGGGGGTGGTGGAGGTGGACCTTGGGGAGACTGACGGAATGGTGTCGACGGGCCTTGATTAGGATAAACAGCCGCTGTTGGCTGTGGATAGGCCGAGGAAGCTTGAGGTGGAGGTGGGAGTGGAGGTTGTATTGCCTGTCCAGGGATATATCCACCTGGTCCCATCCAGTGCAGTTGTCCACCAGCAGGTGGAGGAGCGTTGGGTGTCGATGGAGAACCCGAAGGCGAACGATATGGTGAAGACACAGGCGAATGGTAGGATGAAAACTCACCTGATCCACGTCTCTGTTGTGAGTCCTCATTACCGCTCACGCTCAGACCTCCCTGCCTGTTGAGTTGGGTATAATCAAGTGGAGGTGAGATAGCACGCCCTCTTTGTGCTACGTATTCATCTTCGTTTTCACCAAAGTCCCCTCCAGGCTTGGTATCTCTTCTTCTCATTCTCACATCACGTCTAATGCGAACTCGGCAACCTTGTTCCGCAACAGTCCTGCTCAAATCGGTGCTTTCGGAGAGACCAGGGAATTTCTTTGCACTGTATACAGTAAATTGGTCGGATTTAAGTTCCATGCGCCAATCAAAAGATGATTCGGCCGCCGCCGCAGCGCTCGACATCTTCCGCATGCTTGATTCATTTGATGATTCGATATCGGCATCCTTCTCCTCTTTTGTCTCCTCATAAAGATTGAAGCTTAATTTATACTGACCTTCATGTCGAACAGACAGATCAGGGAAAATAAAGTATCCAGCTTCGTTGGGTCGATCCAAGTATGCCATTCCAGAAACTGGCATACCCGTCAAAACGGGTGCTTGAGGAGCCGAAGTTTGTACACGACCTTGAGCGATTGGTCGAGCTACTTCCAAAGTTGCGAAAAGAAAGAAGTTTGCATTATAGTGAAACGTTATTTCCTTCTCTTGTCGAGGTTCGGTTTCATCGTGAATGCGAAGTTGAACGACGGGTGGAGGGTCGACCGGGCGTCGGTCGGCAGATGCTAAGAACGGTGTTAGTTTTTGCAAGATTCATTTGACCCTTCACTGAAAGAAAGCCAACATACACTTTGCTCCCGAACCACAAGCTCTGGCACGCTCAGGTTGTTGAATTACAGTCAACGTGTATCTCAGTTTCTTCCCTCCTTTGGTCGTCCTCAAAATTATTTCGGGTTTGCTTTTGGGAGCTGCAGGCGATGTCATATTGGAGTCTATACTCCCTCTAAAATGATTTGAAGCGATAGAAATATTTCGTTCAGACATTAGTGCCAACTTTGATCAAAATTATAATATATACTATATCCTCGTCGTTAGTCCTAATGCATTAAACCTTCCACGGAAAGTTAATTTTGGTCCCGACATCCAGTTTAATGGGTACGAGTATCGGAATGTAGGTAAGGAAGCGACAATGCGTTATCGAGTCAAATGCTTACCTAGATATGTATGTTTCAAACTTCTGCTCTATTTATGAGGCTTGAAATAATCGTGGAAACCAACTTTAAATGGCACCAGATGAAAGAATGAATTGTTCTCCTCGAACGATAAGGATTTCAAACTTCAAAGGATATTGAGGTCGGAATGACCGTGTTGGTGGTTGGCTACCAAGGAGAGTCTGGGGACGCTTGGGAGGATGGCGAGAATGGTAACCTGGTAATGTTCCCGATGGAAATATTATTTGGGTATCCTTTGATGGTTGGAAACAAAGTACAATAAGTATATTGAAAGAGATGTTCTGTGTTTTCTATCTACTGTACCACCTTCTCAATCACTTTGAATCGTCGTCTTTTGAAATCGACGACGAGAGTGAGTATCGTCGAGTGGTGGGTGTCAAGTATATCGAGGACGAAGAAAAGATGCAGTGGTAGAGAACTGATAATCGAGGAATGACTAGGTAGTCCCAATCCCAATCCCAACCCCAACCCCAATCCAAATCCCAATCCCAATCCTAGTTTCCAGTTTCCAGTCTCGATTATTCCTTGTCCACACTGCACAGACAGGGCTCTCTCAGAGTTCCCAGTCGTGTCAATATCAAATCAATCAAAGGGAACCTTGGAAAGCAAGCTGTGCTGTGCCCTGTCGCTACTACCGCTAGCTTGTACGATCCCCAGAATTTTTAGTTCATTATTTAGCAGTAGAGCTGCAGAAGAGGAAGAAGAAGAGTCCAATCTAAGGGCCCGAGTGTATTCCAGAGCAGTGTTCTGGTTGCCCGCTTTTAGCGCAGGACCTAGTAATGTAATACGCAGTAATACGCTGCAAGTATAGCAATGCTATGTAGGACCATCGAAAAAAAAGGTTCCAATCCAAAAGGTTGTGTTTAAAAGAAAGAAAAGGTTGGAACGTAGATTGACTGGTTAACAAACTAGGTACGAGTGGCGAATGGCGAATGGCGCATATATGGAATATGTATCGATGGAATACAGGATGTCGATACATATTCCGTACTCCATACATAGGATGCATACTTCAACCCCCTCATCCAATCCCATCACATCCCATCCAATCTCATTATTACCTATTTCGCACACCCAAGGAAAAGGGACTGGAATTGAGTAAGCCAGCATTTGACAGGGGATTTGACAGGCTCGACAGGCTCGACAGGATGTGTGACAGGGCTTAAGCCGTTCAATAGGTTTAGGCTCATTCTCTCATTCCAGTACCAGCCCGGAGGACAGAAGAAGCAGTAGTTCACACAAAAGGTCTCTTGTCTTCCCTGTATATACATTCTTTTTCTCTGCGATGTGACGCTCACGTATACAATACTACCATGCCTATGAATTTAAAGCAGTAATGAAAGACATTGCTATATATAAAGAGCATGTGCACTATTTGCACTTTTTGCACTTTGATTAATGTCATTCAGTCTTTCCTGCATCGATATCTTGAATCTCCAACATGATTTTCGTATTCTTTTATGTAGGAAAGTTAATGTCCTTTAAAATCTCCTTCTCTTTCCACCCACCTCCAGCTTTTTTTGTCTCAACCAGAATCGATGCTTATTGGTTGTAGCTTGTAACTTGTGAGGAGCGACTCGGAGCGAGTGTGAGTGTGCGGTTATTTGGATTGATGGCTACTAGGTACACGGCCTGGTCAGCAAATCCAGTGCCCACTATATCAAACCTTGCTCAACAACCTAAAACTGTCCCTAGGTCCCTAGGAGATAGGGAAAATCGGGTTCACGGGTACGGTACAGACCGTACAGTCATGAAAATAAGAATAAGAATAATGCCCCCATAATAATCTCAGCGGAATCCGGATGGTTACATTCGTGAAAACAAGCACCCAGGAAAGGATGACCAAAATAGGCCGAGGATAATGGAATGAAGGGGTATCGCCTAGCTACCCGTAGCTTTTACCCGTAGCTTCTCCCTACTAGGTAGGCCGTGCATCAATAATATCTACCAGACTGTACTGCAGTCAGTCTGCGTATTATTATTTCGTCTCGTCTAAACTTCCACTGCTGCTGCATTATTTCTGGGAATTGGAAGGGAGACGTTTAAATCCATGGATCTTAATCATAACCTTGGTTGGCTGGCATTTCCGACTCCCGACTCCCGAGTAATTAGTTCCGGTATCCGTATGATGGAGTAGGAGTGTCAAGATTATATTTATTATATTATTATTATTATTATTATTATGATTGATGAAAAGAATTAAACTTTCAACCCAGCAGAAAGGGAAGATAAAGTTTCAGCGATCCTTTTTAAATTTTAACACTACGGAGCGGAGTACATTATCGTACCCGTCAAATTGACCCGTTCGTGGTCAGTGCTTTTGATTGATATTTTGATATTTGATTTCTGATAATTGATAACATTGATGATTATTTACTCTGTAGAATAAAGCAAAACAACCAATCAACCTAGATAGGTAGAATAGCTTTGCTTGTATTGTGGCCGTTGTTCTAGGTAAGCAGACTTTTCAGCTGCTGGGTATAGATAGATAGTTAGTTAGTTAGGTATCTGAGAAGTGTAGGTATTTGCGTCATTCGAAAGTCACAATACAAGTTATACACATTACCTACCTACCTACCTACCTACCTACCTACCTACACAACTGTATAAGGATTGATGAGTCTCAATAAAAAGCCTGATGTTCCTCCTTATCTACCTGGTATAGTAGTAACAGTACCTCCTGGTAACTGGTGTGACGGTGTCCCTTACTCGGATAAACCAAAATTATACCTTATACCTCCTATATAGTATTTAGAGTCTGTCTCCTAAACAGAAACATTATTAACAAGGAGTCAGGGACTCAAGAAGCAACGCGGGGGATCAATCCCAATTTCCCAAAAAATCAAAATCAAAATCAAAAATACCCGCACCCATACTACGGATTTATATCCAGTTTGAGCGATAAACGGGACATAATTCCACAAATTCCCACCATTTCCCACAATTCCACAATTGAAATTCGGAACCAAACTTTACTCGAACCGGTAGTATTCGTCTCCCTTCCCCTGGTGTCACCAATCTTTTCGTGGCCCCGCCCCGGCCCGGGTAGTGATCTCCATGAATCCGACCATTAAACCATTCGAATAAATTGCAAAATGACACGATTATGATTATGGTTATGACAATACCCGCGCGATGGATCCCTGGACCTTTAATCGCTTTGATCTTTCAAATTGTTAGGATCATCTTCAAGCTTTCCAAGACATAAAGATAGGCAAAACATCAATGTACCGATAATCTAATGAATCTAGAAGTGCTTATGTGCAGAGGACTAGAACTCCGCATAGGTAGGTATGATGATATCGTCTTGGACTTCACAAGGTGCACCCACCTACCTACCTGTAAAAATAGAACTAAATAACTCAAAAAAGCAGGCTTCGGATCCTTCAATTCCAGTCGTTTGGTAAATTTGTTATGCTGATCAGCATTGGCAACTTCTCGCGATTCCTACGCTTAACCGCATAACATCGGAGTCACGGAGCGTATCAGCTCTCCTGTAAGATCTTCTATTGTGAATTTGTAGTCGAATGAGGAGCCGATATTTTAGCTGGTATGTAAATGTTTCTTTCACAGGCATCTAGCCATCAGATGAGTCAAGGGACGCCATCCCACGTTATTGCATGTGTGGGGGAGAAAAAGTAAATCTAATAAACAAGCTACTGTATCAATTCATCAAGCTTTTCAAGCTTTTCAAGCTTTCAAGCTACCAAGTTACCTACTAAGCTACCAAGCTACCAAACTATCAAGCTATCCATGTTTGCCCAGAGTCTAAGGCTTGACCACAGACTGGCCCTAGAAAAAGAAATCTACCGGTGTTTCATGGATGATGGATCTTTATGATGGATCATGAGCAACTCTCCCCTGAGCCCCCTCCCCTCCGTTTAATAAATCGAGAACTAAATTGTATACCCGACATCTAACCGATTACAGCCTGGTTAAAATGTCAATTTTTTTTAAATCACGTCACATCACATTACATCATGTCACAATATATCCATCTAATCGACACTAACCTATTACTGTTTGGAATTCTAGCCAGAATGCTTTCCGTAACCCGTTGCCGTTTTATCGTCATTAAACCCTCCCTTCGAGATCTAGGCCACTCTCTCGAGCCCCTCTTGAGTCTCGAGCCCCTTCTACACGAGCTAGCTGGAGATCCCAGGTGTCAAGTTCCATCATCGAAAGCTGTCAAGTTTCAACGCAGTGCAGAAATTCTCTTTGGGAACATTGGGTCACCCCGTACTACTACCTCGTTACCAAAATAATGTACTTCTACTTCATTGGTTACAATCCAGAAGCCGCAGAACAGGTAACACGCCACAATGAACCATCCACCATGATGGTGGGAAACTGTCTCGGGAGCTTTTTTCGTAGGAAAGGCTTTCTCATCGAATAACTGATGGGTTGAGGCGCCTGATCCGCCTCTATGTTGCATGCATACGAGACGGGGGGGTCCCCAAACACCTCTTTAGCCAGCCGTCCTGCTTTTTGGATGAGCGCCACTCAAATGCATATCACGAGCTACAAGTAACACGGATTACTTTGTATTTTAGTGTGGTAGTATCAGAAGCCAGAAGATCGCTTTTGTGGGCGCAGTCTGTGCGACGCATCATCTTTTTGGCCGACCGGTAAAAGTTTCCAGCATGATCATTGATTTAATATAACAAAAACCCTAGTCGCAGATTGCAGTGGGTGTCGTTCAGATCTAACCAAGATCGCCAACTGCCGTTCTCGTCATTTACCATCCTATCTATACTGCTCATCTGATTTGCTTCTCGTGTCCTGGGTCAACTGTATTTTCCACAGGGCTGCATTATTCTCTTCTCATTAATAATATTAAGAAGAATCCTGGCATGATATGATGTGACAACTTACATCTTACAACTTACCACTTACCAGAGATTATGTTCAGCCGGTTGATCAATTAATATATTGTGTTGTATTGTGAAGGGTTAAGGGTATAAGTGCAAGGTAGGTAGGTGGGTTTATATAGCATTTGGGGTGAGAATAACAAGCCAGGCTTACCGAACCGTGAATGAAATGATACCTCGGTGCTATATATGGACGGCTTGTTGGCTCAGGGCTGGCAGGCAAGAAGATTCGCTGGATTCCAGCCGGAGGTTACTAGACGCTCCTTGTCTTGTCTCGTCTTTTCTTGTCTCGTCTTTTCTTGTCTTATCATTTTTTATGGTACAGTAGGCTAAAGGCTTTAAGCTTACCAATACCAGCTGTTTGAAATCTGAAGTTGGTAGCCATGGTACATCTTGAGTACTTCCCGTAAAGGTCACATATCGTACGTTTATAATATAAATGAGTTCCACAACAAAAGTAGCAAGCGTGTCACGGTGTCACCAAGAATGATTGGCGTTGAAGCTGAATTCTTGAATTCTTCTTCTTGACACATTGAACTACCTACCTAGTACCTCCTACTACTAGAGAAGATGACACCATCATATGTTTCTTCCATGCCGGGTGATATCTACATATCCTACCTAGAATTTATCTTGTCAGGGAAAGTCAAGCTCTGCAAGATTTTATTCTTAAACAAACTCCTGGTGTTTTTTTCCACGTTGATCACGTCTATACCCGTCGGACTTGAAAGGGAATTTTTAATCCAATTCTATGGATATGCAAGACAAGGCGAGGCATTTTTCCAGCCTACTCTACTGTATACACCCGCCTAAACACGTCTGAATTTTCCACCTGCATGTGGCAGTTTTAACTCCAAACAAACTCCAGCCATTGTATGCCAGCATTTTGAGGCGGATTGTATAATGCCTTGCTTACTTCTTTCCAAAAAAAAAATTGAATTTCAATGCTCCCCAGTTTCAATCATATCGGACCACGTCGCTTTCCAGTAAGACAAATTATGATTTCTCTGATGAAGATTTAAAAGTTAAGATCTTCAAGTGCGAAAGTGAAGATCGTCATCCGAACAGCAAATATGTCATATCAATCTCGGCGACAGTCTTCGGGACATTTTGAAGCAGCCACCCGTTGGCTTTTTTAGGCCTGCTGCGTATTTCTCAGGAACCACACGGATGGGCGCTGCTGAAACTATGGGCACAACGTGATTGTCACTGACACCTTGGGTGGTGCATGAGTGGTCTGATGAGCGAAAGAGAAAATTCGGTATTATTCTGCTCCCTTCATTATCTGAAAGTGGCTAGAATGATGATAACCACGATCCTCATCGAGGTGGAGTCGGAAAGAAAAAGATAATGCAGGCCCTAACATGTTCTACTTCCTCGATTTGAGACTCGGGAGTCGGAACCGAATCATTCTATGTGTTCAGTGCTCTAGGAAGATAACATCCGAATCTTCACGATGAAATAAGTCAACCTCGATATAGATATCTTGAGATGAATAACTCAACACATCCAGACAACTTTCTCATGTTTCTTATGCTGCAAGATGGCCCGCTACAATTTCAACATTGCTTAACTTCATACCGAAAAGTATCTCCAAGCTTGGTCACAATGCCATAATGATATGCCGGTTAAATCGTTCATCTATTGATGGTTTGATTAGTTTACGGGCCGCGTCTCCTTCAGGACAAAAGAAAAATGGTATTATATTGATATCACCATGCATTTACCACCGTAATCCGTAGAACTCCTGTCATTTCCGCTCCACCTACAATCGTTTCTCATCCCTTAACCAAAGAAATTCATAACCATGATAATCCCAACTAACTCTCACCACTACCCATTTCTCTCCTCATAGCCTGCCTAACCATATCCCCACAAAGCTTCGCTGTCGGATTCGCACTAACAGCCAACGCCTTCGCAATCTCATTCCCATACCTCCCACCTGCCATAAAATCCCTCGATGCTGCCTCTTCAAATTCCACCGTCTTCCACCTCGCCTCTCTCCTCCTCTCATCAATCCTCACACTTGCTTCAGGGTCAGAAGACAGCTCTTTAGCCGATAGATGATACAAAGCACCTCGTTGCGTTAATGCCTGTGAAAGAGTTTTCGCTGCTTGAGGCGATATTGATGCCCATGGTGTCTTGGGTGCTAAAAGAGAGATTGCCCTGTCGAGATCGGATAATGCGTTGGACGAGGCAAGCTTTATGGTTGTCTCAGATGCTTCCATGTCCAAAGGTACGTTTACATCAGTTCCGGTTCCCTTGGGAGAGGATATTTTCACCAGCATTAAATCGCCATAAATCCGACGCAATGCTTGTGCTCTATTATTCCTCGCGCTAGCATAATTAGGATATTCGTCGATCAAATCATGTAAACTCTGAACACAAATTTGATATTGAGATAAAGGCGAAAGTTCAGTTAGAGGTTTCAACCCCGCGACTTGGAGTTCTACATCTTGCATCGAGAGAATAATATCTCTTTCTCGTTGCGCAATTTCTTGGTATGTAGAGGAATTGGTAATATGCGGATCTTTTGGAAGCGAATCATCGATAAGGAGAGGATTTGAGGGACCTGATTCTGGATCCTTTATTTTCTCGAGGACTTCGAGATCGTGTCTTGTGAGTGTTGCCATTTTTTTATAAATAAAATTGTGTGTAAGTTATGATCTTGAAGTTTTGTTGTATACAGAAAGAAGATTATCAATGAAGAAACTAATAAACCAAAATTTATTCAATTATTGCAATCGATCGAGATCATAATAAAATGCAGAAGGCCGTACATACCGTTTCGAATTCGGTGTAACATAAGCGTGACCAGCGGTTTTTCCAATTCCGCCATGGCTTTAGCGAAAAAAGGCATTTAAGCCGAAAACAGCCGGTTATAACCCGCGCGGAATGAAAATGGGATGCCTTCCATTACCTTATCAGCCATCCGCACCCTAAATTTTTAACGACCTTCCAAAAGCAAAACCAGGCCAAAGAAGTGTGAAGATGTGTGTATGGCGACTCGGTTTAGTTCCTGTTCGTTCTTGCACGTTCATTAGTCAGTGAATGAAGAAGTTTCATTGATCCATTTGGTTTCAATTTATTATGCCGTCATTCTTACTTAGGTATGTTTCCGTATGGCTAGCTTTACGGCTTTATGGCTTAGTCCGCCATATACCGAGAGGTTATCAATACGGTATCATAGATTCAATATATAATATCATAAGAGGAGCCGATGGAAGTCCAGAGCAGAGTTAACTTCTACCTTCCTCAAACATCTATCTACCTTCCCTTTGTTACCACCTACTAGTTAAGTTTGACTCACTTCACAAACCTATCTATCTATCTACTAGGTATCTCTACAAGCAAAGTTTGCATTAGACAAACTACAGCATCTTGATTCTTGAAGTCGTTTCCAATTATTTAAAGTCGTGATTGACCCTTCCAACCTATCTATCTACTGGATATCAATCTCACGCACATCTAGAGGAATCTAACCTCTCTCCCTCTCTTACCATTCATTTACCTATCCCCTTCACACACATATAAATACACCTAAATCATGGCACCCTCCGCCATAACCCCTCCAATTCTAACCCCGACTTCTTTAACCTTTCCTACCAACACAAACATCAACTCCTCACTCAGCACCCCTAATTTTCACGGCTATGACCACATAACCTGGTACGTGGGCAATGCCAAACAAGCCGCCTCCTATTACTGCACACGTCTCGGCTTCCAAACCGTCGCCTACCAAGGTCTCGAGACCGGATCTCGCTACATCGCTTCGCATGTTGTGGCTAATGGGAAGATTCGTTTCGTTTTGACATCGCCGGTGAAGGCATACTCGGGACTGAAAGATGATGAACCGATAACCGCAAATGAGAGAGAGTTATTGAGGGAGATATATGCACATTTGGAGAAACATGGTGATGCGGTGAAGGATGTGGCGTTTGAGGTGGATGATGTTGCGAGTGTTTATTATAATGCCGTTGAGCAGGGTGCGGTGGGTGTGCAAAAGCCAATTAAAGGGGAAGATGAGGATGGTTCGGTTGTGAGTACTTTCTTTTCCTTCCTGAATCCATACATTTTTTTCCAGGGGAAATATACTAACCATATATTCACCTAGACAACCGCAATAATCCGCACCTACGGCGACACAACCCACACCCTAATCTCTCGCTCCAACTACACCGGCGTCTTCCTCCCCGGCTACCGCGCCACCCCCTCGTCCAAAACCGATCCTCTAAACGCCCTCCTCCCCTCTGTTCCCTTAGAAGCCATCGACCACTGCGTCGGCAACCAAGACTGGGGCGCCATGCAGTCCGCCTGCGCCTACTACGAAAAATGTCTCTCCTTCCACCGTTTCTGGTCCGTCGATGACTCACAAATCAGCACCGCTCATTCCGCCCTCAACAGTATTGTCATGGCATCCCCAAACAATGTTGTCAAGATGCCGATTAACGAACCGGCTCCTGGTCTGAAGAAGAGTCAGATTGAAGAATACGTTGACTTCTATTCGGGTGCCGGCGTCCAGCACATCGCATTACGAACCCCCGATATCATAACCGCGGTCTCGAATCTGCGTGCCCGCGGCGTCGAATTTATTTCCGTCCCCGAAACATACTACGAAACGATGCGAGAGCGTCTACAGAACAAAGATGGACTCGGCCTAAAATGGACTCTCAAAGAAGATTTCGAAGAGATCCGAAAGTTGAATATCTTGATTGATTTTGACGAGGGAGGATACCTGCTACAATTGTTTACGAAACCATTGATGGATCGACCGACGGTGTTTTTGGAGATTATTCAGAGGGAGGGATTTGAGGGCTTTGGGGCAGGCAATTTCAAGAGTTTGTTTGAGGCGATTGAGAGGGAGCAGGAGGAGAGGGGGAATTTGTAGGTGGGTGGGTGGGTGGTGTGTTGGGAAGATAAGCGGGGTTAGACTGTGGAGGGGGACTTTTGCATTGCATATATGGTTAACGGGATACGGCGGCAGGGATACCAAGAGGAGTGAATATTGCATACACCACCACCAACGATGGTCACGAGCAAAGTAGATGGGCTACTTTTGCTACGTATTGAGTTTTCCTGAATAAGGAGTCATAGCGAATACACAAATCAATTGCATACATACAGCAAACATATATCCTAGTACACTAGCCATCGTGATATATATCTAAGGTTAGTTCTGCCCATCTCAATGGTAAAGTAGGGATTTGAGTCTGTATTGTTTAATGTCATATATTAACCATCTTCTCATTATTTTCGCATTGGACATGCCCCCTCTCAACCGCCTTGATCTCAATTACTCGCCCACAAACATAAATGCACACATCCCTCCAGGAAACATTTTAGTACAATACAAACATATAATATAACATCAGAACCTTGCAGAATGAGTTTGGTGAGAGACAAAAAATCAAGATTTTGTTACACATATGTATCTGTCCAGTAAAGTAGAAATCCGTATCAGAATCAGTCACGCCATCCATCTTGCTATGCAAATTTTTGCCCCCTTTCCAGATATCCCTTTCCCCATCCCATTCCCACAAGATAAGATTGCCAACCGACTATCCATTCATCCATCCCCAACTTTTAGATATTGCATCCCCATACATAAAGGATTGCGATATCCCACCATCTCCGCCCCCTCTAAATGCCCGTCTAATCCGTAACTCTCCAACTCTCAAACCACTTCAACCTGGAATATTCCTTATTGGGCCCCACCATACCCCACGAAATGGGCATAAAGAAGATATAAAGCGCAATAGTCAAGCCATACAAGACACCATAAATAGAATATTGTAAAGTCTTCACCTGATTCCTCAACATCCAATCCGAGCAGAAACCAAAAGTCAAGATGGCGAAATAGAGAGCTGGGTAGTAATGATGAACGTAAGTTACACGAGCCATGGCAACAAATGGCATATAATGGAGGAACCATCCGAGAACTGGGTATAAACCAGCATAATGAATTTGGTCGATCTCGTTTTGTTTGAGCTCGTCGTATCCGCGTTGCCATCTGATGAGGTACCAGAGAACAAGGAGACCGAGGACACCAAGGGAGGCTGTGGAACCCCAGTATATGAGAGGATTTCCTAGGAGGAAATATTTGACAATAGTGTCATCCCATCCACACATTCTTAATCCTACGTTGAGAATTGGCCATTGCCAAAAGTAAGAAGCTAGGTCATCCTGCTTGTCGGGATCTGGTACAAGTGCGTTATTCGAAGTCATCATGGCAACATTCAAATGAATGAAGTCGTGAATGAAAGGAGACTTATAAGCTCCAGCATCAGCAGCAGGTACTATAAATCTGGTCAGTAGAGTCTTCATTAATCGATTTGATTAACATACATTTCTCGTTCCAGTGGGCTTCTACGTTCCAGTGAGTGTAAACGTCCTTGGGATTATTGTCCTTGGTGCAAGTGACTTCGATTTGCTTGAAACCCCATTGTGGCAAGTTAACGTTACCAGCTCGCAAGTAGCATCCTAAACTTGTGTGCTTAAGCCTGAAAGAAGTAGTCAATGTCCTAATTTTGCTTCGATCGTTTGAGGAAACATCCTTGACAACTTCCATAGTCCAGTGATCTTTGTCATCACCAACAGTGGTGTTTCCGTAACACGAGACTTCCCTATCGGCCTTGGTAACAGGTGCTGATACCTCATGTGAGTGAAGGTTGCGGCCAGTTTGTGAATGAACGAAGCGCAGAACATCACCATCGGCAACATATCTAAGTGGTGCCTCTGGGTCAAGTTCTGGCTGAGAACGATTAGGATAGAACCACCATTCGTTGTTAGCATCTTTGTGGTGGTAGCAAGTAATTTGTTGTTGATTGGATCCTTCAGGATAGGTCTGAATGTGGGAGTGAAGAAGACCACCACCGTATCCCATATTCTTAATGGTAGCTCGAGATCCATAGGCAATTTCAAGTGGACTGTCCTTTCCAACTTCGGTTCCCTTCAGATTGGCCTGGAATAAGGAGCTCATTTGAGCATCACCGGGCCCACTGTTTTCCAAAATGGCGAAGTGGAGAGCAAAGGAGAACATGTAAACGAGTACGGGAATGACTATCAGAGCAAGTACTCTGATACCAAGATGCGCTGCAAGCTCGACCTAAAGATATGTTAGCAAGGGAACAAACCATCCGAGAAGTTGGACCTGAGTTACCTTTGGCATTTTGGTATTGCCAAACTTATTCCACAAATCCTCAATTGTGTAAATTCCAACCATGGCCGTGCAGAAAAGACCAACCATCTTTACACTGCAAACACATCCAATGCTTAAACCAGTCAAGATGAGCCAAGTGAACCATTCAGCAGTCCAACTTTGCTTTTGAAGATTGTGGAATCTAGCCCAGCAGAGAACTGTCGTGAATGTAAAGCATAAGAGCATAGAGTCCAAGAGAATGAAGCGACTGATTGTGGTGTAGGAGTTTTCGCACAAAACCATCAATGTAACGAACCATACAGCTGGTCTCTTGAAGTTCAATTCGCGAGCAGTGAAGTAGGCCAATGGGATTGTGACGGCACCGAAGAAGGCATTGAAGGAACGCATAAAGGTGTAGTTGACTTCCTCGGGGTATTGTTCTCCAGACTTGAATTCGAAAGAGCCATTGTAACCTGCGAGATATCCGGAAAGGCCAACCAGCATCTTTCCGAGAGGGGGGTGGACATCGAAGTAGAATTCTCTTTTGATGTAGTGAGATCCAAATTTTCCAAAACTGTATCCGACATGATCAGTCCACAATATCCGAGCCATGAAAATAAAGAACATGCTTACTGGGCTTCATCCCAAGTAACAATAGGGGAAAGGCCGATCTTGTATAATCTCGTGAAGAATGCAAATATAGTGAAAACCAATGGTGCAATTAAGAACTCCCACTCGTCGAGGAACTGTATTATAGAATTCTGTCCCTGTTATTTAATTTTATTAGTTGATTATTCTCAAAAGAATCGAGGAAAAGCCACATAAGACTTGCTAACCTTCTTGACTTGTTTCTTCTTGTCATCTATCTCCACGGCGTCTACAAGGCTGCTACCATTGGATGATGGTACATTGCGTCGACGAGTTGTTTGAGTATGGTCTGCGCCCGAAGCAACAGCCGCTTTGTCTGAAGCCATCTCGAATATCTGCGAGAGTCTCTGAAGAGAGAAGCTTCCTCCCTTCCTAGTACGTACCTCCCAAAGTAACTTTCAAAATCTTATGATCTGCAGTCGATGGCAGCTTAAAGTTCGTGGCCCGGGGTCAATGTAGCTGTTGACTGTCCCGATGTCGAGAGTCGAGAGTTAAGAGTCGAGGCTCGCAAACTTAAAGAGTGTCCAGGGAATGAATGTGAAAGAATTAAAGAAGAAACAAACTAATTAATAAAGCCTTGCATCCCTCAGCAGATTTTAGGGGTACGAAGTAGAATTTGTAGATGAAGGGGAGGAATGGGAAGGGGAAGGGGAAGGGGAAAGTAAAAGACGTAATCCCTTAAGAAGTTTGTAAGGTTAAAAAGGAGTTAAGCTTTATTAAGACTTAGAGATTACCTACACTAAAAGTACCTACCTACCTACCTACCTAGGTACTTCTACTCTAGTAATAATAAAGTCTACCCGGTAGGTAAACTGACTTAATTAGGGTATCAACTAGTAATAATTCTATACCTGTACCTAGTAACTTGTAAGACTGTTATAAGTCTACCTTGCTTGAAATCAATTGGGGGGAATCTAAATTTAGTGCTCCTATAGAACATATACCCGAAATCTGTCCCTTCTAAGGTGGGGCTTACGAGGCTGAAGCAAAAGCAAGTTGTTAATTAAAATTACCTCCTCGAGTAGTTGAGTGGGCAATTTATATTCCCTAGGAGGTATTTTCTATTTGGGGATCTAGGGAGGTAGGTACGTATCCAATTATTCCTCGTGATTTTGTTTACCTAGGTAAGTACTAAAGTATATTTCTACCTCAGGTACAATAAAGCTTCACAAGGGCACACGTTCTACCTTTCTAAGGTTGCTTTCAGTCTCTTGGGTATAAATGGTAAAATGCGTCCCTAGCAATTGAAAATAATCTACATATCCCGATAAATTCACTTCTATGTGCTCTATATGGCACTGGTATTACACTCTCTCCCTCGACCTTCCATATACGCCCGCTTGTTGCTAATTCCAATCTAATATCCTATCAAATAACACCGCTCATTCCTCGTCTTGATCTAATGGCTTATACTTTCCACTTTTGATGCTATCCCCTTCGCCCTTATTTCTGTTCACCATACGTGAAATCCAACCTCCGACACCTTCTCCCGACTCTTCATCTGCCCCGTATTGAGGCCTTCCATTAACAATCGAAACATTGGGCGGGTCGATATCAAGACCCGGAATGGCACTTGAAGGTCCAATACCATTCGGACCCCCATATCCACGTCTCAGGTCAACAGAAGGGACAGGCGAACTGATGCCCATCAATGAACCACTCTCGGCTCTGGTTGCAGGCGTGGGCATTGCTGTGGTCGCGTCACCAAAGATCATGTCCATATCTTCCAATCTTACACCGGCCGTCTCAGGATAAATGAAGTATACTACAAATTGTTAGATTTTGAACATGTGGAGGAACGGCAGTAGTCTTACCAACAACAAAACTCGTTGCACAGAAAAAGGCATGAACTAAATATAAACGCCATTGGATTACTTCTTGCAGGATAGGCGTCATTTCTCCTACGAGCCAATTGAAAGCCCAGTTCGTAGCGGTTGACAGACTGGCTCCTTTGGATCGAATGCTGAGGGGGAGAATCTCGGGTGGGTAAAGCCATGGGATTGGGCCCCAGCTAAATCCAAAAGCTCCATTGTATATCATGACAAATATGACAACCAAGGTAGGTGTAGCTCGTATGTCCAAGAATAGGAAATAAGAGATAGCGGATAGGGATATAACCATAGCGATTGCACCACTCAGTAGAATGAAGCGTCGGCCCCAGCGATCTACGAGATACCATGGCGGTATGGTACACAAGAAGTATGTAATAGCATTTATGCCTGTCATCAAAATTGCCTGACGACCAACCCAGCCTGCGGATTCAAAGACAAGTGGAGCATAGTATGAAATGACGTTGATGCCGTTGAGTTGGGCGAAAGCCTGCGCCGACATTGCGATGAAGACTCGAGTACGATATCGTCGAAACATATCCTTGTAAGATTTCTCACCCTCCTGGCGAGCCATCAAGACATTCATCTTGATTTCCCGATATTCCTCTCGTGCCTTCTGATTATGAATATCACCACCGCCATAAAGGTTGGCAATAACTACCATACCTTCTTCATCGTGGTCATTATCCAAAAGCCATCTAATTGGGATCATTAGTAGCACGCATATTTTAGGAAACGAAGAATGCATACCTTGGTGACTCGACAATGATCAAACTTCCGACACCCAAGAGTGCACCCATGACGCATTGCATCAGTAGAGGTATTCTCCATGACATGTTTCCCTTGATAAAACTGCAGAAATAATCCACCCATACAGAAGTTGCATATCCTGTGATATTGCCCGAGAATTCGATACATGCAAGCTTTCCGCGGTTGTGTGGAGGTGATATCTCGGATTGGTATATGGGCACGATCGTTGACAACATACCAACACCGACACCTGCAATGATACGACCAAGAAGCATCATAGGCATGCCAGTAGCCAATGTCTGAAGTGCACCCCCAACGAAGAAGATGCAGGACCCATATAAAATTGTCTTTCTCCGCCCTATTATATCACCGACCTTCCCAACGACTAGGGATGAAATAAATGCACCGATTTCCAAGATAGCAACCATGGTACCGACCTCGGCTCGAGAAGGTTGATTGAAATAATCCTTGAAGTCAGGACCACTATGAGGCAATTAGCCAAGAAGTGGAAATCCAAGTAGGTAGAATAATACATACGTGATAATGCCAGACATAACTCCTTGATCATATCCAAATAAAAACACACCTAATGATACAAAAATACTAGTAAAATACCTGCCTCATCATCAGCTCTAAACGCAGAGTATATCAATCAAGGTCCTTACACTAATGGCCGGCCTGTCAGGCCGTGCATCTGCCTCTCACCTCCCGCCATGACTGCGGCTAGAATATGCTCAGTTCGACTTATTCGTCGAGGGCCAGGATCTGGAATTTCGATATCCTCTTTAACAAGTCCAGGATTGTAGTGCTTCTCCTGTTTGCCGTTGGTATCGTCGTTATACCGAACCCTTTTTCTTTTCTGCCTCTTGGAAGAACCACCAAAAACCTCTTCGTCGAGGGATGCTCGTAATCGAATTTGTAACGGGTCTTCCTCGTCTGCAAGTTGCTCTGCGAGATCACCTGTGTCACTCCACGAAAATTCGGAACCAGGTGATGAAGAGCGCGAAAGGGAAGACCGCCGACCCTGCTTCTCGTCCGAGCCTAGCAGTCCTTGGCTAAGATTCGATCGACCCGCTGTAGACAACGTTCGTAATGGTATGTTCGCAGGGCGACGAGATGATTTTGGGGAAGGAATGTTGAAGGTAATTGAGCTGTAGCAGCAGCTCAAACCGTGCGGAGTTGGATAATTGGTGGGGAAAATGTCGGGGTAGGGTGAAGTTCATGAGATGGCACGTCACTAACACCGAGACCCTGAATGGCTGTGGTCGATAAATTGTGGACCCCCCGCAGTGAGATGGGTATTCATATGATAAGAAAATGTAACAAAAAGAGATTCGGTGTCGGTATCTTCCTTTCAATTCGTACTACAGCTTTGTGATTGAATATGATGTTGATTTGGTGATGTCGAAAGAAGGCTATGTGTTGGCGTCCTACTGATATGGGCGGATGACGACTCACGAGAAGTTTAAGGTACGCGGTCCATAGAACGATCCTGCCAGAGCTGGTACTAAATACTGGGGTACTGATGAGGTGCGGAGCGCCTTACATTGAGCGGATCACGTGAGATTACCTATTTTCTAATTTTGGACACTTAATAAAGCGTTCTCAAGTTGGGGGATTGAGTAATTAAGAATGCCCCTTTTCTTTTCATCAATTTATTTGAATGCGCATCAAAATTTCAGCTGCGCCATCAAGATAAGTAAGTAACATGAACTTCCAAATTCATTTATTACTCCCGCCGCAAACCAAATATCACCCCATTAAAGATTGTACTCCCTTAGGTTGAAATGGGTCAACCCAAACAGCATTATTAGTTACCAATCTTTACATACCTATTAGCTCGAACATATCAATCTGTCCAATCAAGTCATATCTTATCGAGCATTTATAGAATCTCAAGCGTCAGTGAATGAGTATCACTTCGCGATTTCTTTTCTCCATCGATAATCATGTGGACAACGGGGGTATTCATCTTGATAAGCCAGACACATACGATGCGAAATCACAGTCATGGGTCTCTGTCTCCTGATAATCAAAGGAAGAGTACACAAATGATTACCCATACCTCGATCAAGACTCGAAGAGAAAAGCACCAAATCTACAATGACCTAAATCTACTCCTTTCCCTTTATTACTCTATTTTGTTAAGGCGTTGTAATTTTTATCAGTATCGGTAAAGCAGTAGTTGGCATACAGGCTACTATTTGTATACCTCCCCAGCTGAATATGGAATTTGGATGTCGGATATCACGAAAAGAGCATTCGACCGAACTGTATGGATGAGAAGAATCCGTTCTACCCAGGGTTTCTGACAGTCAGGACACTGATGGGAACAAACCTTGGGCCATAAAAAGAT
Source organism: Ciborinia camelliae (assembly GCA_025890175.1). Lineage (NCBI taxonomy): Eukaryota > Fungi > Ascomycota > Leotiomycetes > Helotiales > Sclerotiniaceae > Ciborinia > Ciborinia camelliae. The sequence goes on from JANPYM010000001.1 coordinate 4,569,574, forward strand.
ATTCCTGAATCTATCTGGCACATTGGATAATTCAAGTTATTGAAATGTTTGGAATATTCAATCAACTTGCTTCGAATACCAAGTCCATTCAGAATATCGGGCGATATTCAAAGGTTCGTAGCCTTTCGAATAGTGGTAGTTTTCGGAAACCATTGGACATATTGTATCTGTCAGAGACAACCTCTCATGCAGGGGTTGAGTATAAGTATTGAAGGCCAGAGACACTTTTTTCTCCTGGGTCCAATGCCTTCTTACTGTACCTATCGTATACTTTAAAATCGAGAATTATGACCAGTATTCTCATATCATAGAGTTGATCAGAATGAAGGTAGGAATGATCATCACGTGGAGACCCTCCTTGGGAACTCGAGGGGCTTGGGAGACACATAAGGCTTTCGTTGATAATGGCATCACCGAAGCTGAAGCAAAGAGGTCAGAATTTCTTTCCGGTCCCGCAGCGAGCTCTCCCCTAGATTCCAATGGAGCCAAAAACAACTGAGAGATTATTGGGCTGGAAGGTAAGATTTTTTGCAAGAAGGAAGATTCGCCAGAGAGCAAAAGGTACATGCTCTAACAATCCTCGACTTCCGTGAAGAATATCGAGGGCCCAGGCATCCTCCTGGGACCTCACATTTATATCTCTTTACTCGCATTATTTGCAAAATATTTAGTGATATTCAGGAATGCACTTGTTAGACCTGTCAACTGTCCAGTTTTATCACAATGCGAGTTGTGTTGAAACTTGGCTAGAGTAAGAATTGTGATGTTTAGTGTAACCTTCCGGAAAGCCTGTTTTTCCAATGTGCTTTCTCATATTCAATATAACTGCTAGGTAGACATCGAATGCACGAACAAATGCCATCGGAATCCTGCTCTTGCATTAACCAACCGTTGTCGCGAAAACACTTAACTTATTAAGTTAAATAGATAAAGCTTTCGAAGAAGAGCCATGCAGGCGCTTATCGTAGAGGAATTCATAGATCCCACCAAATGCCGCACCAGTAGCAATTCGTTCCAGCAGTCCTTCGCATCCTCATTGCCGAGATGAAAAATGCAAACATCACCTGCATTCGAAGATAAATTTGATTCAACAAGGGAAATCCAGCCTCCTCTCTTATTGGTACCTGTGTACTCGTACTCCGTACCCCCAACGAGACAAAATCGATGAAATCATTGTAACAAAGGATTAGCGTATCAAGTAAGGACAAGTTTTCCCTTTCCGATAATTCGTGATTTCTGGTACTTCGCGATTCGTGACAATGACAATGGCATATCTAATACATACATTCTCTTTACCCGTCCCTTTCCCAGTCAAACCTACCTCCTAGATAGTAACCCTCATCACAGACTCACAGAGTCACAGTGGATGGAGGTTGAAAATATATTTTGTAAGTTGTACAAGTGTAAGATGTAATCTCCGACCAATTTTTGAACTTTCAACAGACTCAAGAATCAAGGAGATTCTTCTGGTGAGTTACTCCAAGGTGCTGTGCATAAAATGAAATTGGTGGTCACTGGTCACTCACTGGTCACTCACTGGTGAGGGGTGATTTCATTTCGTGGCGATTGCTCCCTTATAAAACCTAGCCAGCAAAAGAGGCTGAGTTTCAACCCCTTCAATCCATAGGATAATGGCTTCCAAGGTTGTTGTTCAATCATATTTTACTTTATACCGGCACTGTTGTAACATTCACCAACCGATTCGACCTTTCCTAGATGGAGGTATGTATTAGAACAAATCAACCTTCCCCGGCCTCCAGCTCCAACAAGATCATTTCATTTCGCTACTACACAATAATCGTGTCTACTAGCTGGAGGTAACAAGCACTTTAAAGAACCACCAAGGAATCAGGGAATCAGTGAACCAGGGATTGATGATATTGATATCGTAATAATCTTATGAAGAAAAAGAAAGATTTCAAGGATTTGAATGGTCCGACGGTACTGCCTCTTCTTACTTCTTTTATCGAATATGTAGCTCTTTTTAGCTACAGTGACCAGCCTTCGACATTTTGACCAGCGCATTTTGCATTAAGGGCAATTCACTTCCCACTTCTGGGCAGCAGTTCTTGAATACTCTCAAACTTTTACTGTACCTACTACCCTACCTCCGCAATTGAATCTACAGTACCATTCTCAATCTTTAATCCAATCTTATAAAGTTATACTTCTCGTCTACTTTTCAATTTCTTCACCATTTGTATCAAATCTATTAAGATTCAACAATTGCAAGGCATATACTCGCAATTACGAAGCTTGATTCTACACACAGGGTTTAGGGTTTACTTCAAACAATTAATGATCCACGAACGATCCACGAACGATCCACGAATGCCAATTTGAAGCAGCCTACCAGTTCTAGTTTTAGCACCTCGTTCCTGAATTTCGATTCTTCAGAGTTGCGGTGCTTCATTAGTGCTTCAAATATTAATCGGGGAAGGTGAGGAAGGGTCGTTGCTGAGGGGTCCAAAGTCAAACGATCAGGAAAGAACAATTACGACAAACAGAAAATAGAAAACAGAAAACCACTGGAATGTGAAGCACTCGTCCCATATTCACCATCGATCAATACTTCATTCAAAATTCACCATATCCACACGCGCATTGGAATTTCGCAACTACAAAATTGACTTATAGAGCAACAAAAATAAAGTAACCAAATATTACCAAAGATCTCTTTGGCGCGCAATCGCGAATTGTTGGCTTCGTTGAGAGAAGATGGGGTCAACACAATTTGGAAATTTCCATGTGAGTAGATCTTGCATAACTCAATTGCCATTGAGGGCTTGAGACGGATTGCTGACGTATTTTCTATCCAGAATTTCTGCCGTGACTCGACGTTACCTGTCTGCAACGTTCGTACCACTCCCCAGGTTTAATAATACGATTCGCGATTCAACGTTACTAACCGGCCTTTTCGATAGCTATTCAATCCTCCTGCCAACAGCAACTTCGGATATGGAGGCTGCGAGCTCACGGGTATATCTTTGGGTGGTGGGAAACATCTAGGAAATTTGGGTCCGTTCCCAAGCATCAATTTATTGGATAGCCATAGGCTAACTCTTATAAAGGCTCAATATTAATTGCGGGAATTGCAATTGTAATTGCTGCGTTTTTGATATGGCGGTCAGATCGAAAACAAGCAGCAGTAGGAAGAAGGTTCGTCAATTTTAGATCACTCTTGATTCGCATTCTCTACTAACATATCTTGCTTTAGGGAAATGCAACTTTTTCTTCTAGGATATCTGATTATCGAAATATGTGAAATATTTACAGTGGGCGAGTTTCCTTTGAGCGCGACTGTTCGGATAGTGAGTAGGACCAAGCTTCCAAGACCCATGTGTGGAATCTGACAGGTACTCCAGGCATTTACCGGTATCCACCTCGGAATGATTAGCGCAACATTATGGATTCTTATGCTGAATGCTGTCGTGGGTTATCAGATTATCGATGACGGGACAGCCATGTCAATAGGCCTCATGATTGCTTCGGCAGCAGCCATCTTTATCGGAACTGGATACATTGCCCTCGATACTGGATACAGCTGGACCGGACATTTCGACTCAAGTTTAACTGGCCACGGCAATGGCCAGAATCGAAATATTGCTCTCTACGTCCTTTATCAACTCGCACCATTGCTGTTTCTGTTCGTATACTTCGTCCTAGAGACAGTCTTGGTCATCAAGGTTTTGGGCGAGCGTAAGCCCATGATCTTCTTAGCCGGTGCTGCTGTTCTATTCGCTCTTGGCCAAATTTTCAACTATGTTATCAGCCCCCATATTTGCAATGGAACGGACGGCAAAATTGATGGAGCTTTATTCGAAACGCTCTTCACTTTACTATCTGTTGTCATGGTATGGATCTTTTGGTCAAGTATTACAGAAGATGATTGGCCAATGCCAGTTACAAACACTTATCCATGACGAAATTAAGACCAGGGAGCAATGGAGTTAGGAATTTTGTTATAATGCGCATACGAAAGTCTTACGACAATATTAATTTAATGCCCGAGGTGGTACATCTTGCTACACAAACAACATGAAAATTGGCTCAAGGATAGTGCAGGTGTGCATTGCAGCTACAGCTCTTGTCTATGGGGTAATAGGACGGGAGATACCGCGCTACATGAAAATGAGGGCGAGTAATAATGACAGGGCGCAGCTGGATATGATTATATGATTGGTGGAATTGGCTTGTATAGTGATTTTTCGAGTATTATACCCAACATTGAATTTATAATAGGAGGGATTAGAAATTAATTCAGAGCATCAAGGTAGATCACATTACTACCACATCTACATGCGATCTCAAACCCTTGTGCCCCGCTCCATATTTCATATGTTGATAAGGATAGGGATAGGGATATAATAACTTTTCCAGCGGGAAGATCGAAGCCCATGCAGACTTGCATACTCTGTACTTGGGTATCCCCAAGAAGTTAGAACGTGAAGCCAATGAAGACATTTTGTCATCTGGGTGCTGAGGATTTTGACCCTGAGGCGAGCTCTAATATCCACAGCGAACTGCGAAAATGTATTAGATTAAATTATTTGATCTGCTCAGCAAAATGACATACGTAATTTTTTTATTTCTTTCCTTCTTTCTATAAGGCTGATGAAAGCATTGTTACATTCACTCCCCTAATAACCCTAGCTCTTCACTCGGCAATCAACCACTCAAGTAGCCCCACTAAAATGACTAGGTACCTACTTCTAGCCTTGACATTTCTTTAAGACCTCAGCCTTGTCTTCCAATACCTATCATTAGTACAATTAGTACAACTTATTATTGCCAAATTCAGTTGCTCTCATTGCTTCAGCCGCAACAATGGCAGACTCCGATGGCGAATACGTGGATGATCTCTCAGATGATGATATTGGAGCACCTCTCAATGTAAATGCTGGGCATGGCACACGATCTACTGGGGCTGCTGCAGGACCTGCGGGATCAACTACCAAAGAAAAAGCCACAAATGGAGGGAATAATAGACGGAGAGCTGCTTGGGAGGATATTCAAAGGAGTTGGGATACTGTTGTTGAAGGCGCGGATGGTAGTATTAATTCTACGGTTGAGGGGTTGAGGGAGGCTAATAAGAGGAAGAGGTAAGAAAAGGCCTCTTTCTTTCACCAATGCTTCGGAGGTTTGGTAGAGTGCTGATATTGGAAATCACAGATTACTGAGAGATACAACGCCCTTACAACGAGGTATCATCCGCCACTTCATCCTTATCCTTGACCTCTCCTTTGCCATGACAGAAAAAGATATGCGCCCCACGCGCTACCTCCTCACCCTCCGCTACGCCAGCGAATTTGTCATCGAATACTTTGAGCAGAACCCCATCTCACAACTTGGCATCATTGGCATGCGCGATGGCATCGCAGTACGCATTTCAGATATGAGTGGAAATCCTACCGAGCATATTGAACGATTGAAGGCTCTCCGCGCAGACCAAGGACAAGGAAATCCCAGTTTACAAAATGCGTTGGAGATGAGTAGAGCTGCACTTTTTCACGCTCCGAGTCATGGTACGAGAGAGATACTTATTATTTACGGTGCGCTACTCTCGAGTGATCCTGGCGATATCCATGAAACGATATCCTCGCTCATAACGGATCGCATACGAGTGAGCATCGTAGGTCTCGCAGCCCAAGTTGCCATCTGCGCTGAACTATGCTCACGTACTAATGCTGGGGATGATACGGCGTATTCTGTTGCCCTAAATGAAGAACATTTCAGACAATTGATGATGGCAACTACAACGCCTCCGGTGACCCGTACTAAAAAGCAATCGCAGAGTAGTTTACTTATGATGGGTTTTCCATCTCGGACACTTGGGGCCGGAAAAAGCATGAGCTTCTGCGCATGTCACGGGAAGTTGAGCAGAGGAGGCTACCTCTGTTCTCGCTGTGAAAGTAAAGTGTGCTCGTTACCAGCTGAATGTCCTGCATGCGGTCTTACACTTATTCTATCCACCCATTTGGCTCGCTCATATCATCATTTGTTCCCCCTACGCAATTGGGTCGAAGTCCTCTGGAAAGATGCGGGGAAATCTAAGGCGTGTTATGGATGCCAGGCAACTTTTCTCCAGAGAAATGAACATGAGAAGGGGGCGTTGGAGGTGGGGTTGAAGGGCACGAGTGAAAGTGGGAGATATGCGTGCGAGGTTTGCGGAAATCACTTTTGTATTGATTGTGATGTTTTCGCGCATGAGGTGGTGCATAATTGTCCGGGGTGTCAGAGTGATACTAGGGGCTTGATCAAGGGGATTGATGGGGGAGCTGGAGGAGGCCCAGCGAGAAGTGTGGAGAAGGATATAGATGCTATGGTTGAATAGGATGTACCTGGTTAGGTTGGTTTGGTATGAAAAGTCCTATTCTCGCGCAAGTGGGGAAAATATGAAATTCGGCGTTCAGGCAACAAAACACAGGTGGTTGGTGGAGAAAATTTACGACCTAATTGTTCGCTCTAAACATAGGAGAAAGGAGTTGGATGATCAATTTATATATAACTAGGTACCTAGCGAATGCTAGAGGCGAGGCGAGGAGTTTAGCTTGGGTTGGATTAGATTTGGATGTCTTGGGAGATACTAGGTGGCTAGGTAAATACTTCAACGGGATGCACATATACAGATGACATATAGGAGAGATATGTCCTAAATAATAGTGCCAATGACTTAGGGGCGAGGCAGGAGACCAGTATCGAAACATTCAGGCAAGCACCATACAAGTCTCTCACTCTTCTTTCCCAATCAGTATCTTTCCCAATCAGTAGTGATATTTATAAAGCGTAATATATGAATGGATATTCATCATGAGTATTTGCAATTGCATGAATGTAGCAAAGTCGATGGAAAACAGAACCGCTCTCCTAAACGCAAGCTGAAGCAAATGGTAAACATCAAGTTCATATCATTAGTACCTTGATTTCATATCAGTCATTCCGTCCCAATTCTCCCTCGCCTCTTAGAACTAAAAGTCTCCTCCAAAGTCTCCTCCATCATCACCGCCTCCAAAGTCTCCTCCGCCGCCGTTATCAGCACCATCCTGGTAACCTTGGTTATACTCATTTTGATCGTGATCTTGGATACTATATCAAAAGTCAATCAGTAGCCCCCATGAATATCATGAGAAAGAAGACCCCCAAAACTTACGCATCCTCGATTAACATTCCACCAACCAATCCTGCACCTAATCCTAAAGCCGCACCTCCAGCCATACCCATTCCTCCACCACTCTTTTGCGGCCTCTGCTGCTGATAGCCTCCTCCATAGCCTCCTCCATAACCTCCATATCCCTGCTGCGGCGGATATCCCTGAGGTGGATAACCTTGCTGCTGATAACCCTGAGGTGGATAACCTTGCTGCTGGTAACCTTGGGGTGGATATTGCTGCTGCTGATACGCACCATATTGCGGTTGTTGCGCATATTGCTGTTGATATTGTTGCTGGGGCGGATGACTAGAACTTGACCCACTAGCCTTCCCCAAAAGTTTCCCAAAGAACCCCTTTTTCTGTTCGCGCGGAGGCAATTCCTGGGATTGCGAATAGGAAGGCATAGGAGTATTTTGATAATCCTCTTGAGCGCTTCCGCGCGCACCACTTGGGCCAGCTGCGCGAGCATCTTCTTCGGCCTGCAGACGACGAGCGAGCTCAGCGTCACTTTCGGTGTTGGGACTAGGCTCGTAGGGGTTGCTTTTTGTGTCGGAGGGGTAGTTGGATGGCCCGCCGGAGTAGCCAGGGGGAGGACCAGCGGGGGCGCTGTCATCGGATGGATAGACGGGTTCGGTGGGTTTGTCCCAGGTGGACTTTTTGGTGTAGATATTTACGTAGAACCTGGGTTGTTAGTTCATACTGATAAGATTTTGCGAAGGAGGTAATGTGAACCATTCTTTATATTCGGCGTTCCATACTGCTTTGTATCCTGTAGGAACTTTGGGAGGTGGAGGACCGGTAGGAGGGGCGAATTCATTCATTTTGAAAGTGATCTTTCTTGAGAGTTTGTTGTTGTAAGATCTTCCGGTATCTTAGGAAAAGTACATGGTTTTATTCCGTCCAGGTATTTGAACAAAAAACAGATGTAAGATTTGGAATAATCGTGCTATATAAAGTACTGTACTGTACGTACTGCGAATAACTGGCGAAGGATAGAAGGTGCTTGCTCAGCCACAGCAAGATAGCTGATGAGGGGTATTAGCGTGAGTGGGGGCCATTTGTAACATATAGGTAATTTGGATATAGGTAATTTGGTTAGTTGGTATTTCATAAGCTCTAGGTACCTTGGTAGGTACTAGGTATCTTAGGTAGATAACATTATTCAATATATCATTTTTTATATCAACATATTAGGTTGGTATACATTGAAGTTGTTATGTTAATTTATCTATTATATCGGGTACCTACCTATGTAAACTACTCGTATATAAAAAGAGTTCATCGGATATGGATTAACTAAAACCCCAAACTTACCTAACCTTACAAGTTCATAGCCATAGCCACACGTTATCTTGGGATCCACACTGTCTTCTGACCCAATCCCAAACGTCATCCTACCCGGCGCTAACAACCTTCTCTAGGCTATACCGGCCACTCTCAATACCTCAACACCTTGTACATAGATAGCTTCACAACAACAACAACACCAGATACCACGGAACAAAATTATGAAGTTTTCTCTCAGTGTTCTAACTTTGCTCTTCAGCAGCACTCTTGTCGCTGCAGAGGGCTTATCGTTCTTTGGCAACAGTCAGAAAGTCCTCAATGACAAGGGAGGAGACGTTCCAGGCAATAATCCACTTACCTACTGCAAAGCCGACCATTCGTCCGATATTCTGACGCTCGATCATGTCAATTTGGACCCCAATCCTCCAACTGCGTATGCACATTCCGTGAGATCTTGGAGAAGTTATAACAGAAGCTAATCACACAATAGCGGGAATAAACTTACCATCGAGGCGGTCGGTACATTAACGCAGAAGTTGGAGAAGGGCGCATATGTGACGTTGCAAGTCAAATATGGCTTGATAAGACTTATTAATATGCGGCAAGATCTGTGTGATCAGGTATCCAATATCGATTTGGAATGCCCGGTTGATGAAGGAAAGATTACAATTACAAAGGATGTTGATTTGCCAAAGGAGATTCCTCCAGTATGTCTTTAACTCTCCCTCTATTCCTCTACCTTCTTTGGCTTATCATACTAGGGAACATACACGGTCTTCGCCGATGCATATACCAAGGATGGCAAAGAGCCTATCATTTGTTTAGAAGCAACGATTACGTTTACTCGTTAGACAAAACCCGGTCCTAGACGACATCTACATAATACCCTCACATTGTACTTAGGAATCCATAAAGAGCAGAGATTTGCATATGGCCTGCATTGAGATTGTGGGTGATGGGGGAGCTTTTCTTTCTGGGAATCCCTCGTCCGTACCTTGCATGTTTCTGATCACGGTGTTTTGTTACATGCTTTTGGGTGCACGGTTTCACGAGAATTGAGTAAAGGATAATAAAATGAATTGGATTAATATGGTGACCATCATCTTAACCTTCTGCTAATCCATTATACCGTATGTCTGTTCTGTGCCAACTGAATTATTTTCAATTAAGGGCGTTGGAATGATGCAATTCGCTTCGCTCCTAAAGCTCGTTGAACATGAGCTGGACCTGTGTCGAGCCCCGAAAACCCAATGGAAGGCGTAAAAAAGTGATAGAATTGGCATGCTCTTGTACTCATTTGTTTGATATCAATAACTCATTGAAGGTGTCAATCTCGAAAACGCCCAACTCTCTAGCCATAGAAACATACAACCCTACCCATAACATGTACACCCTTCTAAAGCTGCCTCCACTAATGCTCACTCTCCAAAAAGTCTTCGGACTCTTCTCAAAACACTATCCTTCTCCGGATCATATGGATGGTCCTTACTAGGTATCTCCAACAATGCAGGGAATGCGGCTGTGTAGGTATCGACTCGATGGCGTATACGTTCCGCAATCTGGAGCACTATTCTTAGTTTCGCAAACTCTGTAGTTAGTCATAACAACTGTCTTACATGTTGGTTGATCAATAAAATGCCGATATCCTTCCTCTCAGTTGTGAATCTCTCAAACGCTTCCTCAATGGCAGCATTATCCGTCTTGCTATCGACAACGAGAAAGTTCTTCTGTGAATCTGGCGGCGAGGTGACATGCTATGTCTTAATCAGTAAACCTCCTTCTCGGGCAGTAATTCCGCAGGGTATAACAGGATGTCTCCTACACCAATACCTGCCAACAGCAGTCCAGTTACAGAGTCCTGCAGGGTTGATTAGCAAGATTGACAACAATTTGAGCTGATTTGAAGCTCACCTCATCACCAATGACAGCAAGAAATTGCCTATCTTTGTAGGCAGATGCTGAAGCGGCCATCTTTTCTTTGCTTGTTTGATATACTTCAGCAAGTCAAGCAATCAATACAGCGGCAGCAGCAAAGAAGGCGAGCTCTCATGGCCCCACTAAAATCCAGCGCTAGCGTACGATATCCCTGCTTTGCAGCTCCGATGACCCACGTCCAAAATAAATCAGTATCCCCAGCTGTCTCCGTACTAAACAAAGGGAACGGAAGTCAAACCCAAGCAAAATTCCATTGCAAAATTCCATCGGCTTCACAATTGTGGCTGACTCCTTAGAAGATTTATAGTCAAGAATGTGAGGAGATTATCAATATCTGGTCCATCATGCCGCGACTTGTGCGCCGAAGACCGCTCCATCAACGGATTACGGATTGGTTTAATATTCACGATTGGTTGTTATGGATTTCAGAGGAAATCGAGACGAGAGATTTGGAGTCGACGACATACGCTAATCCACTGGGTTTTGCATTTCATTTCCTATTGTTGATTGCGAGGGCGAATAGTGGAAGTGAGGGTCATGGGGATGTAGATGATGTGTTTGGGGATCTGCCTGCAGGGTCGGGCTGGGTAGGCTATTTAGTAAGAACTACCATTGTGGATATAGGCTTGTATAGGTTGAAACTAACTGATAGAACAGTCTACACTGGTTGTCTACCTATTGACAGCATTATCGATCCTAAATGCGGTCTCGACCTTTTCGCGAAAACGGCATTACCGCCTCTTCGAGAGCTCCATTGAAGCCACGCCCAGTACCCCTTCTGCTCATAGAGTACGCGTCGACTCCTCGCCAGTATCTTCCTCCCCTCTCCGTTTCTTCTCGAGTATACTAGGAGATAAAAATGCGCAATCGAGAGCCCATCCAGATCCCACTCGAGACGTGTGGGAGATTGCTGTTTGGGATCCTATACCAGTTTGCTTGCGATTATTCTGTCTGTTCAGTCCGGGACATGTGCTGGTTTATTGGCTGTTTCTCCCGGTATTATCTTCAGACTCTCGACCAAGTGTTACGGTCTTTACTACCCTGGTTTTGGAAGTTTTGATAACTGGTCAATTACTTTTCCTACAAACAAACTTTTCACAGCAAGAAAAGGATACTAGCATCATACAGAAGGAAGTTATGAATGAATACGATATTAAATTTGTACACCCCCGTTTGAACCCGGTTATGCGAGATGTTGGCACACAATTTTCTGGGCCGGGTGCTCGAGTCAAGACTGGCCGAGAGGAAGAAATCGAAATATATACACCAAATGTCATTCTCAAGAAGGGATTCCGTACTAATCCGAACCCGAACTACGTCAAACATGTCGATCCGGATAGTTTTAGTTCTAGAAAGCCAGTCTCTCGACAGATTTTTTCTCCCGCTCCTTCGTTCATTTCAGCTTCCTTCAACAATCCGCGGGATTCACCTAACAGATGGATACCAAATACAACCATGCGACAACCTCAATTCCGACAAACCACACCCGTTAATGTCGGATCTACATCTACTGGAACAGGGGATGGTGGCAGCTTAGGTATATACAGTCATGCCAATTCACCGTTAAAGAAAGCCGGTAGCATGTTTGACATGCAGGGACGAGATCGTCGAGATACACCCAAAAGTTCTTTGGACATGGCAGGGAGGGAAATAAGAGACCAAAGGGAAAGAGAAGCAAGTCCGCAAAAGAGAGTGTATGGAGGCAGCGATCTTCGACCATTCGGCAGATTGCCATTTACAGATGTTGAAAATGATAACGTTAGCGACTTAAGCGCCTTCAATCCTAGAGCGAGGCCAGGGAATGTTGAGCAGAGCCCATATAGAAGGGGCCCATCGAGATGGTAATTTTTTCGCCTATTTCTTTATTACTCAACTGTGCAATGCATTCTGGGAGTATAACAGGTTTTGTAATATGGGGTAACTATAGTAATTATAAACAACATTACAACACTGCCGAATGTTATTTATTTCTCTACATCACCCTAAAGTCCGAAATTTCGGTGGTGTGTTTCTCCACTGTTCTCGCCCTCTCGCTTATTTTTGGCGGGGTTAAGGAGAATGCGCTATGCATTGTTTGTATCGTGAAGTTGAGGTTTTCTCAGTTGCCGGTCGATCTATGGTCTAGTGTTTTTAATTTATTTTCTGCTCAACTCTATATATACTTTCTCATTATGCCTTGCCTTCCTTTCGCGGTTAGTTGTTTTCGTTCTATAATAGATAATGTTGAGCATACATTCCATTGTGGTTTACAGGCCTTGGTGTTTCTACTTATTATTTTGGGGGAGGGATGGGGGGCATCTTGTGATGTTGTGAGGAGTATAAAAGACGATGGATGGCATTCAATAGTGCGATGCTAAATAAGCGTAGTTACAATGCTGGAATTCTCCTGTATTAGAATACCTATGTTTATGTTGCCATTGTCTTGACGTTCAACTCCGACGTTATGCAATTTTCTGCTCCCTCCGATAGCGTGCTGCGTGGTGATTTCCATAAAATAATGGGTCCTCCTTCAGTAGACATATACCGTCATTGATAAAGTTCACGATTTCTGTATGGTAGCTACTTCGAATCGCTCGGGAATATTCAACAAATGGAGGGCTCCTTAGATATAGCATCAATAATAGAGTTCGTGATAACTCAGTCATTTGTTCCCATAGTAAGATAGGTACCTAGCGCCGAAAAATTGAATCGTTAATGCTAGACTCTGGACTAGCATGGCGTTAAGATATGATGCTATATTAGTGCCAATATAATTAAGTGAATTAACGGTAGACCGGAAGGCCGGGGTCTCAATTTTCTACCAAGGCTTGCTGATTCTGTAGTGTTAAAAAACTTATTGTCGATTTTCATCTGAATTGTTATAATTTATTTATTTGATAGTTAACATGACTTCATTTGAGCCGCTAGGGCATGATGGCATAGACCATGAGCTTGGGTCACTGTCCTATACTAGTAGGCAAAATTACCTAAGCTTTAGGGCTACCTAGCGTACGAGCGAGTCAGGAACTCTAAGATCTCTGACAGTTGAAAAGTGTGCCCATGCAACTGTAGTATGATGATGCCCTAGCGTGTTCGGAATGAGATGGTGATGAGTATCACAGGGTAGAATGACATATCACAACATCATGCTGCAGTATGTACCCAGCAGAATTTGGCAAAGGAAAATTCTTTCTTTGCACCATATGGCTCTAAAAGAGTCGCAATTGTGATGCAAATAGATTCTAGCAATCATGTCATGGTTCATTTTTTCCGGAGTAGCTTGATATTGTGAATGCAACAATACACTACATATATCACAAGCTACTTCTGGAGCTACGGGTGTAATCGTGGTGTTTAAATAGTGAGGCTGCTCTCGCCGATCACTGATTGAATTTGTGGTTGGTATGGTGGGGAAGTCTAGATAGATCGCCAAATCGAGAAGTAACAACCCGAGTCTTTCCATTTTGCATACACCAAGTACCGCTATATAAGCTTCTTGGGTCTCGCGCCAGTGGGGTACAAACTTGAAAAAAAACAACCAACTATTTTAGCTTTGAAAAACCATGAAAAAACTCGCGAAGCGCCAGACTACTCCGCTAGTGGTCTGGGGCCAGTCTGCTTTTACCATACTACTAACCATTAGCGGAGAAGTCTTTTCCAAATAGCCTCATTCGAGGCCCGTTTTTGGCAGAAGCCAAAGCTAACCTTTATCAACTCCATACTATCGATTTGTTAAGTGCAGATCGTGAAGTGGGTATGAGTTATGGTGTCATAATCAGACGCTTAAGTTAGTACTCGACGAAGTGAGCGTCATACCCTGCTCTGGGTTATGTGTTGTCTCTTCTTCTCTCCCTTCTCGGTGATTTTTTTCCTCTTCTCTTCAGACAAAGTTCAAAGATACAATTTGAATATTCAAACTTTTCAAGAACCTTCAAACTTTTCAAGAACTTTCAAACTTTTCAAGAACTTTCAAACTTTTCAAGAACTTTCAAACTTTTCAAGAACCTTCAAACTTTTCAAGAACCTTCAAACCCTCAAGAACTCCCAAGGTATGAATGCTAGACCCAAGTTCTTTTAAGTCACGCTCATACGTTACAGTTTCTTGAATACCATCAAGATGCCAGGAAGAAGGTTCATTCATTATTGCGAATCCATCATTGGGGAGGATGCCGTTCACGCTGCATTGGACGGCGCCAAAGATCTTATACCCTCTAGACTTCGTCGCTCGAAGCATCTTAGGAGATTCAAAGGATCCAGATCAATCTCAGGAGGAGAGATTAAAGCCCATTACTCATCGAAGGAAGAGTCTTTCGAATCAATGATATTCGAAGACCCTGTTGATGATCAAAAAATGCCCCATGTCTCAACTGCGGAAGATTCAGATGAGAAGCCGATCATCTGTTATCTTCAAAAGGAAATCTCAGGAGCAGATTGCGATTTTGAGCCTTTGGATATCTTGGAAAATGTCGAAGAATATGTTCCTCCTGTTAAAGCAAAACATGTCTCCTGGCACAAGGCCTTGACCGGGGAAGATTCAGATGATGAGTTGGTCCCTTTCCCTCGAAAGTCGGTCTCTGTAGAAACTGTAATCCGTAACTCATTGGAAGGAGAATATTCGGATTCAATCAAAACTGAAGAATCTGACAATGGCGCCATTTTCGAGAAGGAAACCATATTTGAAGACCCTGTTTATCATCAAGACAATGTCTCCATTTTCGAAAATGAAGATGGTGCAATCTCTCAAAACTCAGCCTCAAACACAGAGACTGTTGTTCATAACCCATGGAAGTGGAGATCAAAGTCCTACTTCGAAGACCCCGAAGATTATGAAGAAGAACAAGAGTCAGAAACAAAGCCTGCAATTCAAAGGAAGCTTAGCACTCGTGAGCTAGTAGAGAAGGCAAGGGAGCGAAGACATGGACCGCGTACCCACTTCAAACCCATAGTTGATGCAGCCCCAGGAACTTTGGCGGAACTATTTTCGGAAAATTATTTCTCGAAACAGCGTCTTGATCGCCAAGAAAAAATCGACATGCTCCAGAAGAAAACCGTCGGTATTTCTCCAAGGTCAGCCCCAGAAA
The DNA here is from genome assembly GCA_025890175.1 of Ciborinia camelliae. Taxonomy (NCBI): domain Eukaryota; kingdom Fungi; phylum Ascomycota; class Leotiomycetes; order Helotiales; family Sclerotiniaceae; genus Ciborinia; species Ciborinia camelliae. The sequence continues at coordinate 4,585,006 of JANPYM010000001.1, forward strand.
CATGCGAAATGGGAGGGTGGGTTTATAATCCATGGCACTGGAGAGCTCCAAGCATATCTAAAGATGCTGTTCATCCTCAAGAGACCGTTGGCTCTCAAAAGGAAAACATCGATACCTCTCAAAAGTCAGTCTCAGAAACAGAGACTGTAATTCACATCCCATCGAAGGGAAAGTCTTTGGAATCAGTCACATCTGAAGACCCTATTAATAACATTATCTACCAAGAGAGAGAGTTGACCCACTCTCTATACTCTGCCTCCGTCTACTCACAAGACGGAATCGACGAGATCGTCATGACTCTAAAGACAAAGGAAATCAACCGATTGAAAGCGAAGCTTTACAGTAAAACTTTGGAAGTAGAGGAACTTCAGCGCGAAAAAAGCGAGACATCAGAGCTTCTCAAACTTCAGCGTGAAGAAAGCGAGGCATCAGAGCTTCTTAAACTTCAGCGTGAAAAGAAGGAAACATCTGAGCTTCTTGAGAAACTCCAGCGTGAAAATACCGAGACGTCAGAGCTTCTCAGGCGTCTTCTCAAGGGAAGCGCTCCAAATTCAATCTCAGAAACAGAGACTATAATTCACAGTCTCTCGAAGGGAGAATCCTCAGGTTCTGATGAGCCAAAGGTCGCCAATCTCTCACGCCGTCAGAGGTGCCGAAACAAGCTTCGCCAATATTTGTCCTCGACTCAAGAATTCATTGCACCCTTGTTAGCATTGCACCCCAACAACCGAGCAGAAAAGGGCCATACTATTCAAAGGGCCAGTGAGGCCTCAGAAACAGCAGATGTCAATATGGATTATCTCGGAGTTACTGGGGTCAACCCACGAACAGGAGTCATGGATTCCTCAGAGGAGCATGTGACTCCTCCACGCCAGGTCCGCTGGGCCCCAACCGTAAAAGGGTGGGAGAGCGGCCCGGCGGACCAGGCATTGGAGTGCTCCTCTGAGCGTGGTTTTTTAGGCATCAATTGAGCCATGTGCACCACCACGTGCACCATCATCATTGGATAGGAGTAGGAGAAAGAAGAAGAAGGAGAAGGAGAAGGAGGCATCGCTCCTCCTTTATATGAACGTTTTTTTTTTGTTTTTCTTTTTGTCTTTTCTTTTTTTGGCGTTTGCAAGTTTTAGTCTTTTTTGGGTTTTGTTGTTTTTAAACGTATCAGGATGGAATGGAATAGAAGGGAACGGAATGGATTGGAACAGAATGAATTGGAATTGCAACGGGATAGAATGGAATGAAATGAAATGTAACGGAATGGATTGGAACAGAATGGATTGGAACAGAATGGATTGGAACAGAATGAATTGGAACAGAATGAATTGGAATTGCAACGGGATAGAATGGAATGAAATGAAATGTAACGGAATGGATTGGAACAGAATGAATTGGAATTGCAACGGGATAGAATGGATTGGATTGGATTGGGTTGGGTTGGGTTTGGTTGGAACAGGATGAATTGGAATTGCAACAGTATAGAATAAAATAGAATAAACCCCCTTTCAATAAATTGATTATACAACTCCAATGTCCCAATTACAACTGTACATTTGAATGCCCAGAGTCCTGTCAAATGTTAGAAGATGAAAAGGTGTTTACTCCGCGACTTTTTTTATGGCCATCTATTGAGTCATCTTTGAATATATTTCATATTTTGTATTCAATTCAGCTTGAGCATTGAAACAAAACCATTTTTAATATTGAACTTATCTTGAACATCAAATTCATCTTATGCATTGAATCCATCTCGAACATCATTTCCATTATATAATTATATCGAATTCATCATAAGCATTGTGTCCCTCTTATAAATTGAATACATCTTGAGCATTACATTGAACTTCTTTGCTGGATTTTGTTGGTATAATCAATCTATCTACAGCATTGTGGTCATCTTATACGCTGAATTCATTGAGATATTGCGGCTATTTGGACTGTTGTACCTGCTTGAGGACTTCCCATCTTTTCAAACAATGAAAAACTTTGGGATATTGTAGTCCCGAATATTGAACAACATGTTCAATTTGGAACCATGCTTTGATTCTTCGGTCAATGCGGGACATTGTCGCGTACTAGTATATGCCTTTAAATAATGGCAGTGGAGTGCATTGGTCTCTCTTGGATGTCTAGGGCTGCCAGAAATATCAAGTGATCTATTAACGGAAGCTTTAGCTGGACGAGCCATACCAAAAAAAGACTTGTGACATACAGCCTGAGAGCATTATGACAACGAAGCTTTCCTTTTGTAGATTCATAAGATGTGTATCGTTGTGAAATCATCTCAGTTGGCTTGAGAATCAAATGGTACATGTGAAATCCGAACACTTTATTTATGCTATCAAAAAGAGTGTTATTGGAGGTAAACTACACTTCTGAACGTGCCAAATAATCTCAACCCTGTTCTGGTGAGCTTAAGTAAGTTGCATTAAGTCTATAATATTCGTTTTAATGCACTGATAATCGGCGGCCTATATCTTCTCGTATTATATTCGTCTTCCGTGTAAGTCTCACTTGTTGAAGATACTTGAGGAAGAAGAGATATGTCTTTCCGTTGTTAAATTTTCGAACCAATCAAGTAGTCATATATTTTTGAAAAGGGCCCATTTCTGAGTCGTTTTCTTCTCTCCAGTTAGCGAACACTTCCCAGGTCTTCTTCTCATAATCAAATGTAGGTCTTCAATTTCGACAGGAGAGGTTTCTCTCTCACCAATGAATTAATTGGTACATGCCGTAATATGTGTGACTGGTTGTTGGACCTCAATGAAGATTGACTTTTCAGGGATAGGGGCTTTTTATTTAAGCGATCTCAACTTCATTCTTTTGATGATTTTGTAGCATTTCCCTCGAAATTGCGTGTTAATTGCTGCTACCAATAAGTCTGATATGAAATTGACACTCTCTACTTATCAAAGTACCAGTCGGCAAATACGGAAGGCTTCGCGTTGCTTTTCTAGAAGGACGGTTTGAGATTTCCTGTCAAGTAGTGCTGGTTTAAAGGTTGACAAAATTTGATTGTCTGCTCTTAACAGAAAAATCTCTACTTGTCATGATCGACGTTCAACAGAGCCATAGGCTCACTTGATCTTTGCGTGATATATATTACTTCGGGTTGTTTATTGTATGTTATCTGTATCGCTCTGGCTTTTGCGTATTTGTTAACTGTTTGGACTTTGAATCGGGCCTTTCAAAATTGATTGTCGGTTTTCTATTGTGCAGATTCGCGCCCAATTTGCCAATTTCTTACGGGCCAACTACAAATGAGTGTTGCCATCCTTCAGTGTTTGCGTTAGTATATGTTACTAAAACGGCGGCGCGTATTAAGGCCTATACAGTGGCTTGTACGTACAAAAGGAAGGCAATGCCACTTTTATAAAAATTATTGATCTTATTGTATTGTTGTATCGAGCTAGTGTATGTAGAACTATTTTATAACAACAAAAATTAGCTAAGAGTAATATTTGTAAGAAATATTAAGGACATACGGAAATACTGAAATTCTTTAGATTTCCAAGTATATCCTAATAACTTCCTAATATAGCTAACTAACCGTAGGGTAATATGAAAAAAGGCCTAAAGTCGGAAAGCCTGGGCCTCCCCAGACCCAGACCCCGACTCCTCAGGTCACCTCAATATCACCAAGATTCACCTACAGTCCTTGTTTTTAGATCAAGAAAGTCAAATAGCGTTGATACTTCTCTATCCTAAGCCACGAGTCCGGTCGCCTGGATCCTTTCAATCAGCGAATTTTCATGACTATTTGCTACAAGGGGAGAGGGAAATTTTCTCTGCTAATGACAATGATACATGTGGTAATGCATATGATTAGCACCACAGATGTTGTATTTTGGCACGCTCAAGGAGATGTCGAGATAAATGAAAGTGATTCTAAGGTGATATCAAAAACTTGAGCTTCGAATAGAAACTCTGTTTGCCCCCCTCCCTCTGCCTGGCCCAAAAAAAAGAAAAGTCAAGCGATTGGATTTTAAATCTGACGGATTATTTGTCTAGTCGATGATAGAAGATTCAGGGAGAGGGTTATTGCTTTGGCCTTTTACTGTTCTCTAGTTAAAAGCCACGCGCCTCTGAAGTATTTGACTTCTCGCCGTCAATAGGAGATAAGGCGATAGGGCCGCTACCCTACCCTTTTTCCATGCTCTGGTGGAAAGTCATGAGTTTCGGGTTTAAATTTTCGCATTCTGCTAACGCTGCAATGCTTCAACGCCAAAAAAAGAAAACGAAAAGTTCTAATTATTTTAACCAAGGGATCGATGTCTCCTTCGCACTCGTCGCCTCAATCTTCCTGTGGAATTTCTAGTAGGGGTATGAGATAAATGCATTGATTGTTTGATAATTCCAAGCTGGAAGTATTCGAGCTTCTGATAAGCTTCAACAAACACTCCGTTTCCACCATGCAAAGGTCCAATGGGGTTATCAATTAGTCTTGTGATGAGGAAGCAGTAGCCTTCAGCACTTCCAATCCTGCCAATACCTTAACACTACATTGCCCAAAACATGTAATGATTTTAACGGAAAGAGAAGGGATGCTGTTTTCTCTGTCTTCGTTTCTTTCTTCTCGTAGTAACCGATGATGAAGTCGATTCACTTGATTCTACACTTGGCTTAATAGTTGCTTAAAGTCTAGAATATCTGTCTGGTCCACCTGGCCATTCTCCCAGCGCCGTCAAACGAAGCTTAAGTTGCCACCAAATCAATCGCATGTACCGAACGCCTGTCTTTCAAAAATTGTTTTCGGTTATGACTTCGGCAAAAGCCTCATCAAAACATGGGACATGTTTACCTCCAATATTTTCTATGTCGCTTGACAGATTTTGTCACTAAAACCGACTACTTGCCTTCAACGGCATTCCCATATACCTCTCTCTGATTACCGAAGGGGATTCCTTGATTTTATCGAGTGAACTGATGCACCACGGTGATCTACTTAGACATCTCAACCGTTATGCACTAACAGTAGATTTTTTACACAGGCCAGAATCCCATAGTCCATCCCAATCACCATGAGACCACAAGGTTGACAAATAGCAGTGCACTCCCATGTAAGCTTTTGCCGATAACGGATATATCATACATTACTACATAGGTATTGAATCCAAAATTACAAGTCGCTCGAAAACTAAATAATGCATAAATGGGTCTGTTTCCTCCTTCATACATAATATCTTAAATCCAAAATAACAATTCCCTTATTTCCCATATCAACGTGTCATGATATACCCAAGTCCCCTTGTTCCTTGATATCCAATACCAACACCCAGCCCCACAACATTTATCGTTGAATATCGTAACCTTGAAAAATCGTATATAACGTACCTAGAATCTCAAAATCCCAATAATATTCCAATTCCGGGAATGAAGAAATCGTGGAAAACAAGATCTGGTTTGGAATTTCGTCCGCTTTAGACTCTTAGTCTCAAAACCCATACATAGTGAGCTTGATCGCGAATCTCTTTCCATCCATTTTCATCCCATAGTCAAATTTACCATTTTATCACCAGTAGTAAAATTACAAGATCTGCAACCCACTAATATTCCTTAATCTCGCTCCCCAAGCACCACCACCACCACTACCTCTTCCTTCTTCCGCAATCTTCCCACTGACATCTCGCCTGTAACTACCTCGTTCACCGACGAAATCAGTTCCACTGCTAACTTGTCGCCAAGGCCCATCGCCGCCAACCATGACAGGTGGCGTTGCAGGCTTCAAATCTCCATAATACTTCGATTTGAAACTATCACCTGAGCCCGAATCACGCGTGCGCAAGGGCTTAGGTGTTAGTTCGCGGATTTCAGGAGAGCAAAGGGGTAAAGGCCAGGATGGTTCGTCGCTTATATCGGTGCTGGAGCTGTGCTCAGTGGTGTCTGGGGTGGTTGTTGAGGGGGCCTGGGAGGAATATTTGGAGGATGAGGATGGAAAGTTGTGACGGGGGGTTGGGGGATTTTCCATTAGTGGGTTAGGGAGGTGGAAGTTGTCTTCATAGTCATCGATGGTGGAGGGATCAAGCTGTGGGTGGTTGGAAGATTTTATGGAGGTGGTCGACTTTTGGGGTGAGTGGGGTCGAGAGTTTGGTGCGCTGCTGCGGTTACCTTTTCTACCGAGAGAATCGTTGGTAAACCAGTTTATACCACCAGCGTTAGGGTCAGTCTTGTCAGTAGATTCTTGAGCCGTATGAAAGGAGAGGTCAGAGGCGGGGACTGAAGTGTATGAGTAATGGGAGGCACGTTTTGGCGAGGAGACTACGGATGCTGGCTTGAAGTCTGGAACCGAGTGACGAGGCGATTGATCAGGCTTGTAGGCATTATAACGGGCCGGAGAACCGGTACGTGAGTTACGAGGTGATGATTGGTTGGTTTGGAATGATTCATTGGAGTTGGTGCGCGTGTGTAGGAAAGGAATTGTTGGAGGACGATCGAGATCCTCATAAGGGGCCCCAGAACGACGTTTATCCTCAAGGTTGGAACCTCTTGACAGTCTCTTTTCAGAGGGAGATGTGATGGTAGTGAAGGTTGAAATGGAGGATTCGTTGCGTTTGTGACGGGAGGTGAGATTATCTTCCAGAGGGTTCATATCCGGAGGAAGTTTGGTGATCTTGCGGAATGTAATGGCAAGATAGATGGACATGACTGAGGATATCAAATGAAATCCACCGCCAACAATGGCTGAGTAAAAAATTATATCGGTGAAGATTGTTAAAAGAGCTTTGTCAGATAGAGAGGTAGTCCAAGTCGTTTGCTTCGTCTTAGCTGCCAAAGAAATATATACATAAAATGGTACAATACTTATGTCAATCAAAGATGCAAAGAGCATATATGATGCTGAAGATCCGGGTGATCTACCTCCAGATCTCCGCACCAAGTGATATACTCCATAAACGGTATGAAAAATTGCTATAGCAGGCTGAAACATGTCAGTCGGTTGGTTGTATAAAACATTCTCGAAATAACGTACCGCAAGCTTCATGATCCACCCCGATACAATGTCCAAACCCGTGATCAGAATTGACATGATAAGAAGACCGACTGCTGCCAATACTTGAAAGCATCTCAATATCAATGTAACTTTTCTGGTCCACTTGACCTTATTCTTGATAGAAGGGTCCATTGGTTTGGAATCCACATTTCCATATGGAACGATTAGATAAGAACTGGTGAAAGTAATTCAGTATATGTTTCAACAAGAATGATGGGCATACTCAATCGTACTCGGGATGTGCATTGAAATTGACCAAAGGTCCATCGGGTCTCTTTGGCCTAGGAGCGGGGGGAGATAAGCTCGCTCTGGAGACGGCTTTTGGATCATACGACCAATCTGTCTTGACTGGGCCATAAAGAAAAGGGGGCTGGATACCCATTGTACCCGAAAATGATTAAAAGATAGAGTGAATGCTTCTAGGAATGAAGCCAGGAACGTGGATGTTTGCAAAGAATGAACTCACAATATGACCTGCACCCAAGAATAGAGCTTGGGTCAACAAACTTGTATGTAAGCTTTGTTGGCACAGCAACAAAAGATAGCACAACGTTATCGGACATTGCGATAAAGATTTCCGAAGGCTTTCAATGACGTTTGAGAGTGAGAGAAAATGAATAGGATCGCGAGACCGTGGATTTGCACAAGATGTGCGAACTCTTTACAGCAATGCATACGTTCGATCACTCGACCAAGGACGTTTACAAATACTACCAGGAAATATACTGAGAAGCCCAGAGCTCATGATGGTAGAAGATTCAGAATGGCTGTTATTGGGTCGGGACCTGCTGGCTTTTATACAGCTTATAAGGTGATGTCCAAAATTGAGAATTCAATTGTGGATATGTATGAGCATCTGCCAGTACCTTTTGGCTTGGTACGATTTGGCGTTGCTCCTGACCATCCCGAAGTGAAGGTGAAGTTTCGAATTATCAACTCCAGACTAACAACAAAGATTTGTGCTGATGCCCAACAGAATTGTCAAGATAAATTCAACGAAGTAGCCGAGTCGCCAAACTTTAATTTCATTGGGAATATATCTATAGGAGATCATTCTGGAGCTTTACCTCTTGCATCGCTCTTGCCGCATTACGATGCCATACTATATGCTTACGGAGCATCTCGAGATCGCACACTAAACATACCAGGAGAAGACAATTTGAAGGGGATATATTCGGCGCGGGCATTTGTAGGATGGTATAATGGATTGCCGGAATATGCGGATCTCGAACCAGATCTCACGCATGGAGATGAAGCTATAGTCATCGGACAAGGAAATGTAGCTTTGGATGTTGCAAGAATCTTATTGCAAGACCCCGATGTACTGCGAACGACTGATATTACGGAGAGAGCTATTGAGACTTTGCAGAAAAGTCGAATCAGGAGAGTGAGGATTGTGGGGAGAAGAGGTCCTCTACAGGTTTGTTTTATGGGGCTAAGTGGACCGTGTTTATGCTGACGATTTCAGGCGGCGTTCACGATCAAAGAGGTTCGTGAGCTGGTTAAATTAGATTCGGTAGCTTTTCATCCTATTGATAGATCATTAATCCCGGAGGATATCTCGAAATTACCTCGAGCTTCGAAGCGAATCATGGAAATCATCAAAAAGGGGTCAAGTGCCTCCCTGGAGTCGGCAGCTAAATCATGGTCACTTGATTTCTGCCTCTCGCCGAAATCGTTCAATCAAAGTCATTTTACTCCCTCTCAGTTGGGCAGCATGTCATTTGAGAAAACCTTACTGAGTCCAGATCCCTTTGATCCCTCAGCCAAGGCAAATGGCACAGGGGAAATGGTAGATCTTCCAGCCTCGCTAGCATTTCGGTCTATTGGATATAAGTCGGAAGCTTTGCCAGGATTTTCGGACCTGAATATACCGTTTAATGATCGCTTGGGCATCATACCAAATGATCCGTTAGGCCGTGTAGTCAATGACAATGAAGGGTGGTCAAGCTCAGATTCATCCAAGCACATCCCAGGGATGTATTGTGCAGGATGGGTAAAACGGGGGCCGACGGGTGTGATTGCTAGTACTATGCTGGATGCTTTCTCAACTGCAGATACGATAGCGGAAGACTGGTACGCACATGCGACATTTCTCAATGGTAATGCTGGAGGCTCTGGTCTTGGATGGGATGGAGTCAAGGCCGAGGCCGACAAGAAAGGATGTCGAAGAGTTAGCTGGGAAGGCTGGCAAAAGATCGATGCAGCCGAGCGAAGAAGAGGTAACAGTAATGGAAAGGAACGAGAAAAGTTTATAAAAGTGGAAGATATGCTCAAGGTTCTAGATTAAACCAAGGAACTCTAAAACTAACAATATTGTACATTATTTCTTCAACTTCTCGGTCAGTTCCGGGACTTTATCAAACAAATCCCCAACAAGCCCAACGTCAGCGACTTGAAAAATCGGCGCATCAGCATCTTTGTTAATTGCTGCAATGACCTTACTATCCTTCATCCCTGCCAAATGTTGAATAGCACCAGAGATACCTGCACATAAGTACAATTGTGGTGCTACAACCTTTCCGGTTTGACCGACTTGTAAGCTGTTGTCGGCATATCCACTGTCTACAGCGGCTCTTGACGCTCCAATGGCAGCTCCTAAAACATCCGCCAAAGGCAACATTATTCTGTCAAACTCTTCCTTTGATTTCAATCCTCGGCCTCCAGATACTACTTTACCCGCAGTGGCGAGGTCCGGTCTATCTGATTTTGCAAGATCCTCCGACACCCACTCCGTCTGTGATTCAACCTTGGGATCTACACCATCCTCAATTGATGCTGAGCCTCCCTCGGCTGCCGCTGGGGCAAACGCAGTTCCTCTAATAGTAATGATTTTGATTTCGTCCGAAGATTCGACAGTGGCAATTGCGTTACCAGCATAGATTGGTCTAACAAAGGTGTTCTCATTTTCAATTCCGGTAATATCTGATACTTGTTGGACATCGAGTAATGCGGCAACGCGGGGCATGAGATTCTTTCCAAAAGCTGTGTGTCCGGCAATGATATGTGTAAAGCCACCCTTCTTGATATTGTCTATCAATAAAGGAGCATAGTTTTCTGGCAGACCCTAAAGTAAAAGAATCAGAAAGTGTAATTCGACGTAATTGATTACTCGAGAAGGTAGACCTCACCTTGTCATATGCAGCATTGTCTACCGCAATGATTTTTTCGATTCCTGCAACTTTAGCTGCTTCCTCAGCTACGGATTTGATATTGCTCCCTGCGATGAAAGCAGTTATTGACCCTCCCAATTTTTGTGCTGCGGTGACTGCTCCAAGTGATCCATGGTTAAGTTTGCCTTCCCTTTGTTCCAGGACGGCCAGTGAGGATAATAATCTTGCGAGTGCTGAGAGGGAAGCTACTGGTGTAGGACCAGCTTGTGATCGTAATTGAGTACGCGCCTGGCGTAAGATAGATTGACCGGCTCTCGAAAGCATTGTTATGAATATGAAATTGAGGGAAGGAAAAATTGAAAGACTCAACTGTTGATGAACATTATCAATGGAATCCACCAAGTAACCTTACCCCATGTTTTGATCCTGCTATCGGAGTTGAGGCGCCGCTTCAAGCCGAGGGACCGGGTCCTTACTTTGCCTAGTACCAAGTTTTTTAGGTTGTGCCTGACTCCCGTGCGGCCCGACTCTTAGGTAAGGTGTAAACACCTGGTGGATGTAATCACGTGAATCTTTTTAATTTTGGCTTTTTGACCTTTTGGCTCCATCTTCTTGAGCTTTAAGTCTAGCAAGCGAAACGCGACCTCCATCCAGAAAATCATCAACGCGAACTACAGCAACACTGTTTGCGCCTCAAGCTCTCAATCGTTGATTACCACATAATTTTCTTTTGCATTAAGTCGTGCATCTGGATTCTGATCGGTTCGACGCGCATGAGACTTCGAACATCAATTTGGAGATCTACTGCGACTCCTGTTGCGCCAAGTTCAGACAGCGTTTACGAATAAACCATTGCGACAGTTTTACCATTTTCAAAAACATAGCCAAATATGGAGGATAGTTCTCTAAACTTCAATTCGCCTGCCCCAGGTAGTAATGCCATTCTTGAGCAACCACCACTTGCCGCAGAATCCACTTCACCACCAAGTCAAGGGACAACTGGGCAGACTCAACCAGCAGAAGGTATGTACTATCACCTGTTGACACTATACGTACTTTTTGACAACTAACTATTCGCAGATACACCAATGGGCGAAGCCGGTTCTGTCGATTCAGCCATCAAGAAAGATTCAACTGCGCCTGTTTCCGATAACCCCCTCGATGCGCCTGATGCACCTCGCCCAGAAGCAGATGAATCCAAGGATGAGGAGATGGGCGATTCTCAAGCCCAAGATGAAGTGAAAGAAAGTAAAGAGGGCGATGGAGAGAACGGGACCACAGATGGACAGGTCGAGAAAACTAAAGCTTCGATCGAAGCGTCGGCAAGGGAACACCTCATATCACAAACACATTCAACTATAATACCGAGTTATAGTAACTGGTTCGACATGCATGCTATTGCACCCGTCGAGAAGAAATCTTTGCCGGAGTTTTTCAATAACCGCAATCGCAGCAAGACCCCAGCCGTCTACAAGGATTATCGAGACTTCATGATCAATACCTACCGATTGAACCCTATAGAGTACTTGACGGTGACGGCATGCCGGAGGAATTTGGCTGGAGACGTTTGTGCTATTATGCGTGTTCATACCTTTCTAGAGCAATGGGGCTTGATAAATTATCAAGTATGCTAACTCTTACCTATTGAACATTTCTTATTTGCTAACCAGTCTAGGTGGACGCACAACAACGACCTTCGCAAGTTGGCCCCCCGTTTACCGGTCATTTCAAGGTGATATGCGATACCCCCCGTGGCTTGCAGCCGTGGCAGCCTTCCGCCGACCCGATCGTTCTTCAGGGCAAGAAAAATGAAGATACAGAGGCCAAGGCAGTTGCAGAGCCAGCTCCTAAGTCAGACTTGAATCTGCAGATAGGACGCAACATCTACGACGCTACTGCCAAGGAAAACAAGCTCAGTGCAGACTCTAAAAAGCAAACAAACGGTGAGGGCGCGAGCACCAATGGCACTTCGGATATTGTTCAAAAATCCATTGAGGACATTGTGAAACCCCCAACAACCAAAATCCTCTGTTTTGTTTGCGGTGTTGACTGCACTCGTGCCTACTACCATCATATGTCTCCGGCCGACCCAGCAGCTTCTGGAACCACTAAAGCCAAGTCTGATATTTGTTCAAACTGTTTCATGGAAAGTCGATACCCCCACAACCATGGTCGAATACAGTATCAAAGGATGGAGAACCCAACATATACCGCCGCTCCTGAAATTGCTCGTGACTGGAGTGATGGCGAGGTTCTGCGACTCTTGGAGGCTCTAGAGAGTAACGATGATGACTGGACGGCAGTCGCAGAGTATGTTGGTACCAGAACTAAAGAGGAGTGTGTGATCAAATTCTTGCAATTTGAGATCGAAGATAAATACATTGATGTTGAGCCAAGCAGCACCGATAAACCCAACAAATCCATCGGTCTTGGCATGTTAGGCCCTGAAAACGGCATGCTTCCTTTCAGTCAGGCGGACAATCCACTAATGTCTGTGATTGGTTTCCTGGCAAGTCTTACAGACCCGAAGACTACAGCAGCTTCAGCTAGTAAGACGGTAGACGAGATGAAGAAAAGTCTACGAGAAAAGATTGAGAAGCCACAACGATCCGAAAAGGGAAAAGAAAAGGAGCCAGCTTTAGATTCTATGGAGATTGATACTACTGAGTCGACTAAACAATCATTAAGTGATATTGCGGCTTTTCCGTTGCTTGCGGTCGCCGGTCGTGCTGGTGCCTTGGCGTCCCACGAAGAACGTGAAATGACTCGCTTAGTATCAGCAGCGGTGAATATCACTTCAATGAAGCTAGATTTGAAACTAAAGCAATTTAACGAGATGGAGGATATTCTACAAGCGGAGCGAAGAGAGTTAGAAAGAGGTCGCCAACAACTCTTTTTGGACCGCCTGTCATTCAAAAAGCGTGTTAGAGATGTACAGGAAGGCTTAAAAACAGCCGCCGCCACCGGTGGAGAACAAGGAATTAAAATGGCACAAGATGTCATGCAAGGAGGGGAGAAAATGTCTTTTAATGGCGTTGCAGCTGCTCCAGGAAGCGTGCAACCTTTGAGTGCAGAAGGTCAGATTAAGAGTTATGATATCTAGGAATGATGCAAGCAAGCAGGCGGCAGGGAATGGCTTGGCTTTAGGTATTACAAGGCGCAATCGGGGTTGAATATGGAATATTTACTGGTTATTGCGTAATAAAATTGCGCATAAGTGTTTGTATTTTGAGATCTGGGAGGTGCCTTCAGACGAGAGGAGTCTTACGCGTTTACTTTTCATATCTGTTCTCGCGTACTTATGCCTGTGTATTCTTAAGATAATGAAGTGGCACTTATATCAGACTTAGATTCTACAATGGTGTAATATGTATGTGATATTGTGCTAATCATCGCTATTATAAACTGCGTAAGATGTATGCTTGGTAGCGTTTCCTAGTTCATAACTTTCGTTGTGCTGGCCAGTCAGACCTCCAACAGTTTCTATACTCGGGTCGCGCGACGCATCTTCGCCATCCTCATCACTACCACTCTCAACCACATACTCTTTGCTCCTCACACCCATTTTCATTCTCGTTGCCATCCCTTTTGCTTCACGACTCTCCCTCAACCTCTGCCTCCGTTCTCTCCTCCCAACTCTTTCCCTATTCCTCACAAACTCCTCCTCGCCAACAACACCCATGATCTCCCATTCACCCCAAAATTCCCTCGCCCTCCATTCCCCCCCATCATTTTCTCCCTCTCCCTCCATTCTCTTGGCAGGTTTCTCGGGTATTTCTTCATCTTCCTCGGCTTTGAAATCCAGAGGTGGATCTTGTCCTAATAATTTCCAAATACGCTGTTCTTCAAATTTACTGGCTTGTGTATCGATGGCGGAAACGTGGGTTTCGAGTGCTTGTTCGTAGGCCTCGGGTGAGAGGTGGGATTTGCGTTGGGAGCATGATTGGGATTGCGATTGAGAGGGAGAGTTTTGAGTAAAAGGGTTGTCGCTGAAATGATCGGATGTATCGGAATTCTCGGAGTCGTCGATGTCGGAGTCGACGAAGGAATCGGATGAGGATGTGTATACTTCTGATAAATCTTCGGGGTGATCTACTGTATGTAAACAATTGCGAGAACTAGATCTGCTCCTCCTTTGGTTGTATTGTTTACGTAGTTCGTTTTCGACCTCTGGGTATGTCATTATTGAGTTGCTGAGTTCGTGGTGGCGAGAAATGGAAAGATGATTTCTTCTGGCACATTTTATCCAAAATTCATTGCTGTTAGGGTCCATTTTCAGAATCTTGGTAGCAGCTTCTACGTCATTGATGTTGATATCCGCCGCTTTGGTTTTATTCGAGTCCATGGCTCGAATTCTTGACATTGTGCAGAAAAGAACGGTTGAGATGAGACGTTTCGTAATACTGACTGTAAGTGAATAAAAATCTTCGAAAGCAGTTGCACGGATAGCGGGGGTTTCTCCACGTTCTCCTATTTGCCTCCAATTGTCCTCCAATCTGGGCTCTGACGGGTTCATAAACACTCTCTCTGATAGTGCAAGCCAGTTTTTTAGGTTCAGAAGGCTGACTGCTGGCAGCAAATTCTGCACATCCTCGTCATCTTTCATTTTGCTTGCACTGGGTTTCCGTTCTAGCAATTTGCTCACTTCTTCGGTAAGGAGCCAATATTCACCCCATTTAGCTTCCTCGATATGCTCCTCATATCGCTCTTGTCGCAGAGCAAGGCCATCCGCTGCTCGCTCAATGAGTTCGCAACATTCGGTAGTAAATTCCACCGCAGCTGGAAATTCTGTAATATCCAACAGTCGCGCATCGTCTATTTTCTTCTCTTTCAATGTTTGGTGCAGTATTTGTAGATATTCCTGCACCTCAACTTCCGATTTAGTCCCAATCCGTGCAGCAATAGCTTTCACGTTATCCCTACCCAATCTTGATAATCCAGTAAAGAACACGTCCTTCTCCTCAGAAGACCATAACGAACAACCAATCTGACTGCCTTCCAATGGAATGTTGTCCTCGTGAATCGACCTCGCTCCTGCATCATGAATCTCATTGTTCAAAAGGTTGCGATAATCTTTACTGTAGAAGTCTTTAATGCGTTTTGTCCTCGCCGAATTTCCATTCGATCGTTCTAGTTTCCGCTTTTTGGATCTGGGACGATAGGCTCCTCTTGTCGGTATGGGGATGTCTTCCACGTCAGGAGGTACAAAGGTAGCGGCCCATTTGAGTGCATCTGCACTTATCCATTCATCCGTATATTTGTTATCTGGATGTGGGTTTGCTAGAGTACTCAAATAAGAATCACTTTCTCCTTCCGAAGGTACATCGTCTTCTTCATCTCTTTCCAGCACTCGAGAAACACTTGCACGCGCTCTGTTATCATGTGATATTTGCTGAAAATCGCTGTCAGAGTTCTCATAGGCTGATCCTGAGTCGGGTTCTGGAATATCAAATGGGCCTTCAAATGGATCAGAATTGTTAGAATCCATATGGGCTATCGATCTTTATAGCGCATTAATCGATAAAGGTGTTGTGCTCCTCTTCTCGTCCACATACTAGGTAGCTTGCGATGAGACGGGACGTGACGTGACGCGGATCGAAACTTAGCCTTCTGTTGAGTTTTGACTTTCCAATAATGTAAAAATGTAATTGCGCTTTGGTAAATTTTATTTGTTGGAATACTTATTGATATAAAGCCACAGTATGTGGCGTCATGATTCAATCAATGTCACTAGCCACATGAATGGAGCTGAATCAAAAATGTTATTAGATGTTACCAGATGTTACCAGATGTTACTAGATGTTACTGGAGGGGAAATGTAAAAATGTAGATTCAGCCTATAATACAGCTAAGCCAATACAGGGATTGTTGAAAACTTGAAAGCAGAAAAAAAACACGTTTTGAAGGTACATACCTACGTTAGGTAGGTAGGTAGGTAGGTACCTAGTTAAGGCAAGTCGCGGCTATCACTATCGCGCTTAAAGAAAAACAGATCTGACTTCGATTTATCACGACAGTTACAGATCACCATGCCTCCCAATTCGAGAGGGCTATTAGGGCTGTTAGGGCCATTTTCAAGGTCATGCCGACCTTTAATATCACCAAGCTCAGTCAGAAGTTATGCACGAGCTGCCTCCCTCTCTAAAGTGCAGAAAACATTCGTTGCGAGTCCTCATCAACCCATTGTTTTGAGGCAATACCAGGAAGAATGTATTCAAGCAGTACTCTCTCATTTGGATCAAGGTCACAAGCGCATGGGTGTATCTTTAGCTACCGGAAGCGGAAAGACTGTACGTACATTTATTCGTATCAAATATCATCATTTTCCTGTACTCATCACATTTTGCAGGTGATCTTTACACAACTGATTGATCGAGTTCAACCCCACACTGAGATTGCAACCCAAACACTAATTTTGGCTCACCGACAAGAATTGGTTGAACAAGCAGCTCGCCATTGTCAAAATGCTTACCCAAACAAACGAATTGAAATAGAGATGGGGAGAATGCATGCTACTGGGTATGCAGATATCATTGTGGCAAGTATTCAAAGTATTGGATCCGGTGACCGGATCGAAAAATTCGATCCTGCTCGTTTCAAGTTGATACTTGTTGATGAGGCACATCACATTGCTGCACGACAATACTTGAGGGCTTTAGCTCATTTTGGATTATCCGAAAAGCGAGAAGGCTCTCCTGCTCTCGTAGGAGTTTCGGCCACTTTATCCCGCAATGATGGGTTGAAGTTAGGTGTTGCTCTTGATCAGATTGTATATCATAAAGATTATATTGATATGATTGAAGACAGTTGGCTGTCGGGCGTCATCTTCACTACCGTACAGTCGACGGCCGACATCTCTTCCGTGAAGAAGGGTCCGAATGGAGATTTTCAAACTGGAGAGTTGTCTCAGGTTGTCAACACTGATCAAATAAACGAGCTCACTGTGCGGAGTTGGTTTGCAAAAGCCAAAGGAAGGAAATCTACACTAGTCTTTTGTGTCGATCTTGCTCACGTTGGAGGATTAACCAACAAGTTCCGTGAATATGGGATTGATGCACAATTCGTCACGGGCGACACTCCAAAGATCGAACGGAGTGCAAGACTGGATGCTTTCAGGAATGGAGAGTTCCCAGTGTTGATTAATTGTGGAGTCTTTACTGAAGGAACTGATATTCCGAATATTGACTGCGTGTTATTGGCAAGACCTACTAAATCGCGCAATTTGCTCGTACAAATGATTGGTCGAGGTATGAGATTACATCCCGGGAAGGAGAATTGTCACATCATTGATATGGTTACCACTCTTTCGATTGGTATTGTAACAACACCAACACTGTTCGGCCTTGATCCTTCCGAACTCATCGACGAAGCTAATCCGGATGATATGAAATCGCTCAAAGAACGAAAGGAAGAGGAAGAGGAAAGAAAAAGAAAGGCCGAAGATGCGTTAGCCGAAGCCCCTCCAACATTAGCAAGCTCGAATATCAAGACTGTGAGTTTTACCGATTATGGTTCTGTCTATGATCTTATTGAGGACATCTCTGGGGAACGACATATCAGAACCATCTCCCCTTTTGCATGGGTATTCATTGGTTCGGACAAATACGTTTTGAGTAATTCAAATGGATCTTACATAAAGATTGAGAAAGAGTTAAACAATTCGGAAGAGACGTTCACCATCACCGAGACTGTTGCGTTAGCTCGTCTGGGGGCTTCCAAGTCGAAATCGCCATTTGCGAAGCCGCGCAAACTTGCCACTGCAGTAACCATGTTGGATGCCATTCATGCAGCTGATACATATGCAGCCAAAAAATATCCTCCTCAGTTTATCAATAGAAAAAATTCCTGGAGAAATAAACCCGCAACTGAGGGGCAATTAGCGTTCCTCAATAAGCTTCGGCCGCAGGACGATCAATTGACCTCTGCAGACGTTACGAAAGGCAACGCTGCAGATATGATTACAAAAGTTAAGCATGGCGCAAAGGGGAGGTTTGCTAGTTTAGAGGCAGAAAAAAGGCGAGGAGACAGATCGAGGTTGAAGTTAGAGCAGGACGCTGTTTTGGCAGAGAGAGAAAAGGTTAGTATCGGGCCTCTTACCAATTGAAGAGTCAATGGTAAACGGTTTGTATTGTATCTCTGTTTCCCTATAAATTATGTAACTATGTTCATCAAACGACAGGTTGTCTTTTCTACCTAGATAAAGCTAGAGTCAATTTGACTGTTCGGCTCTTCACTGTACCTTCTGTTTTTGCCCATATAATGCTATTGCCATTACGTTAAACATAATGTAAAACTTTCATTTCTTTCAACAATTGGTGAATCTAACCTACTCCTTTCTAGCCTACTCCTTATTATCCGAGTAATGTTAAGAATGTTTTTAATGTTTTTATCTACTAATCATTTAATGTTTTATTCACTCGGGTGCATTCATTCTCAACTCTCTACAGTCCACTCAACCAAGGTCGTTCATAATTGGACATATGGAAACCATCATCGTGAGCTTGAGTTTATGGCCTCACGGCCTTGTAGACTCGACGGGGATACTTAAATAACAATAGGTAACCTTGACTTCTTCCATTGATGTTTATATATCAACTTCTCTGGTAATTATCTTATTTCCTTCTACATCCTTCCATCATTCCTTGTCAAAACAAGTTCTTCAAGGAAACATCCACCCTTTGCCCATGGTACAATCTAGGCACAATCTAGGCACAATTTTTTCTTACATTAACTTTGACAGAATAGCTGCTAGCTAACTACTAGTCAACTACTAGTCATAATCACTTCAATTTATCAACTTGTTGGAGGTCTTAGTTTATCTCAAGGCTAAAATACTAAGTAAGTTTCTTCCCACATACTAACGCCAGACAGACGTAACTATGATGTACCAAAAGAGAAAAAAATTAACTTCTGTTCTTCCTTCAGGGTCTCTTCACTGTATCGATAATTGTTAGCACAAATCTTCTTCAACACCAACCCATACCAAGGGAAGGATATATCTAGCTTTCCTTCCAATTAACAGCATTACAGATGGTATCATTGCAGAATCATCTCGCCATGGAATCGCCAGTCATACCCACCCATGATTCAATCTTCTTTGATGCGGAAACCACGCCAGCCCCCATTTTTAATAATGGTGCCAGTTCACTTGAAGACACCTCCCCAGGCTCTGAAGCTGTGGCATCTGAGAGTAAAGATTCATCAGCTTATAGATATCTAGCCATTCGACCTCGAAATGATTCGAATCCTCGTGCATCACATAACCGATCTGGCCAGAATCCTGAGAAAGCTATACCCATCACCCAAAGAAGAGTGAAAACCAGCATCAAGCATCCTTACACAGGTCTTGATTTCCCTTATAGCTACACCGAATTTGAGCCTACCGGTGCGATAACCATCAAGGGCTTCGTCCATCAACCAGCACCCGAGAATGTCGAACTTCCCGCTTCAAAGCCAGACGAGCCAGAAGAACCGTGGAAGCTCTTTCCA
The DNA here is from genome assembly GCA_025890175.1 of Ciborinia camelliae. Classification (NCBI taxonomy): domain Eukaryota; kingdom Fungi; phylum Ascomycota; class Leotiomycetes; order Helotiales; family Sclerotiniaceae; genus Ciborinia; species Ciborinia camelliae. The sequence goes on from JANPYM010000001.1 coordinate 4,604,593, forward strand.
CCACCAGCAAATGCTGCCTATACAGGTTTGGGAAGAAAGTCCGAAGAGGAGTACGATCCCCAACCATTCGATACTTTTGATGTGGCCCTTGATGGAGCTGGACTCGCCATTAAGAATAAAACATCTCCCCAAAACACTGTGTCTGCAGGAACTGCAAATACCGGACAAGGATCATCCACTGGTGATATGGTAGCCACGGGAATAAGCTTTACAAAAAAGTCATGGGTAGAATATGAACCTTCAGCTAGTGGTGAGATCTACAATGGGTAAGTCTATTAATTCCTATTCTTTTCAGAAATTCATGAGCCATGTCTCATCCCGGTACATGATTCATACTACATATTCCTCCCCAAGCTCTTACCAATTTATAATTACTAACGCTTCGGCACTTACAGAGATGAGCAAAAGGCAGACTTTATCAGAAATTTGGACCAAGGAGCACAGATCGAATACTGCAAGAAATGCAAAGAGACACACATTCCACCTGGATCTCCCCTCACACTTCCAGAGAGAGACACATGTGGTGCATATCTTCCTGAATGGTTTTCGACGGAGGGAGTGGACAAACCATGGGCCAATTTCATGCAAATGGTCAATCATTGGGTCCTTCTGAGTGAAATCGAGCAGGGATATACTCACAAGGAGAACCCCGAACGTCCTATCTGGAACCTAGAATATCATGATACTCATTCAAAATGGAAACAGATTGGACGATCTAGGGGACGAGGAGGATGGTGGAAATGTCGAAAGGGACCCGATGCTACCCGTGCCGAAAGATCATGCCGAGTTTGCACTTCAAAATATGCCGTCGAAAATGACGATGAAGAAAGAGCCAAAAGACTTAATACGACTGTAGAAGAGTGCAAAGCAAAGATTGAAGACTGGGTTACGGAAATGGTCAAGAAAGGTGGACTTCGAGATAAAGAAGCTGTACTTGCCATGTGGCGTACAAATGGCATTCCGCAACATTATGGACCACGGGCTTTGAAAAATGGCATGTACCCGGTCACAGAGGGAACACGCCGGGTCACAGAAATATTGGCGGCACCACGAACTTTTTTTTCTCCGGAGCAAATGTTTTCAGAAAGATTATTCAAAGGAAATAGGAATCGACACCCGACCCGCAAATCTACTGAGAAAGCTCTCGAGACTATTGCACCGGACAGCGATCTCAGCTCATCTGCCTCTAACACTCCTCCTTCAGTTGGGCAACCTGATGCTCTATCTGAAACTCTTGTTAGAGTTCATCTCACCATGAGATCTTGAGCTCGACTTTCGGTTTTCTAAACGGGGTTTTCTAGCCGAGCTCGTACATGCAGCGTCACCTTTCTTTTTTCATTGCATACACAAGGATTTGGGCGTCAAGGTTCTTCCACAAGTGATGTTGGCAGACCGTCAATTTGCAATATCAAGGTTTGGAGGACTTCACGTCACTTCACGAATACAATGCTTTACAGGCGAATCGGATACCGGAGTGTTAGGATCAAGTTTTCTTTGGGGCGCCTTTCTTTCATCCGATGCATCAAATTTGAGATTCGGCGACTGGAAGGCGCTTTATTGGGGATGGGCGTCATACGTTCAGGGTAAAAATGGGGTTCTTTCTATGGCGTTGAGGAGTTCCTTCGCCATATGACATGGAGGTTGAATACGTATTCATGCAATGGCAGCAGCAGCAATTGCAATAATGACAGAGGAAATCTCGGATCTGAGATGATGGTATGGCAGGTCAAAATTGTAATGTTAAAAAATCAGAAAAAAATAATAAAAAATAATATCTGGTTCAGGATATCACCATCACAGCTCTTAATAAACCCTCAGTAAATGTTGATTCCCAAATAGATTCTAGGATGGCTACTGTAGCGGTAAACAACTCGACTCCGCAACCTGATAAACAATCTCTTGAGTCCCTTTTTCTAGTCCAACTGACTCAACACACATTTTTGCTTATTTGAAGGAGAGGAGAGGAGAGGTGTTGAAATCCAAAATGTACTGATAATTTCACCCTCTTGATCATATTTATATTTTATAGCCTCTCGAAATACTGATCAATTATTCTAATTTATAACACAGATGCGGTCTTCAATGCTCACTTCTTCCGGATTATAGGGACATGAGAATGACTAAAACTAACATAACCACTCGTATGTAGATATGATTTTTACTTGTTTATCGCCACGAGCATCATTTCGACTCCTTATCATCATCTAGCCTCTATCATTCCAACTCCTTTTTACTCTCAAAGCTTTGGTCTCACAGGAGTGGCGTATGGTAGCGATGGAGAGGAAGGAGGAAAACGAGTTGTTCTCGGATGCTTATTCATTTCGCAGCTTGCCCACAAAACCTATATTTAATAATTAATATAAACTTAGTTTTTCATAAATGATTTAATTCATTCATTGTAAATATTATATCGTCTTCATCACTTCATGCTAATAGCAACTTGAATTTTGCTACTCTGGGTGAGGGAGTCCAATCGTTCGGACTGGCAGATTAGATGCAAATAAAAGCTTTTCATATTTGGAAAGCTGTGAAAGTTTGGATAGAAATGGAATTTTTAAAATACATTGGATGTCATACATGGGCTTAATGGTTCAAATGAACTAAATATACGAAAGGGATTCAAAATTCAAAATCCCTTATCATCGAGCTACAGGCGGGACTATTGGACACACTGTTAGTCCCCAGGATATTACAAGTCCGTCCAGAGAATTCCCGGAAAGAAAGTAACAGTGGAGAGATTAACAAGGAAGTAGCCCATCTACTCTATACCTATTACCCAGCTATCTACCACAAAGCCGGGCTGTAAAATATATATTGGTAGTTAGATTACATAGCTAAACCCAACAGGAATATGATCTAGCAGACCAGATCTCACCAAGAACCAGATGTCACCAGCCTTCCTATTTCTGTACCTACAGCAACAGATCAATCCATAGATGAATGAATATATCCTCTCGATGGCCTGAAGACCAATTATAGTTATCAGATTGATAATGAATAGTAAGATCCATATAGTACATTGCTAGACCATTACCTAGGTACATAAGCGCTCGATACGCATCATCTATCTATCTACTCTCTCGCCACTTGCCTACGGAATATAACGGTTGAGATAGTTGATACATGCAATGCGGATACTGTTGAGTACATATATAAGTTGTATATCCAAGTGTAATATACTGATCTCTGTAACATCAAATGACCATTCAGTTTTCTCCTCATTTAACCTTTGCATTCATAGGTTATTAGTGTTCAATCCAAACGCATACAATATCATTTACATATTTTCTCACATATCAATGCCCCACGCCAAAAAAACATATTCAACTTCAACTTCATCTGCGATTCTGGAATTCTCCACTCGATCAAATCATCATGCAGTCGGCCGAGCGACAAGTGGAAAATCGACCGACCTCCTTTACAAAAGCCCCAACTATGGCAGATGCAACGAACGGCCCGGACCTACCGAAAAGAGTAGACAAACCAAGGAGAAACTTATGTCGAGTAAGAAGCAAGCCCGGGCTACTTTTAAGATATTGCTTTAATTTTTGGATCTGATGGCAAGCCCCTGAAGCGCTTGCCATTTCTCAATGCATTAAGTGACAAGAAACATGAGAGATGTAGATTTAACCGACGTAGAGAGCTTTCGATATACAAGTACCTAGTAAACAACAGACAAGGTGGAAAGATTCGCAGGGACTTGCACCAGCAATTTATGAAGCAAAATTCTGTGGTGACAAGCTGAAGATAATATATCGTATATATTTCGATGTTAATCTCATCAAAAGTCTCAAGCTCAGCTGTTTCAATATGCTCTATCTTGTAATTTTTGGCGGCACTTACACAACTCTGTTGAGCTATCGGTATCTTGAGCTGGCCGATCTGGCCGATTAATATTGTTTAGGGAAGAAATTGGGTAAGGCGTGCAATACAAATACGGACGAAGCATGCATGAGAATGAACGCACGAACAACCTATTGCAATGCCAAATGTTAGCTTTCTAGAAAATAGTGGATCATGGGTACGACTGGTAAGCAGAGAGCTGAAATTATGGAGGTTACAGTGGTCCATTTGACATCAGGTTCCCCCTGAGATATAAACTACCTCCTCTTTTGAGGAAGCTTTCTCTTCGTTATCGCCACGACCGGTGGATGATTTACTCAGGGATCTGAACTTTCGGCATACCTGACGTTCGCTTTATCCTCTTACCCCCTTTTTTGAGAATCGCTGCTCAAAAATGAAATGCATGGACACCCCAAGACTGAAAGATATCGACTTCTTGCGATGAGAAGCCAAAGGACGAGGTGAAATATGGGCAGTTTCAGCTTCGCAAACACCCGAAAGTGACAGGCCGTCACGAATGCTATCTTTGGCTGCAATAAGTTTACTTGAACCTACATTTTGCTTAGACGAGCCCAGAAAAGGTAGAATTTTGTAGCAAGGTGAATAGTATGGAGAGTACCGTGCCCGCAGCGTAACGATCGAGAATCAGTAGCGACCAAAAGGACAAGAGTGTATTTAGACCATAGAAAGAACCAAAAGAACCAGAAGAATCCATATAGAATGTTGGACTCTAGTCTTCCGCTCTCATCACCCCCCCCTTTTAGCATGTTGTGAAATGATCCACAATTCTGGAGATGTGCAACAGACACTATAGATTGAGCTCTGGAGTACTGCTATTGGTGTCCCCATACGCTTGACAAGTGTGGGGATCAAGTTGAGACGAGCAACAAAAACATTGAGCTGCATTCAAAGATGCGGCGAGAGGTATGATATTCGTTATTATTCCCCATTCTTTGGATTTACAGAAATGAGATGTGCAACAAGCAAAAATAGTTGCACTCTAAAATGAATGCTGATATTGGTATATTCATAAAATTGACGATGATCAACAATTTTCGACGAGCAACAAACCCAAGGAATTGCGCTCTAAAATGCTGTTCGAGGTTGTATATGACAATAACCTTCTTCTCTCAAATTTTGATAAAGTTGTAGATCAATTTGAGTTGTGTAAAAATCACGGGAGGTTGCGCTCCAAAATTCTGCAAAAGATGGTGGGTCGCTTTATAGCCCTCTCTTGTCCATCACTCTGATCGCTCATGCGGGATGATTGTCAAAATTGTTTTGGGTTGGTTCGAGGCGCGGAATTCGATCTTCGGGCCCCTTGCCTCCGTTCGTAAACCACATCCATTTCTGGTAGGAGGTACCAGTAGACTTGAAGATCTAATTTGTAAAAATTAGAGGCAGGAAGTTGCCGGATCTCTGACTACCATTATATCCCTTCAATCGTTGACTTAATTTGTATTACAAAAAACTTCGAGAAAAAGTCAGTCTGAACGGAAGTTAGATGTGTAGGTAGCTGGAGAAAAGATGGGAAATAAGACGGGGTGAAAAGCCTACGGTCATCTAAGCAACACTCATTATTTGAGAGCAAGGGAACGATATTTTTCTCCTATCATAGTGAAGACCAAGACCGATAGATCTTTCTACACCTGGGGATCATGGGGAACTTCTATCTTGATTGAATATGCGAAAGGAATCCAACTCAATGCATTGTTTCAACAATATCACACGATATGTTGCTGGAGCTTTGGTGATAACGGCAGGGCGAAATCATGCTGTAAGTATTCAAGGTTTGGGCTTGGACCAGGACAAGAGCGTTTTTGTATGATCTCCATCAAAGAGAGAGGAGGGATATATAAGGGTTTCACCGGACCTGAAAATCCCACTTCCTGGGGTTATACCGTGCCAATTCCCACACGAAGGCAGCTAGTGCTCCTACTGTGTGCGGTCTGGTATATTAGAACTAGGATGTAGTAGTAGCAAGTAAAGAGCTCAACTACTGTAGCAACTGCTCGTGCTTTCAGAATGAAGTCTTACATTGATTGACATTAACCTTACTCCAACACACACTAAGCAACCGGGAGATTCCTCTTGTTCATCATTGTGCGGTAGGTGCTGGCGCATCGGGCTACTGCACTTTCTGGTCGCACAAGTAACGGCAGTACATATTATTTACCAAAAAGTATAAAAGAAGCTGGAATCAATATTTGATGTCCAATTTTGGCTTTTATGACATTGGAGCATTGTCCTGCATCCCACGTGGACCCGAGATGTGAGATTAACCAATCACAGAGGGATATCTGAACCTTATCGGAGTTTGAGTTTTCCATATTGAAGCATGGAGAAATTAGAATGCTGTGCTTGGTTGAGAGATAAAGTTGATTTTGATTTATTGTCTGTACTGTACTCCAATTAATAAACCTAGATACTAGGCAAGTAAAGTTTTCACAGCTTGTTAGCAAGATGATAATAGATAGGTACCTAGGTAGATAGTAGGTAATATATTGATTCTTGATTATTCTTTTGATTACCTAGGTATTCCTAGGTATTGAAGAGAAGTTTGTATTGTGGAATGGTGCCGCATTGGTGCGACCTTATGTTACCGGTATCTACCTACCTAGGTAGTTCCAAGTTTTCCCTTCTCTCTGAAATCCTTATCGGAACATCGGAAGGTTAGGTATGTGATTCTATCTATCATGTGTACTACTACAATAAACATATGGATGGCTTATGGTCCAACAAAATACTTGAGTGTGCTCATGTTGTGTTGCTTTTCTTCTTGTTCTTCCTCCTCTTCTTCTTTTGGTTGGCTCTCGATCGATTGATTGATTATTGGTGGTTGGAAAGAATGAAAAAGTTGGAGATGGACCCTTTAAGATGACGTCAGTGGTACCGAAAGGGCATCCGAGTGTGGAGAGAGGGTGGTGTCGGGTACCTTGAATTGATCTAACGCCGCCTTAATAAAGCACAAACCTAGCACAAAACCTAACATAACCCCCGGCCGTTACACATCAAAGGAGAAGAGAACAGGCAAAAAGAGTGAAATCAATCCCAATTTTAGTCGATAATAATAGATCCCGTTGCCAAATACTAGCTAGTTAGGTATCAAACGTGAGTAGTATATAAACTTGTGAGTATATAAACTTATAGTTTCCCTCTCCCCTCTCCCGCCTTGAGTAACGATCATCCATATATCGATTCCAAGTTCGAAATTCGTACTACACTACAACTGCACTGCACTACTCTATCAACAATAATACCATGACTCGAGTGACCTACAGTAGGTACATACAACGACACGAACAAAGCCACAGCCAAAGCCACAGCCAAAGCCAAAGTCAGGAAACCCTTTTCATACATTCATCGTATCGTATTATAGCTATTTCATCCAGAGTCCAAGGGTCCAAGGGTCCAACCGTACTTTCAAGAGGTCAAGAGGCCAAACGCTCGAAAACTACTACTGTACTTACCACCTACCTACGTATAGGTAATCTCGGACCACCAGTCCCAAACCCAGGTAAGAAATTAATCAATCCCGCCCCATCAATCAAATCCATCGGACAAAAGCGGCATTCACTCTGTATTTGGATTTATTCATTTAATTTGGTGGTGGTTGATGCGAAAAGGTAAAGATCGATCTCGCTGCTTTGCTACTTCTTGATTAGAAAGGACAAGGGAACTAGTAGGGAAACTGATTGAACTCAAAAATGTATTAGGCGACAAATTCCCACCCATTTGCCCGTTTACCCATTTCTTCAAGAACCAGCAATCTGCAGTCTCTTTTCCAATAATCCCACTCACTACGAACAACAACTTCACTCACTCCCCCATTCACTCACCTACACCTACATCTACACTCAACCAACCTTCTTTTCTTTTGAAGTTGCCCTACCTTCATTCCGACGAAACAACTTCATTTTAATAATAGTTCTCAAAAGAGAATACACATTTCAAAATGGCTGAATTCGTAAGAGCGCAGATCTTCGGTACAACATTCGAGATTACTTCAAGGTACGCGGGGCTCTCAGAAGTCGGGCAAACGACAAGAAGTTGTCAACCACCATTTCGCGACTACAAATGCTGATACTCTTATGACGCAGGTACTCTGATCTACAGCCAGTAGGCATGGGCGCATTTGGTCTCGTTTGGTATGATACTTCCCTCTCATTTTTACCCTTTTGGTGATAAAACATTCAATTGAGGGGTAAAACAAACACTCTCTTCCAACAAAATACTAATTCTTGTTGTCTGCATAGCTCTGCCAAAGACAACCTCACCGGTGCAAATGTTGCGGTCAAAAAGATCATGAAACCTTTCAGTACACCGGTCTTGTCCAAGAGAACCTACAGAGAATTGAAGTTGTTGAAACATCTTAAGCACGAAAATGTACGTTGTATTGCGATGGCACAAGTGCACAATGATGGCCGGTGCTGGAAATACTAAACGTTTACAGGTTATCTCACTCAGTGACATCTTCATTTCACCTCTTGAGGATATGTATGTAGACTCCATCGAATTTGAGGAAACTTCAGGCTGATCATTGCTAAAGCTACTTCGTCACCGAACTTCTTGGCACAGATTTACATCGTTTGTTGACCTCGCGACCACTCGAGAAGCAATTCATCCAATACTTCTTATATCAAATCTTGGTAAGTCATTTTGTTTCAGTTGTGCTACTTGGAAGGATCAAGCTAATTTTGCTTCTAGCGAGGATTGAAATATGTCCACTCTGCAGGAGTCGTTCATCGTGATCTCAAGCCCAGCAACATCCTCGTCAACGAGAACTGCGACCTCAAGATCTGCGATTTTGGTCTCGCCCGTATTCAAGATCCTCAAATGACCGGATATGTCTCTACAAGATACTACAGAGCACCAGAAATTATGCTTACATGGCAAAAGTATGATGTGGAAGTTGATGTCTGGAGTGCGGGGTGCATTTTCGCAGAGATGTTGGAAGGCAAGCCTCTGTTTCCTGGAAAGGATCATGTCAACCAATTCTCCATCATCACCGAACTCCTCGGAACACCACCAGATGATGTTATCCACACCATTGCCAGTGAAAACGTTAGTAATTATGTATAGATAACGGGATATAGCTGATGTGATTTTAGACTTTGAGATTTGTCCAATCTCTGCCAAAGCGCGAGAGACAACCTCTTGCAAAGAAATTCCATAACGCAGATCCGTTAGGTATGTCCCCTGCTTAACCCTCAATTAATCTAAACCCCCTAATTAACTCTTTCTAGCCATTGATCTCCTCGAGAACATGCTGGTATTCGATCCTAAAAAGCGAGTCAAGGCTGCCGAAGGATTGGCACATGAATACCTTTCCCCTTACCACGATCCTACCGATGAGCCAGTGGCAGAAGAGAAGTTTGACTGGTCATTTAATGACGCAGAACTTCCAGTGGACACCTGGAAAATCATGATGTACGAACAACTTCTAGAATACCAACCACAAGCAAGCTGTTAGATTGTCTGCATTCAATCTACAGAAGTCTCTGGGTTTATCCAGTGGTACGACGGACCAAGATAGTATAACTGACATGGCATGTTATGCAGGTACTCCGAAATTCTTGATTACCATAACGTCAACGACGCTTAAAACCTGGCGGATTGTCAGTAAATATGAATTTTTTAGATCAACTTTGGTTATCAAAGGTATCGCTTAGGTGGAAACTTCAGCATGGGATGGATACACAATTATGGGATGGCTGATTGAGAGGGGTGCTTTCTTCTGATTTCTGATGCAACGCGACTCCTTGCGAGAATTGGCTTCTTTTCTCCAACTTATGGCGTACATACATATTACTGCACCAAGGACCATGGATCAACGTACTTTTCAAAAAACAAAACAAAAAAACATTTACGTTGTTTCTGCCTACGGGTTAATGGATTGTGCATGGCTTGACTGGAGTGGTGAGATGGAGAGGAGGTTTTGCGCGCATGCAGTGCAACAATGAGTTTCTTTTCGCAAAAGTTGTACTTAGATCATCTGGCGAGTAAGGAGGCTATTGGCGTTTTTATGAACATAGAATACAAATGAATCACGATTTTATAATAATTGAACTATTTAATCCCATGTTTTCTGAACGTGATACTTGACCAGTGAAGATTCTTTGAAGTGATTGAATAAATAGGATTAATACATACTGTAACCTAGAGAAGAGAAGAGATGTCTTGATTGGCATGAAACCCCAACTGATGCATGGATACGACACCAAGCACTCCCCAAAACCTATCAATCCAAATCTAGGAATGACAAATGACAACCCTCAGAATCCAATCCCCATCCCTCATACATTTGAAGCATCTCATCTCATCATGTGACTAGAGATGACTCCAAATCGGCTATCGCTTTTATCCCTGCACGTACTGTAAGCATTGAAATCCATGGTAAGGATTGGATAAGAAGATGATGTGGATATATGTGGCGCACACCAAGTTTGCATCAAACAAGCTCGACAAGTTGCGCAGGGATGAGTGTTTTCTTGGACTTATTCGCTGGCCTTGCAGCGAGATGGGATGGATTGGATGGGAAGTGTGATGGGAACTGGGTGACGAGATGGGGGGGATGGGTGGATAGGATGTCAGTTATTGTGAATGAGTAAATGAATGAACGGAAAATGTTAAGCACTCTTTTACTCCGTAGAGGAGGTTCTGTTTGTGATTGCAGTGATTGCGAATCGAATCATTGAGGAAAGGAAAGTTTGAGGGATAAACAAAAGTTGCGATAACCCTTCCTTCCATTGCTCCAGCCTCATTATCATTTAGAGGCTGAGAAATTTATTTCTGGAAATCTTCTGGAATTATTCTGGAAATCGCGGATAAAGATTCGTTAGGCTTAATTATCAGAGGGGTAAGGTTAAGGTTTGTATTGGAGGGAGCATTGGCCAGTTAATTGCGAACGAACGACGGTTATCAAATTGCAATTGGCATTTGAGCTGGAAAAGGAGACGAAAGATTGATAGGACCAGACTGAACGAGTCGATATTATACGAAAGACCTGCGAGACGAATCGAATTGACCATTTTGATCGAAAGCATCCGAGAAAGCACTCAAAGTGGAAAAGAAATGAGAGAGGTCTGAATTGAGGAATTGAGGAATATGATGCTTTGATTACGAGGACGAAGACTATTACTCTTCTTTGGTTTCTTCGAAACATCGAAATATCGAAGGCTTGAAGGACTAGCTGAAGCAAATTTTATCGATTGGACGGAACGAAACGATTGAGAATTGAGACACGAATATAATACCTACCAACTTACCAACCTACTTACTTACCTACCTACATATCGCCAACCGGCAACTTATATCCAGGTCCAGATCCAGGGTGGCAGGTTGTTGCTTTTGCTTTAGCCAGTAGGCCGTGAATTCTGTGAGAGGGACTCGAGACAAAGTGCGGCTCCGGATTGGGACAACATACCGAAGGTCGATTCTCTATAGCTTGGGAGACAAAATAGAAGAGGGTCAGGCGCACTGGATGGAGAATATTGAGATGAAGGAGGGGGATGAGGGGCTGGCAGCGGAGGGAAGAAAGGGGTTTGTGCCGTTGGTTACGGTAGTGGATTTTCATCATGCGAGGTGAGTTCTTTTGAGAGGTTGGCCGAGGGGAGTGAAGAAGAAGGAATGGGGATGAGGGGGGATGTTCAAGTGAGCAGGGTTGGCTGACATGAGTTTTGATTAGGGGACCTGAAGTCGAATATTGGTTCGGGGCAGAGGAGGGAAGTGATCCCGCGGTGGATAATGAATGGCCTTTATTACCGTTCATGGCTCTGAGTGATGGAGCGCATGCGTAAGTTGCTATCCCCGGTTCCTGCACATTCAAGAAAAAAGGGTTGAAGCTGACGGGCATTCGAAATGACAGATCAAAAGAAGATTTCTCCTATTTTACACTCCTACGGCCTGCGCGCGGAAACCTACCTTCCACATCTCTTTTCGGCATCTCCTGTACACGACAACTGGACGCATCCATTCTGCTCAACCGTCCCGCAGATGTAACTCGATCAACGGTACAAAAGGCTGTAGTGGTAATTGCGGATTCGCCACAATTCTTTGGGATGCTGAGAGAGAGATTGGGGGTTGTTACGAAAGCATGGTTTGCGCAACGGGAATTTACAGATACGGAGATATTGAAGAGGTTTCAAGAGAGTTTGGCGGAGGAGAAAAGTAGAGGAGAGTCGGGGGATAGGGAGGAGTACCTGGGGATGAGTTTGAGGGAATTGGTTAAGGAATTTAAGTGGCAGACTTTGGTGCTTTTTAAATGTTGTTTGTTGCAACCAAAGGTATTTTCCCTTTCCCCGGAAATTCGTCATGGGTATTGACTCATGGAATAGATGTTATTCTTTGGTACGAGATGCGAGAGATTATGCATGATGCAGTTCTCACTTATATCTCTAATACCGGGTCTGATACGGAATTTGCAAGATTGTGCGGATCCGGAATTGGATGATTATAGGAACAATCTTGTTCCTCCGACGAGTTTGAAAACGAGCGATAGAAGTTCATTGCTGAACTATATGGGATTACCTTTGCAAATATTTGGCAAGGTATGTAAAATCTTATAGTTATATGAGGAATTTCTTTGCTAATGGATATTTAGGGAAGTCTCTTTGGTCCTTATACCCCTTTACAGCAACTTGATATATTGGCGGATTACGGCACAAAATCATATATTGTTGGTTCGACGAATTCTTTACTTTTACAACAGAGAGATCGGTACAGCGATATTCTTATTAACCTAGATGAACTTACCATTAATATCACATCTGCATCATTGAGGTCGGCACTTACACTCTCAGCGGCCGATCGACGTTGGATCGATTTCATCACCCAAACCGTCAATGACACTTGGGATGAATCGAACCCTAGCCGACCTAAGACTATGGGCTATGTTGGCTCTGAAGAATTCATCCGCTTGCAATTTGAAGAATATCTCCTCTCCCTGATTTCCTCTGTCAAATGCCACAACTACCTTTTAGCCAACGCTCACAACCCCAAAGCCCAACTTCCTCAAGTCGAAGGCGACCCCGCTCATGACTTTAGCATGGATTGGATCGAAGCATGGACAAGGAGTGAAAATTACGAAATCTGGAATAATCATACGGATTCCCATCTTTTCGATATTGTGGAGCCTAAACATCCTTGTGCGGGTGGTCTTACGATTGATGATGTTCAGAGACGTATTGCTGAACAAGTAAAGGAAATGCATCTGGATGAAAGATTCGCGGTAGGCAAGGAAGTACTGGGAAGAAATCTTGCTGCGGGAAAAGAAAAGGCTAGTACGGTTTTCAATAAATTATATGCAGATATGGAGTCGTATCGAGAGAGCCAGAGGAAGAGAAATGAGGAGGCAAGAATCGCGGCGGAGAAAGGGGCACCTGCAAGCGGAGCGACGAGCCCGACGGCTAGTCAAACGGAGTTCAATGGGCAGAAGATGCCTTCGGTGCAGAGTAGAGCGGGGGCATATATAGGGAGTTGGGGCACGTGGATGGGAGAAAAGAGGAAGGTGGGGTGGGGGAGGAGTACGGGGAGCCAGGAAAAGGTGCAGCAGGTTTCGAGTAATGGGAAAAGGAATTCGAGGGGCTTTTTCGGGAAGGAAAATGTGAATCTCGTGGTGGATGGGAAAAATGGAAATGAGAGGAGTCCGCTTAGTCCACGAAATTCGCAGGCGGGGTATTCGCCTTTGGGCGAGAGGCCGAACACGGCGGAGAGTTTTGAGGAGAGTATTTTTGATGCGGAGGATGAGGAGAATGAAATAGAGATTGGGGATGGGAAGGCGGTGGTGGAGGAGAGGATTAATCACGATGATGCTCCTCCGAAGGTTGGGAGTCCGGGACATTTGTCGCAGTTTCATGAGATGGGGGATGGGGAGAACGGAACTGATGATGATAGCGAGGAGGAGAAGAAAACGATCATGCCTGTATCAGTTGGACCAAATGTATGGGATGATGAAAGGAATGGGGATGAGGATGAGGATAGAGATAAACATGAGAAAGCGGAGAGAGTAGCAGAGGCTATGCAGGAGGCGGTTGGTTCCTCTATTCATTCTTAGAATGTCGATGCGGTTTAGAGCGGGTGGTATCTATGAACTTTAATTTTTTTGGATTGGCCGCTGCATTTTCGTATAAAGAAATTGAGGTGGGGAAGAAAAGAGTATGAATGATTTGGGATGGAGTAGGACGAGATAGGGATGGGGAATTAACGGAACATACCACATACCACACATACAACACTCGTATAAATACAATGGAATATATTTAATATAATTAGCATGCTGTAATCATCCAAGGGTGGGAGAATCGGGAAGAGGAAGAGTTGGATTTTAGACGTTGGGGGTTTGCGTTTTCGAGTCGATTTGGAGTTGAGATGTTGAGTGGGTGGTTGGTAGTGAGGAATCCAGCTGGATATCGAAATTGGTTATAGTAATAATAGAGGTACATTTTATAGAATTATATCGTCAAGACTCAGATACGCTCTTGGTAAATATCTTTGGTTGGTACCTAGACAAATGATTTTCATGTAATTTTCATGTTTGTTTGATTATTAATCTGATACTGTATGGGAGAGAATAGCACGCGATTGGATGTCCTGCGAAATAAATTGTATACTAAAAAAACATCCTCTTCAGATTGTGGCAGTTAGGTATGAAAAAACTATTTGATTGTTAAACTTGAATATCAATAGTATATTGAAGAGTTTTATGAGGCATCTAAGCTTTAGGAACTATTGAGGTCTGATTTTCAAACCGGAATTTTGAGATGAGATGGGTTAGGAGATTTCTAGTACTGTATGGGATTTTATTTTGTCTGGTACATCGCAAATAGGCACATGCCAATTCCAGTCGCTTATTTCTCCTATACAAAGACATCGATGATGTCCGGTTTTGGAATCTTTTTACACCTTTCACATCGAGTCTTTCGAGTCTTTCGAGTCCTGATTCGTAACACACAATTTCATTGTAACATATATCTACCATACCACACGAAAGTACCGAATATCTACTCCTTCGCATCAATCATAACACACACCATGACGCTCTCCCTCACCCCGTTCTCTACCCTTACTATCTCCTGCCACCTCATACCCCACCATTTCCACATCCCCAACACCTCGATCCAAAACCATCCCCTGCTCATCTACCACTCTTGCTTTCCACCCTTGACCCCTCCTTCGGCTATCGAAGACCACTTGGAACATGTAGGGGTTGTGCAGCCGAGTTGGAGATATACCATGTATGACGTTGCGCACTTCCATGCTACTACGCATGAAGTGCTGTGTGTGTTTAGTGGGAGGGCAAGGTTGTGTATGTTCACGCTCTCATCATCCATCCCTCTCCTCTCCTCTCTACCTATATTGATATTGATATTTATCCTTATACTTGTATTCGCTCAAACGAAAATAAACTAAACTAAACTAATCAATACATATGTAGGTTTCGGACACCCATCAAACCTTGGCAAAATCGAAATCGAAGTACAGGCTGGCGATGTTATCATCGTACCGGCAGGTGTCTCGCACCAGCTTCTTCACGATTTCACGGGCCATTTCGAGATGGTAGGCTCGTATCCGAAAGGGAAAAGTTGGGATATGTGTTATGGGACTGGGGAAGAGGAAGAACTGGAAAGGGTGCGGGGGATCGGGGAGTTGGGCTGGTTTGAGAGGGATCCTTTGTATGGTGATGAGGGACCGTTGGATGGGAGTTGAAGGGAGTGGGAGGATGGGATAGGATGGGATAGGATGGGAGAGTTGATCTATGAGTACTTACCTGACTTGTTTTATTTGAAATTCTTGCAACAAAAAAAGCTTGGTGGGGTTATGCTAGAATGGACTACTTACTTTCAGCACTTTGAATAAACATACTGTACTATGTATAAGGGAAGGATTTTATTCCTTTGGGGGATATCGAGGATAGTATGTAACCAAATTGATATTGATCGGAGTGTACTTGTATTTTGTTTTTAAGGAAATAAATCTCTTATCGATAACCTATCACATCTACTTAGTGCCTCTAGATACTGCAGATAGTATACGGAGTTCGGGAGTGTGGAATGTCATGTCAGTCACCTATAATAATAGGTACGTTAATAGGTACTATAATAGGTACGTCAGTGCAGTTTGGGGCTAATAAAGCTTTTAAACTCCTGGCGAAACCCGACTCCACCAGGGCACCAGGCGCTGTCCGGGTATGTTCACGTACAAGGCTATCAGGCATCCTTGCATCATATGTACCTAGCAGGTTAAGGTTACCTTAGGTAGGGACCTTTTAGGGTAGGTAGACTGGCGCTGGTTCAATGTTTACACGGCAGCCTAGGTACTTTATCACTGGAATCAATCACGAATTCTTAACTCTACTACCCAAGGCCAAAGGGCAAAGGACTGGACAAGGACAAGGACAAGGACAAAAGGGAAAAGGAAAAGAAGAAGAAGCAGCAGCGTACCTACCTACCATCAGGTACATCAGGTACTGTAGTATGATATTCTCTTCAAATTCACTTTTTTTCTCAATTTATCTACCCTACCCCGTACTAAAAGTGTGATCTAACTAATCATTGGTCATTGTATAGATAGAAAGAACATCTTCTGCATCATACGCTTTAGTTTCCTTTACTCTGTAATATCCTTTTAAATCATCTTCCAGCACAACCACTGTCTTTAGATTTAACAACCCAACTCAATCCCACCATAACACTACATATTACGACTACGACTTCCACATCCACCTCCACCTCGACCTTAACAACTTCTTGCATTTGGAGTACCTTTCACATTACATTCTTTTCGGTGATTTATTACAAAGGTGCTGATCTGCAAGGTGCTCACCTTTATTTTTGTTATCATATCGACCTATACCGATCTTCCTTCGAGATACTGGTTTAAATCCACTTCTTTCTGGTCGCAGTCGCAATCTTAGTCCTCAGTCTCAGTTGCAGTCTCGGTTTACTCGAGACACCACAAACTTTTTCCTATTATCGCTCATATTGAATTCTACCAAGATGACGGTAGCAACTAGGATGGTGGTTATGCCTCCAGTCCCAAATCGGGAGGACTTGGATGCAACGTTCGTACTTCATATTTTCTATCTGCCACTTTACCCCTCAATACTATGAGATCCAACATGCTAACTACAAACTTTCGCCATGTAGATGGAAATACCTCGAGGCTGGCGTATCTAAGATCATGTTACACTTGGCAGACGGCGTTGATATGCAAACTGTAAGTGCCAAATTTCCCACTTCTCCCACGCTCTCTACCTATCATGCGCATTTACTTACTTGCTTTCTATCTATAGTACATGGGGGTATACACGTACGTATTTCGATATCCAGGTGTTCGTGACATCTCCTAACCTGAAAATAGAGCTGTCCACAATTTCTGCACATCACAAAAGGCCGTCAGCAACAGTGGTCCAGGACCCATCGGAGGGGCGCATCGTGGGGGTGAGCCATTCCAAATATGAAACATACATATACTGACGTTTTATAGCACACCTTCTCGGAGAGGACTTATACCAAAACCTTATCAGCTACCTAACAAAATATCTCAGGGAACTCGTTCTCGCCTCTAAAACACACACCGATGAAGCTCTCCTCAGTTTCTACATCCGAGAATGGGACCGGTACACGACGGCAGCAAAATATATCAACCATTTGTTCCGATATCTCAATCGTCATTGGGTAAAGCGAGAAATGGATGAGGGAAAGAAGAATATCTACGATGTCTATACTTTACACCTTGTTCAATGGAGACTCACTCTGTTCCAGTCTGTTCATGAGAAAGTTATGGATGCTGTTCTCAGAATGGTGGAGAAGCAAAGAAATGGCGAAACTATCGAGCATAACCAAATCAAGGCCATCGTCGACTCTTTTGTGTCCCTTGGTTTGGACGAGGCGGATCCTACTAAATCGACCCTCGATGTATACCGTTTCCACTTCGAGAAGCCATTCTTGACAGCCACCGAGGCATTCTACCGAGCCGAATCGAAACAATTTGTTGCGGAAAACAGCATAGTGGAATACATGAAGAAGGCTGAAGTTCGTTTGGACGAAGAGGAAGAGCGCGTTCGAATGTACCTACACCAGGACATCATCATTCCATTGAAGAAGGCTTGCAACACTGCTCTTATTGCAGACCACTCGGTAATTCTCCGAGACGAGTTCCAGATTCTGTTGGACAACGACCGATACGATGATATGGCTCGGATGTACAACTTGTTGGCAAGAATTCCAGATGGTCTTGAGCCCCTCCGTACCAGATTCGAGGCCCATGTTCGCAAAGCCGGTCTTGCAGCCGTATCGAAAGTTGCTAGTGAGGGTGAAAAGCTCGAGCCTAAGGTTTACGTCGACGCTCTTCTTGAGATCCACACACAATATCAAGGCCTTGTTAAGGAAGCATTCAAGGATGAGCCGGAATTTACTAGATCCCTTGATAATGCATGCAAGGAGTTTGTGAATCGCAATCAAGTCTGCAAATCTGGATCCAACAAGTCTCCTGAGTTGCTCGCTAAATATGCCGATTCGTTGCTGAAGAAGAGTGCCAGTGGAGCTGAGGAGAGTGATATCGAGAACTCCCTTACTCAAATCATGACTGTATTCAAGTATATTGAGGATAAGGATGTGTTCCAGAAGTTCTACTCACGTATGCTTGCTCGTAGATTAGTCCACACTAGTTCGTCATCAGATGATGCCGAGACAAGTATGATCAGCAAATTGAAGGAGGCATGTGGATTCGAATATACCAACAAACTTCAACGTATGTTCCAGGATATTCAAATTTCAAAGGATTTGAACAGTGGATTCAAGGAATTCGAGGCAGGAATCTTCACTGGAGGCGACGAAAAGCCAATCGATGCCAGTTACTCAATTTTGGGTACCGGTATGTGGCCTTTGTTTCCACCAAACACGGATTTCACACCACCAGTAGAGATTTCAAAGGCTTACGAACGTTTCCAAAACTTCTACAACCAGAAGCACAGTGGTAGAAAACTGTCGTGGCTTTGGCAATTGTGTAAGGGAGAGATCAAGGCCAACTACTGCAAGAATCAAAAGACTCCATATACTTTCCAGGTGTCGACTTACCAAATGGCCATCCTCCTACTATTCAACGAGAATGATAAGAATAGCTATGACGATATCTCCAAGGCAACACAGTTGCAGGCTGATGTCCTTGATCCTATTCTTGGTATCTTCTTGAAAGCAAAGGTCCTTACCATGACTCCAGCAGATGACAAGCCAGCACCCGGTAAAACCTTCCACTTGAACTATGACTTCAAGAGCAAGAAGATCCGTGTCAATTTGAATATCGGTATCAAGTCAGAGCAAAAGCAAGAGGTTGATGAGACCCATAAGACCATCGAGGAAGATCGAAAGTTGCTGATGCAGGTATGTAGAAATCACTGGTGTAGTATGGTTAAACCCTCACTAACTCATGTTTTAGTCTGCTATTGTTCGTATTATGAAGGCACGAAAGAAGATGAAGCACTCTCAACTTGTCAGCGAAACTATCAACCAGATCCGCTCTCGATTCGTACCCAAGATTCCAGATATCAAGAAGTGTATTGATATCTTACTGGAGAAGGAATACCTTGAACGACTCGATGATGATGAACTCGGATACCTCGCATGATTCATGAAATTTTATTTAACCATACATTGCTTGCGTTGGAGATTCATGATGGATGACCTTTCATGAATTGGCGGCTCAGTGAAGTTGATTATAAAAGTGATCAGCCCACACATGGGACTTTGACAGAATCTGGTAGTAGTTCCTGCTGGCTATCTTTTGATCACAGTCAATGGATGGAAAGGCAATAATCAGGCGTATTCATGCATTTTTCATCGTTTTTGTTCATTATGTTTCTAGTGCCACTCTTGACAAAATTTTCCCAGGGCATATTGGGAGGGAGGGGGAGTTGAGAGAAACCTACTGGTTGTTTTGTTGTGGAACCACAGTTTATGTGTTCTACACCTAAGTTTTCCTTGTTTTTGTCTTTTCTTTTTTTGATACCGTGGATACCTAACTCATAACTTTGCACATCACGTTGGGGAGATTTAGTTCTATGGTTGAGAACGAAATACTTAAACGGGATCGGCTGGGCATGAGACATGGGAAAGGGAGAGAAGCGAAGGAGGGGAAAGAGGGCAGACTGTAACATATTTCACTTGGTCGTTGGTAAATTGACGACTACTCATGAATGGTTTTGGGGACGCGGGAGTGGATAATGAATGAATTGGGCCAGGGGAAAATGGGAAGCGAAAGAGAAATTAGAAGATTGATGGAGAGAACTGGTGTGGAGCTAAACACCTAAACACCACGTCGGCGAAGACTCTGAGAATAAGTAGGTTAGGCCGGGTTTACAACAGAGCGAGAGGCGAGGTGAATATAATAAACGCTTGAGTATTTATCTTTTGCTGGGTGTATGGATGGATGGATGTGATGTGATGTAGTGTAGTGTGATGTAGCTATGGGTGATGTTTCTCTTTTTTCTTTTCTTTTCTTTAACTTTCAACTTTTAACTTTGATTCTATGTGTTTATTACATCTCTTGTTTCTTTCTTCCTTCTTTCCCCTTCTTCCCTTTGATGTCATTTTTTCCTTTTTTTTTTACTACCTGGGTAAGTAAGTACATAATACCAGGCCGCTGGTCCATAGAGAGCCGACTATTAGAGTTGATGATTTTATTTTTCATTTTATTTTTTTATCTTTTTTTTTTGTTAAGATTTGAAAAAGGTTGGAAGGATGCTACTCTTGCTTGGTTGGTTGGTTGCTTGCAGCTGTTGTATCGCAAGATGGTGGATGGAGGATGTAGATGTAGATGTAGATGTAGATGTAGATGTAGATGTAGATGTAGAATATTATAATTATATATGCTTCTGGGCTGTACTATTTATTCTGAGGAAGGAAAGGAAAGGAAAGGAAAGAAAAGGAAAGAAAAGGGAGACGAAGCGAAGCGAGGTGCTAGAATAGGAGAGGAGAGGAGAAGAGAGGAGAAGAGAGGCGAGGCGAGTAAGTATATCCTAGATGGGTAATTTCATCTCATCTCATCCCATTTCATCTACATATGTAGATTGGGAATTATAGGTTCTGAGTTGAGATGAGATGAACTTATTATTACTTGAGGAGTGAGAAGCTTGAGGAGTGAGAGGAGCTGAGGTGGAGAATTAGTAGAATTAGTAGAATTGGGAGAATTGGGAGAATCTGTTGGTAGGTGGATGGATCATCTCGATTTAGAGATTATCTATCTATCTGTCGAGGTATCTATCGGAACTCACGCACTTGTTGTATTTACTTTACATTCACTTATTATGAGTAGGTAGGTATTTTATGGGAAGTGAGCCTCTCTCTCTCTCTCTCGCTTCTTGGATAGAATATGGGTTGGGAGGTTAGGGGAGGTTTATGGGAGGTGGTATCTTGTGAATCAAATCATCTCGTTTTTGGATATAAATGCTTGGAGGGAATGGGAATGGGAAGGGGAATAGATGGATTTTTATGCTGTGATGTGATTTGATTTGAGATTTGAGATTTTTTGGGGGGAAAGGGGGGGGAGAAGGGGGAAGGTGCAAGGGGGAAGAGGAGGTTATTGAGATGAGAGTTGGAATATGTACCTACCTAGGTACTGGGATGGGGAGTCGGAGTTGAAGTCGGATTCCAGAATCTTTTTTTGTTTCTTTCTTTGTTTTGATTTGGTATCGGTGTTTTTCTGGATGGGATGGATGGATGGGATGAGCATAGGGAGATAGTTCCTGAGATACAAATGTGCAAATGTGAATTTTTGTTGGTTTACTCCATAGGGAAGGGACTTACTCGAAGAGCTGGAGTCAAGAGGGAATGTTTTCTATGGAGGGAGATTTTTGGATGGCGGGAGATGATATATATAGATGATATATATACCTATATAAATGAAAGATAATCAAATAATTTTCGACATCCAATAAAATGTTCCCATGAATTAAATAAATATAAAAGATTTTGCAATCCATTCTCATTCATCCAATTTTGATAAGAATCCCAATCAAGAATCCCTAGTAGGTACGGTACTAGGTAGGTACCTAGGTAGGTATATTTCCCATGTTCATAGCGTTCATAGCGTTCACCGCATTCATCGCCCATCCCATTACCGAAATGAAGGGGTACCGAATCGGGACACGGCACGGCGGGTGAGTGGATACCTATCTATCTACCTACCTAGTCCATCAATTACGGTAGGAATCCAGGATGGATGGATGGATGTAGCCGAGTCTTCCACTGGTACTACGGTGGTGATTATCGCGTGGTTGCTGGGATTGCTGGGACGGACGGATGGACAAGGCGATGGACAAGGCAGAGAGGATGTGATGTCTATAAATAAATTCCGGAGTTTATATGTCGTGGCATGGATTCTTGGATGGTTTATTATTGATGGGATGGATGGGATGGATGGGTTGGATGGGTTGGATGGGCTGGAGAGGAGATTGCTGGTGTGCCGCGCTTGTGGATGGATGGATGTAGGTGGTTTATGTAGTGTACTTCTGCTCGCGTTGTGTGGTGTTCTGTTGTGTTGTGTTGTGTGGTGCGGTGTGGTGCTGTAATTAGATATGGAATCCTTATAGTATTTATTTGTTTATTTATTTGTTTACTTATTTATTATACGGAGGAGACGGCTTGGAGGTTGTGTTGTGGAGGCGGAAGAGGCGTTTTTTTAGGGAGGGGCGAGGAAGATGTGAGTATATATGGGTAGGTGTATTTCTATTTTTTCATTTCTATATCCATTCTCCTTGCATCAAATGAGAGGCACGACGCCCGACGCCCGAGGGAATGGATGAGCTTAGGTAGGTAGATTTAATATTTTTGAATTGGGTATAGGTACGAAATGAGGAAACGAGTTGGGAATTTTTGTGCTACATATGTGGTTTGGATTGGTTTGGTACCCGTCAATATACACCGTGTGGCTACAGTATTCAGACTTTTGATCTGGTGTTTACACGTGGGTGATCTGATTTGAGACGAGGAGATTTGAAATCATCCGAGTACCTCCAGCTAGGTATGTATGATGTATCATGATACTGTACCTACCTCATGCAAATGAATTTGAATCCCGTGTTTCGGGTGAACATGAGCGCATCAATTGGTTTTGCATTTTGACATTGTCCTTAGTCTTAGTTGGTACCTTGAACTTTCTGGCTCATTTGTTTTATATATGCATTATCATCTATCATACTTTATATATCCTAGGTAGGTATATATAGATAGATGATGAATGCGGTTGGGGATAAATGATGTTTGAGTAAGGTCCCTAGTTTGAGTTGCGTGTAAAGTGGAATAATAAAGTGGAGGAATAATGGATAGATGGATTATAGAGGAGATGGGAATAAACGCTTGGGGCAATTGGTGGGTGGTGGTTACTTTGCGGCCACGAGGTGGGAGGGTTGGAAAATTGATTGATTTCATGGGTTGGAGATCTTCTTCTTGGGTTTGGGGCCCAAGGTGGATTGTTTGGAAGAGGGGGGAAAGAGGGGAGGTTATTTGAGATGTGAATTTTTGCGAAAGATGAGAGAAGGGAGAAATGAAATGATTAATAGCTACTGCATACCTACCTAGGCATGAAGATATAAAAATACATATGAGCGGTAGCACGGCATACATATAAGGGTACCGACCGACTCGAGTAGGTAAAGCGAACTGCCCATTGTACCTAATTGCAAGTACTGTGCTGTAGTGTACTGTCAGTCTGTCCTGTACTGCATGTACCGCAAGCAATGTGCCGCATAACATAGCATCCATACTGTAGCATAATAGCATCAAGAAGTCCCGAGTCATAACCTTAACATAGCACAGACTTTGTTCGAGTGGTAAGAAGAATGCCAAGAATCTCAGATGTTACTTGAGGTCTTTGGTGAGAAACGGGATTGGAAACAATAGTGAGATATCATTGATTAGGTACTCGCCCACACGGTCAATGGTTAATGGCTAGTGGTCAATGATCCAGCTGTGCTTTGTAGAAGTATTAAAAGTACAGTACACTGTAACAATACCTAATCTCGTAAACATTCCCTCTTATTACCGAAGGTAGGTAGGTATTATGTTATGTTACCGCCATTTTAGATTTTGCATATGGGTATAGTATACCTGTAGACTGTAGTAGGTATGCCTACCTAACCTAATAGATAGATATAAGTAATAAGTAGGAATATAACGGATGAACTGTAGATACAGTATATAGTAGATAGGTAATGATTTCCCTCCCAATGATTCGACACCTACCTAGTATTTCTATCATCGATTGTTCAAGTCTCTCTCTCTGCTGCATTTACACTTACACATGCCTATCTAGTACCTACTACCTCTCGCACATGATATATTCCCATCCAATTACCCTCTCTCTCAAATTAATATAATATATAAATTTCCGAATAATTGCAGATCTCATAAAGATCTAAACGTGGATGATGCCCGGCTGGTGACTTTGGGTTTATTAACTACTGGGGACTCACCTCCGGCAAATCAATTTATATATTGTCATATCTCCCTACCCGTGGATCGTATAGGTACTTGTAGAGGCTGTACCCTAGCTTACAGCCTAGCTTACCTTACCTTACCTTAAATGACCCTGTTGTGCCAATATCGAAAGTAGACACTCCCTAGTACCTTGGGTATAGTACTCTACCTAGTATTGAGGTCTCCCTAGGTAATACTGTAAGCAGGTCTCTTCAGATATCCATCCCATCAATGCGAAAGTACCTCTCAGACTCATCAGCTTCTATCAATTGAATCAATAACAACAATAAGAATAACAACAACAACAACTGCTACTACTTGTTGACCTCAAGATCAAAGGTTCATCCTATTATATTGTATATACCTCACTAAGTATTCAGAATGCATTAACTCAATCAACTGAATCAATCATCCTCTCATCCTCTCATCCCCTCATCCACTCATTCACTCACTCTCTTACAATTTTATACTTTCGTCCCAAGATATTATCATCTGAGGCTGGACTTTCTTCACATCTCCTACACCATTGTTTGGGACTCTGAATCACAACAGTAAAGAAAAGACTTTCACCGGGAGTCACCCATAAAAAGTTGCGACGAGACTAAAGACCAACCACACATATCACATCACATCACTCCAGCTCCATTCGAGTCCACTTCTACTCCCCCGTACTCCGTACGGACAATCAATCAAAGATTCAAAAAACCTCCCCTTGTCACCTTTTCTTTCAAATCCATCCTTCCTCGACCCTTCTTTATTCACAGAATCCTATCAAAAGATTGCATACATCCTCATATGATAACATTCACAAGATCAATCAAACAAGACAATAAAAAACCCTAAAACAATAAGCTTTGTTCGCAATCCAAGACCCGATCCCAAAAAGAAAGGGAAAAAATCATTATTGATCTCTGCCTCGGGTGATTCTGTCGCACTAAAACAACTTCAACCCAACCCATCCCATCCGCTTTCTTGTGGGTTGTGGAGACTCGGTATTGTACTTGACGGCATTTCAGTAATATATCCTCTTCACGACTATTTTCGATCACAACTCAAGTATCATCGATCGATCTTATTAGCTTTGCATTAAGCTCTCTCACGACTTCTATTTCCGAAATTTCGACTCGAATAATCCTTGCACGAATACATACATTTTCAAACAATAGAATTGAACCGAATTGACAGCCTCGCGAATCGTGTTGGATATTGGAGTTGGACCAGGACTGCGTATAACGTCACACCTCAATTAAGTGACGACACAAATCTCGAAAGCAATCAGCGAACGATTTATACCGAACGAAGATATCGAAGATCGCGGCTTCATTCATTAAAACAATTACAAGGAAAGGCGGGGGCTGCTTCTGCAGCCGGGCAGGCGAGGCACGATGGGTGCTTGTATGAGCTCGAATGTGGAGGACACCGAGCAGAGGAAGAGAAGTCAAATGATCGATAAGAGGTTGGA
The DNA here is from genome assembly GCA_025890175.1 of Ciborinia camelliae. Lineage (NCBI taxonomy): Eukaryota > Fungi > Ascomycota > Leotiomycetes > Helotiales > Sclerotiniaceae > Ciborinia > Ciborinia camelliae. The sequence goes on from JANPYM010000001.1 coordinate 4,630,369, forward strand.
AGAGGACTCGAAAAGACTTCGACGAGAATGCAAGATTCTTCTGCTAGGTATATGATCAAAACCATCTCACGTCTTCGGGACAAAGGCAAAAGCACACAATGCTAATGATCACCGTGATAGGTTCGGGTGAGAGTGGTAAATCAACAATAGTCAAGCAGATGAAAATCATTCACCAGAATGGCTACACAATGGACGAACTGGCTTTGTACCGATTGACGATCTATAAAAACTTGATCGATTGTGCGAAAGCATTGGTCGGTGCCATGCGACAAATGGATATCGAGCCAACAAACCCACTGAACATCGACTATGGTTCATTTTTATTGGAATATGTTGTCGATCCAGATCCTCATACGCCACTTAATCCCAAAGTTGGCATGGCCGTGGCATCAATATGGAAGGATGGATCTATGGAGCGTTTATTGGCCAGGCAAAGTGAATTCTATTTGATGGATTCAGCACCCTAGTATGTATCTTGCATTCTCTATGCGGAGAGGATGTTACTGACTCATCACAGCTTCTTTGAAGAGTCTGGCAGGATAGCAGCACACGATTATATACCTATTGAAGCCGATGTCTTGAGGGCTAGAACAAAGACAACTGGTATCTACGAGACAAGGTTCACCATGGGCTCTTTGAGTATACAGTCAGTATGAATATCAGCTATCTACGCTCAACACTAACTTTGTGATAGCATGTTCGATGTTGGCGGCCAAAGAAGTGAGAGGAAGAAGTGGATTCATTGCTTCGAGAATGTAACTTCAATCATCTTTTGTGTTGCATTGAGTGAATATGATCAAGTTCTTTTGGAGGAGAGCAATCAGGTAAGAGTTCTCACTATTATCCCATTATCAATCCTGACAATGTGCAGAACCGCATGATGGAGAGTCTCGTCTTATTTGATTCGGTCGTCAACTCAAGATGGTTTATGAGAACTAGTATCATTCTCTTCCTCAACAAGGTTGATTTGTTCAAACAAAAGCTTGGTCGATCACCTCTCGAGAACTACTTCCCGGATTATTCTGGTGGAAATGATCTGAACAGAGCAGCGAAGTATCTACTTTGGAGATTCAACCAAGTTAACAGAGCTCATCTGAATCTATATCCACAGTAAGTTCTCTTCGAATGTCCCTCGGGACAAGACACATCTAACGTTGATAGTCTCACACAAGCCACCGATACTTCGAATATTCGACTAGTATTCGCTGCAGTTAAGGAGACGATATTACAAAACGCGCTCAAAGACTCGGGCATACTCTAAGCGGATGAGAGTATGGTTTATGATGAATAATGTCTTAATCTATATAATTCACCCCATAGTGATTGGAACTTGGCGTTTGCTTTGGAGTATGACAGGAGTTTGGGAATGGACGTGTGACAAGACTATAGGGGAATTGGATGACTCTCGGTAGGCAGGTCAGGGGGGGGGTGGTATTTCACGAACGACGATTTTCATATCGTTTGAATTGGGTCAGCGGGGCGGGGGTATCACTTCCATGACTTTTATATATGTGGGGGATTACATATTGCAATTGTGAGGAGTTTTGGGAACAATGGAATATGGAAATCGATGGGTTGGAATTTGGGAAAAAATCCCACGAAATGGGTGGGTTGGATTCAGCGAGAATAGCATTTCTAGGTTTACAATACGGATGGATCGGGAGATCTAGCCAGTGTCGCTGTCATATTGGGGGACGGGTGGATGGGGCTGATGAGAGATGAATGTGAGCTTACGATGACAGTGTACATAGAAAGTTGCAAGCCAGCGATTAGGTCAGCGTCGATTATTTTGATGCATGAATTTATAAAAATTAGTTAAAGATTACCTATGTAATTGTTGGGGTTTGCATAACGTGATGACGGAAATCCTTGATGAATACTATAAGCCTAACACCTGAACATAAAGTAGGACAAGTAGGTAATACCTCACGACATCTTTTTGACACACGGATGCAGATCTAGATTCCCTGTATTGAGCAGCTGGATGGTTTGATGTTGAAAGGTATGGTATGAGAGGTATGGTATGAAGGGGATGGGGTTGGGTCTTGGGAGGAAGGTTAGAAGGGTTGATCCGACATTCGGGAGGGATATTATTTGAATATGTATGTATACGGATATGTAGGTATATGGATGTGGATGTGGATATGCGTAAGAGATAGAGTTTTTTTGGCGTTGGTTTACCCCGCTTATTAGCTGTGTGAAGATCCTGGAGTTGGTCTTCAGACAGGATGGAGTGGATGGGATCAATAGTCACTGGAATGGATTGATTTTTCATGATATGGGTCAAAGTAAATAGGTAGGTATATATAGGTAGGTATCTCGGGTGAGAAAATATATCGGCATCGGCATCTTGTTAAAAATAACATGTAATTATCTAGTAGTAGGTATCCTCGGAAGGATTCGGTATGGAGAGTATAGATGGAAATAGACATATCGTCATAAACATGTCATTTTTTGTTCTATCTACGTATCCAATAGTACGCTTACTTACTTCTCATACCGGTATCAATCAATGTTGCATGTATTGTTGTGTTGGTTGTACAATGATTCGAAAACCGGGAAACTTACGTTTCTTGATCATTCATCCATCCATGGAATCATAGGTAGCGGTCATTGATGTTCATGTTTATATGGTAATGTGATATGCGAGTATTAACCCCACACTATCCGTATAGACATATAATTACCTACCTAGCAGGTAGACGGACAGACAATGCACATGCACATGCATCAATATCAAATTATGGATTTCTACTGTAGCCGGAAGTTATAGCTTCATTACCCCCCTACCCCTGTCGATACTCAGGCTCATCAACTGGTAGGTACTGGACAGTCCAGTACGGGTGATGTTGATATCGTATGATGTTCTTGATGGATGTTGACGGGTCGGGTAGTCAAGGGCAGGCTCAATCAAGTTTTCCCCACCGCCCGCCAGAATAATAATGATGGGGAAAAAGGGAAAGGGCACGGGAAGGGGAAGGGGAAGGAGAAGGGGAAAGGGAAAGGGAAGGAGCTATCAATCAAAATATTAATGGTATCATTATATATCATTTTATATCATCCCATTCTCATTCTCATTTATATTCATTCACTGCCTTCTTGAATTTCCAAGGTTAATTTCCTTTTCCTTCCTCTCTTCCATTATTCAAAATATATCAAGTCACACAAGTCGTCTTCTTATAATATTCATTTCCAATAAATCATTCATCCACCCGAAGATTCACTGGGCTTTTTGAATATCCCTTACTTTACTTAGTACCTACTGTACATCAATATCACCTATCATATCTTTCAAACATTCTCACATTCTCACATCCCCCGCAGCCAAGAGTAATTGACTGGACCCGATCTTGATATTAACCCCGCATCCAATATCAACAAACGAGCATTCACCACATCCAGCTATCTACAGATCTCTCCTCGACTTTCTTATACTTCTTCCTTCACATTCTGTTTCTCGTGCATGCTCTTGCAATCTTACCTTTGGGTAGTGAGGATAGTTTGATCAATATCATATCGCATTTTTGTATTGAAAAGAGAAAAGTCAAGAAAGCAACATGGCAGCTGCAACTCCTAGGGAAAGACGTCCCTCGACTGGAGCTCCTATTAGTGAGCTACAAGGTCCCGTAGGTCCCGCCGGTGTTACTAGACCTAAACATAAGCGTACTTTTACTGGTTTTGGCGCTGGGGAGATTAAGAGTGTGGAAGGTATGATTTATTTCTTTATTTCTACTAATATCCCTTCCATTCATATTTTGATGTGGTCTTGGGGAGTGCATGCTAACCATTCGCTCCACATAGCATCCATTCCTGAACCTCAACGTGAAGCATGGAAGAAATATACCGTCAAAGCATTTGAGAACAAAGAGGAGTTCGAGAAGGAAGTGGTTCGCCATGTTGAAACTACATTGGCTCGTAGTATGTTCAACTGCGATGAGACGGCTGCATATGCAGCTGCCAGTCTTGCTTTCAGAGATAAGTTGATTACGGAGTGGAATCGTACTCAGCAGCGACAGACTTTTGCGGATGGCAAACGTGTGTACTATTTGAGCTTGGAGTTCTTGATGGGTAGAACGCTGGACAATGCTATGTTGAATGTTGGGTTGAAGAATGTTGCTAAAGGTACGTTTGATATTGTGGATACTCTCATGCTGTGTAATTTCTAACTTTCTTTTTCAGAGGGTCTTTCGGATCTTGGTTTCCGAATTGAGGATATCATCAACCAGGAACATGATGCTGCGCTTGGTAATGGTGGTCTTGGTCGTTTGGCAGCTTGTTTCCTGGACTCTCTTGCATCCCTAAGCTATCCAGCATGGGGTTATGGCTTGAGATACAGATATGGTATCTTCAAGCAAGAAATTGTAGATGGGTATCAGGTTGAAGTTCCAGATTACTGGCTTGATTTCAATCCTTGGGAGTTTCCAAGACATGATATTGTTGTGGATGTACGTTGCCCTCTGCATAAAACTCACTCTATGTAAAGCTAATGTTTCCCAGATTCAATTTTACGGCCATGTTAGAAGATTCCAAGATGAACAAGGCAAATCAAATACCGTCTGGGAAGGTGGAGAGATCGTCAAGGCCGTAGCCTATGATGTCCCTATCCCTGGTTATAACACTCCCTCTACCAACAACTTACGTCTTTGGTCTAGCAAAGCTGCTAGCGGTGAATTCGACTTCCAGAAGTTCAACAGTGGTGATTATGAGAGCTCGGTAGCTGATCAACAGCGTGCCGAGACTATCAGTGCTGTGTTATACCCTAACGATAACCTCGATCGTGGAAAGGAGCTTCGTCTGAAGCAGCAGTACTTCTGGGTTGCGGCATCGTTATACGACATTGTTCGTCGATTCAAGAAGTCCAAGCGCGCCTGGAAAGAATTCCCGGAACAAGTTGCTATCCAGTTGAACGATACCCATCCAACACTTGCAATTGTTGAACTTCAACGTATTCTTGTTGATCTTGAAGGCCTTGAGTGGGATGAGGCATGGGGAATTGTCACCAAGACCTTCGGTTATACAAATCACACCGTTCTTCCGGAAGCTCTCGAGAAATGGTCTGTCCCTCTCTTCCAGAACTTACTCCCAAGACATCTTCAAATCATTTATGAAATCAACTTATTCTTCCTACAAACCGTGGAACGTAAGTTCCCTGGGGAGAGAGATCTTCTTGGCCGAGTCTCAATCATCGAAGAATCTCAACCAAAGATGGTTCGCATGGCTTTCTTGGCTATCGTTGGTTCTCACAAGGTTAATGGTGTGGCTGAACTTCACTCCGATTTGATCAAGACCACTATTTTCAAGGACTTTGTAAAAATCTTCGGCCCTGACAAGTTTACTAATGTCACAAACGGTATTACACCTAGAAGATGGCTTCACCAAGCTAACCCTAGATTATCCGAATTGATCGTCAGCAAGCTTGGTGGTTACGAATTCCTCAAAGATCTTACCCTTCTCAGCAAGCTCGAAGCATTCGCTGATGACAAGGCGTTCAAGAAAGAGTGGCAGGAAATCAAGTATGCCAACAAAGTTCGCTTGGCCAAGCACATCAAGACAACTACCGATGTCATTGTCAACCCAGCTGCCCTATTTGATATTCAAGTCAAGCGTATTCATGAATATAAGCGTCAACAGATGAATATCTTTGGTGTCATTCACCGATACTTGACCATCAAAGCCATGAATCCACAAGAGCGCAAAAAGTTGGCACCTCGTGTCTCAATTTTCGGTGGAAAAGCTGCTCCGGGTTACTGGATGGCAAAGACGATTATTCACCTTATCAACAAAGTTGGCTCTGTTGTCAATAACGATAAGGATGTTGGAGATCTCCTTAAAGTTATCTTTTTGGAGGACTACAATGTATCTAAAGCTGAGATGATTTGCCCAGCAAGTGATATCAGTGAACACATCTCGACAGCAGGTACAGAAGCTAGTGGAACTTCGAACATGAAGTTTGTTTTGAATGGTGGTTTGATTATTGGTACTTGTGATGGTGCTAACGTAAGTTCATTCTTTTTTTTATATCAGTCTCGCATAACACTAATCAATTTTTAGATCGAAATTACTCGTGAGATTGGAGAGAACAACATCTTCCTCTTCGGTAATTTAGCCGAAGATGTTGATGATCTTCGTCATGCACATACTTACGGTTCTACCCAACTTGATTCTGATCTCCAGAAAGTCTTCGAGGCAATTGAAAGAGGTACTTTCGGTGATGCTGACGCATTTGCTGCTCTCATTGGAGCCATTCGAGAGCATGGTGATTATTATCTCGTTTCCGATGACTTCAATAGTTACATACAAACGCAAGCTTTGGTGGATGAAGCCTATAAGAATCAAGATGAGTGGACAACAAAGACTATTACTAGTGTGGCTAGAATGGGCTTCTTCAGTAGTGATAGGTGCATTAACGAGTATGCGGAGTCAATTTGGAATATTGAACCATTGATCCCCGAGAAGGAGGGGACTGGTGGGCTCCAGAAGGGAGAGTTGTGAGAGGGAATAATGAGTAGCTTTGAGGATGATGGATGAAAGTTTCAAAGGATGGAGATGAAGGGGATGTTGAACTGATTGATTATTCAATCGGAACTGATTTTGGAGGATGGATGGACATTACGGTGATGGCGAGGGAGAGAAAACTGAGATGAGCATACGAGATAATGGGCTACGACATGACACGACACGATACGATACCTTACGTTATGACTACCTAGCTTTAGATTGATGACAAAAATTCCTACCTACCTAATACACATTTGGAGTTTCAACCTATTTTTTTTCCCCTTTTCTTTCTTCTTTTGAAGTGATTCGATGTTTTTGAATTTATTGACATGGTTTATTCGGTATTTCACATGAGTATGGGAGAGGTTCTGACGTACAGATTTGGAATCTCTCATCCGGAGAGCAGCCAGGCTGAAGTCTCTCGCGGGAAATTTATCTTGGAATTATCTTCCACGTTTGCTTATGTGAGCTCCCTCTTTTTCGGCCTTGGGTCGAACAGACTATTAGGTAGGTACTTAATCGATGGGTAATATGGATAGGGTGGATAGGATGGGGTGCATTGGATTGGGTTGGGTAAGTGATGAGCGTGGATGTGAGGAGGAAATTAAAGAGGAAGAGGAGGAGCAGGAGCAGGAGCAGGAGGGAGTGTGGGGATGGGTTGGGGATGGGTTGGGAATGCAAATGCAAATGGGGGGGGGGGTTCTATAGTAGATAGATAGATTGATATGAATGAGGTGGTGGTGGTGGTGTTTGTAAAAAAAAATTAAAAAATAATAATAATAAAAATAATAATAGAAATGTTTATTTGTTTAGAGAGGTTACTTTGGAGGAGGTGGGTGGGTAGG
>JANPYM010000001.1:4637721-4769772 GCA_025890175.1 Ciborinia camelliae
GTAGGGAGGTGGGTAGGTGGGTAATTTGTCGAGAGAGATGACGGGTGTTTTGTGGGGGGGATGGAGGGGAGATGGAGAGGAGCTGGAGGGAAGATGAAGGGGGGGATGATAATTAGAGATTGGAGGGAGGGGAGGGAGGGAAGATTTGATGGGATATGATATAATTTGATGTGATGTAGAAATACCTAGTATCTGATTGGTTTGCATGGGGATTTGGAGGGAGCTGGGGATTGGGGGATTGGGGGATTGGGAGATTGATATGGGTGGGATATTGGATGGATATATAGAGAGAGTAGAGTATGTTTGTTATCTGAATGTACCTATATATATAGGCACTATTCATAACAAAGTTGAAAAGGGGCTGATCCGCGGGGCTACCTAGAGATGGATTGTAATGTAATCTATTGCATTTGTTATTTTAGATATTGGATGAACCGTTGTCTTATAAAGGTTAGATGATTATAGCTGTTGATTGGTTGTATTGATGGTTTATGGTGGTTAATTGGTTAATAAGGAGTCGATGTATTGGAACTTGAAGCTCGGTTAGATTGGGTTGGATTTGACTGTATCTAGCTAGTAGATCACTGCAGGAATATCTTACTGTATACTCAAGTTGAGGAAGAATGGATGGATGGAGAAAGTATGCGATGTAGTGTTTTATTGCCATTCGCGATGTTTTTGTTGGTGTATACATTGTACTTGCAAATTGTGGCACGAGGTGACCAAATCGAGAAGTCTCGTGATACTTACCCCTCATTCCAGTCCCCCGCACCTGCCATCTTGTGCAACAACGACGTATGCAAGCCTTGGCGTTTGTTGATGAGTCAAGATTATTTAGAAGCTTACCTACATGGTACATACTCACGCCATTCCTCTACACTTCCTATAGTTCGATCAGTTATCGAAGAAAGCACAACTCTACATTTTTTACAAAGTGCGGGCGCGTTTAGAATTTATCAACTTTACTTCGTTGTCGTGCTCTACAGCTTCTTACAAAGAGTCCCTGCAGTGAGTGTATCATGGCTTCCGTTCCCGAAATGAAGATTCTCGGAACCCGTCTCAGAAATAAAGTGGCCATCGTTACGGGTGGTGGCTCTGGCTTCGGTGAAGGTATCGCCAGACGCTTTGCCGAAGAAGGTTGCAAAGTTACCATCGCGGATATCGATCCCGTCGGTGGTGACCGGGTAGCAAATGTCCATCCACATAGTATGCTCTTCGTCAAGATGGACGTGACTAATGAAGAAGACTGGGAGAGAGTATTGGAGACTACACTCGCCAAGTGGGGCAGGGTAGATATCTGTGTTAATAACGCTGGTGCTTCTTACAAGAATAAAGTGAGTAATGCTCTGTCTGCATGGCGCTTCACTGGTTGGAGGATGCAGTTCGAGATGGAGATGGAGATGTCAAAAACTCATTGGAGAATAGCCCACTCTGGATGTCATCGAGGATGAATTTGACAAGGTTTTCAATGTCAATGTCAAATCGATCTTCTATGCTACAAGACACTTTATTCCAAATGTTATCAACCAAGGTGAAGGTGGATCTATGATCAACATCGCATCCATCGGAGCAACTAGACCTCGTCCGGGTCTTGTCTGGTATAATGCCAGTAAAGGTGCTGTTTACAACGTGAGTGTTTCACTTGTACAATGTCATCATACATTCTTCTCACAAATGAAAAGGCTACCAAAGGACTCGCGGCGGAGTATGGACCCAAAAATATTCGAATCAATTCCATTTGTCCTCTTCTTGCCGGTACTGGCCTGTACGTATCTTCTCGTTTATCTTCTCATTCAACGTCTCACCCTACTAATACTCAACAGCTTCTCTACTTTTACCGGCATGGATGACACTCCCGAGAACCGTGACAAATTTCTCTTCAATGTGCCACTGGGTCGACTCTGTACCGCAGAGGATGTGGCCAATTATTGTTTGTTCCTTGCGAGTGATGAATCGAAGTTCATCACTGGTACTTGTTTGGAGGTAGATGGTGGACGAGGTATTTGAGAAAATTGGTAAAGCAAGGTTTTACTCATATGGATTGGTCGGGTTTTGGAAAGGGGATAATCTCGGAAACGGAAACTATGGCTGAAACCTATTTATTTATTTATTTAATACTACGAAGATGTCAGAATTTGACATCAAGAGAATTACTTTTTATTGTGAATTATATCGTTGGTCTATACGATGACTAACAGTTGGCGTCGTGCAGTTCGTTATTGATATATGTTGAAATTCACGGTTGGTCACCCGTTGAGAGACTAAAAGTTGATTTGATATGAAGTTAGCAAATCAATCTGTTGTATAGCCATGTTGATACAAACTCAAACCAATGAACCATATAACGGATGGTAGAAGACTGACTTGGGCGTCTAGTTCAAGCACCCAGACAGTATTCACTTCAACATAGCAAATATAACTCTTAGGGACGTGACTAGAGAATTTCAAAAATACCCTAAGCATAAACACCTCACAGAGCACACATTAAAATCACATTAAATGATCAATTCCTCGGCACAGCCATTTCCGCTGCTCTGGTTCCCTAGAAAATAATAACCCAAAGCGGATTATCTCCACACACTTCCATGGCCCGGGCTTGCTTGATACCATTCATCAATGGCACTTCCCCTTTTCGAATAAATACTCTACTAACAGGCGAAGCATTTCCAGCCTCGGAGAATCGCAGCTGTTCATTCTGTTTGGTCTTCATAATGTATCTCTTCTCCATCCATAGCTCTCTCCCAACGAGACACCACTTCGTATTGTCCCCGAGATTCATTCTTCTGCTTCCAGTCATCCGCAACATGTTCATGTTGCTTGATATCTGCGATATAGCTGTCAATGTGGTTAGCGAAGGTATTGGCATCTATTGATAGTTCCCAAGAAGTCGAGATGGGTGTTGTGAAATCTGGATAAAGGGGACTGAGAAGGAGGATAAACTCGAAAATTGTTGACAGACACATTGACTTCTTTGCGACGCAGCCAGACGAATAGTGCAGCTAACCGTGCTCCTGAGTCGCTTCCTTCGAAGGTCAAGTGACGGATATCCTCATCCTTCAAGCTTTCTAAGGCTTCGTAAATAATCTTTGCGAGCTTTTGCACGTCTGAAGCATCGAAGAGATTGTCCAGTCGAATGTTTTGTTTGATAAATTCCTCTGAAATCGCACTGACGATCTCGTTGAATATTTGAATTGGCGATTCGCTCTCGAGGTTCATTTCATAGCCCTTGATATTGTCGACAAAATCGCAGATCAGATCCGGGAAGGCATTGTAAGTCCTGAGAGTACCTCCCAGGCGCAAAATCTCGCGAATCAACTTTCTATCGAAGCAGTTGGAACAGCTAACCATAAATAGAAAGGAGGAAGGAGGTCAACTGGATGCTGTGCCTCACTATAGTCGAGATGGCTTTGGGCATTCCAATGAGAAGTGTAACGATCTTGAGAGCCACGGGTGTATCACGCGTCAGGGAATCTTGACCAATGCTAATACGGTCCGTATCAACCATCACCCAAGAGCCGAATTCCTCGAGACTCTGAATGACGACGGGCTGGATTCTATCCTCGGCACAAGCGTTCAGGAGGTTGGAGAATAAAGCCAAGGAGGCTTGGCCACCCTTAATAACGTCCAACTGGAACTGAAGAGGGTTGGCCATTGCCGCTAGATCTGTGAATGATAGAAAGATTGCCAATTCCAGATGTACTGGCAGGAATGTTCTTTTTACTGCAAGGCCAATGATCGCGATGTTGGGTCATTATTATAAAGTTGCCTTCTGCCTCGTGTTTCGCATGCATTATCCTACTATCCAATAAAGATACAGCTTGACACAAGACTTTTCCTATTTACCCAAAGAAAGTCTTGGAATTGATAGCTTTGAGGGGTATGCATGAAAGTACAAATGGGCATACACCAAATTGACCAGTTGTGGACAGTTGCATAAGCATCCATCCACAAAAATTCCATCATCTCCTAAAGTACAACATCGGGTTACCACATAATACTTCGATGTCTCAGCCAGCCCCCACAAGCCGCTGCAGTTGAAAATACTTAACCCCGCACCTCAACATGATAGACTTTTGTCAAACGCAACGCTAGTGCCGTCACACCTCTCCTCATTTGTACATATAGAGCTCATTTCTCCCTTATCTTGGAAATTCAATCGAACAATTATTTTTGGGATCTTTAATAGCCACCTTTTGGTATACAGTACATAAATTTACTACAGTAGAATTTTGGCGATTTGAAATTGTTTTTCAAAATGAGTTCATTAGCTCCCTTAGTTGAGAGTTTGAAAAAGGACTTGACTTCTGAAGCGGGGATTTTGTTGAAGGGGGATGAGGGATATAAAGAGGGAATTGCGAGGTGGTCTACTGCCGCTGAAAAGGAAGCTGTAGGTTTCTTTTTCTTTTCTTTTCCGAAAGAGGTCTGAGCCTATGCAAGTGCATGGCTTGGATTACAGTATTGAAAAGTGTGTGAATTTTTGGTTCATTGGGTTATTTGGGTGATCTGTTGTAAAGAATGGGTGCTTGAGATGTCCCACTTAAGATATCTCAATTCTCTCCTATCTCGACACATTTATCATTTTATACCTGTGACTATATATTTTCTAATCTCTTCTCTAGGCCCTAGTCGTCTTCCCCACCACCCCTCAAGATGTCTCTAAAGTTGTTCTATTTGCCAAAGCCAACAATTTAGATTTTGCAGGTATGTACCACGATAATAGATTTCCCATTCCTCTTCTCTTCTCTCATTCATATTTCAAAATAACTCCATTTTCCTTTTGAGATATAAATATATCTTGTATCATGGAAGCCTTCAACTAACCCCCAACCACAGTCGTTGGCGGTGGTCACGGCTCATCTGGCGCATCATCAACCCACAACGGCCTCTCCATTAACCTCTCCAAAATGCGTAACGTAACTGTCGACCCTCTCACCAAATCTGCCCTTTGCCAAGGTGGCTGTCTCTGGTCCGATGTTGACAAAGCAGCTTCTGTCCATGGCCTCGCCTGCGTTGGTGGAATCGTGAACCATACCGGAGTTGGAGGACTAACCCTTGGTGGGGGCTACGGATATCTAACCCCAAAGTACGGTATGGTGATTGACAATCTCCTCGAAGCAGAAATCGTTCTCGCCGACGGACGAATTGTAACATGTTCCATCCACCAAGAACCCGATCTCTTCTGGGCCATTCGAGGAGCCGGTATCGGGTTTGGAGTTGCGACTAGTTTTACCTATCGACTCCACCCCCAACCCAATCGTGTCTGGGGAGGTATGCTCGTCTTTCCCCGTGAAAAGCTAGAGAAGATCGTTGAATTCGCCGACACAATCACCACTCTCACCGAAGAACGCGCGATGCTACTCCTCGGGTTCGGCGCTCCACCCCCCGCATTTCAACCCGTCATTCTCGTCTCCCTCTTCTACAATGGTACCGAAGCCGATGCACACACATACTACAAACCGCTTTTAGATCTGGAACCGCTCGCAAATACTACTAAAGAAATGGACTATGTAGAAGCAAACGCCCTCCTCAACGAACCCATGGCTCACGGGCTCCGTCGCAATATGAAAGGTGCCGCATATATGGCCCCACTAAACTATTCCTTTGCCTCGGAAATGTTCTCTGAGACTGAGAAATTACTTAATGAAACACCGGATGCGAAACATACGATGGTGATTTTTGAATATATACCCTTTGGGAAGATCCTACAGGTAGGTCAACAGGAAACGGCGTTCGCGAATAGGGGCGCTTATGGGAATTTGTTGTTTGCGTTGGGTTGGGAGAATGAGGCCACGGACCAGAAGTGTAGGGAGTGGGGTCGCCTGATGGCGGAGAAGGCGAAAGGTGAGTTGGAGAGGAGGATGAAGGAGGGGACGGATGAGATTACGAAGGATGGGGTGGGAGCTTACTCAAATTATGATGGTGGTAAGTTTTATTTCTTGTTTTGATGTTTTTGGGGTTTCCCCTTTAGTATCGCTTATGGACTTTGAGTGCATTGAGCCCCTTTTCAATATCAGCAAAGCAACGCTTCCTTGTATCCTTTTCGAAATGGAATGGCTATTGGCTAATAAACGAAACAGCATACCATGAAGGGGGAAGACTGGCCTACGGCATCAACTACCCCCGTCTTGCCCAGTTGAAGAAGAAGTACGATCCCGAGAATCTGTTTTCCAAAGGTCCGGATCTTGTTTCCTAGATCACTGGATTTGTGTTCGGACACTAGGGTTGGTTTTTTATTAATGTACACCAATTAAACTTTTATACAAAATGTTATGCAGTGGACAATAGTGCGTGCAGACAATAAACGAAAGCGTTGGTATATCAATTTCCATCCTTATGTGGAGGTAGGTAATGCATAAAAAACACAATGACGCGCGCCAACCCTCCCCTAAATTCCCCAGAACAAACTTCCGCTCTGATGTTTCCCGCTTCAAAAAGCAAATGCGATATGCATACAATATAATACTATTAACAAGACCCCAGCAACAAAAACCAAAGTAAACTATCCGTATCTAAAAATCGAATCGATCAGGAAGCACTACGGGTGCAACCAGTGTCCATGTATAGATACCATAGCATGCCCATGAACTAACAATCTTGACCCATGATGCCCAGTATGTTCTTCCTACAGGCGCAAAATTTGTGTTTCCATCGGTATACTCGTCCATATTCATGGTAAGAAGTGTAGCTACCCAGGTGGTCGCTAGGAAGAAAATTATGTGAAATAGTGCGTAGCTGTATTGTGTCGAGGTTCTTTCGTCATCTTTGGCTGTGTTTCCACTCTCACTTTCATCATCACTATCCAAGAGAGCGTCGGCAGGGAGACTTCCTTCCTCTACAGCTTGTCGAAGGGCTGCAGCACGCATTTCGCGGCGGCTATCTGGCTGTTGTGTAACAAGATCATGCTCATCATCTTCTGGCAATGCGATTCTCTTTCCTTTTCCTCCCAAAGCTACTCCTTGTGTTGCAGCCCTGGTTGTTGTATATGCGACTGTGAACATGGTAACGATGGCACCAATGATGATAGAGGTTGTTCGGGTTCCCTGGGCTCGGATAAGAGGGTTGCAGTGCTTAGTATCAGGCTCCATAGATACCGCAGACATGGTGAGGTATGTGCAGTAAATAGCTACCATGGCTGATTGTGCTAAACCTGCTCTAGGGTTGAATTCTTGGACCATAGGGTGTACAGAGACGAAAGAGACGACAATCAGGAAGATTAAATTGAGAGTGATAGCGGCCTGGTTCATTGAGCATCCGGCACCAGCGAAGAAAATGTATTGAACGATGGTCATTGCCAACGAACATGCATACATGCCCAATGTTGATCCGATCAAGATACCCCTCCAAGCTCGAGAATCGTAGGCCTCGATCTGTTCAAGACAATATTCCGCCCATGTATGCGCAAGGTCTACAAGGAGAATAAGTCCGAGGAGGAGGAAAAGGGTTGATCCGGTAAATGCGATATAATTTCCCCATACCAAAAAGAATCCATCCGGAATCAAGAACGAAAGTACGATCATGCCCAACCAAGCAATGATTTTTGGGCCCCAGAAACCATTTTGTATCGCTGCCCGAGGATTCTTCGAAGAGTTGACGCCTAGTAGCATTGATGCCATTATGAGATGGAAAATTCCGAGTGCAAAATTAATCCGGTGAACGGCGACCCAGCCATAACATTCTCCCTCCGGACAACTGATCTTCATATAGTCTAATGTCAAGCCTTGCAATTTATTAATCGCCCATGGCGTTAGCATTATCCATGACAATATCGAGTTGATTAAAAGGATGAGGGCGTATGCGATACGAGTGGCAACACTATTCAAGTCAGTCTTTATCATACGAAATACTCATATCTGAAGGCATACCTGTTACCACACTTCCCACAAGCACTGCACACGGCAGAACATGTAGCAGCTCCACAGCAACTCGCAGCGAACCCGATCACCTAAGACTATAAGCTATTGTCCATATCGAAGTCCAACAAGTAAAACTCACAGTGCCCATGCTTGGCACAGCCAACAAAGGAAGTGAAAGTAGAGCGCCCATATTCGCACTCTATGATATTGTCGTGGTACTAAGACTAAGAGTGATGATAAAATAGTCCGAGACTCTCTTCAAAAGGTTGTTTATGAAAGCAAGTTATCGGTAATAGTTGAGTTGATCATAAATGTTGAAGAATACCTGACGTTAGAAGTTGCTTGGATGATGATGGATAATGGCTTGGCTCAAGAGTCTCAAGACTGACTCGGCTGCATCAAAGCATTTGATCCGCGCGGCTGATGAAAACGATCTGCATTAGTGCGGTGGTGGTGTATAAGATCCACCGTAAATGAAACTGATAAGGAGGCATTCGCGGAGTTGATTTGCTGATAACGGACTTACGTGTATCGTATCTTGACGACAAGCAAGAGGATACGAGTACCTTTAATTTCTTTAAGACAATCACACATTTTCCCCGAGTAACATTTGGGAAATCATTGTCTTTCATTCACAAAACGTATCATTTCCTATATTATCTCAGTGAATACCCTTCTTTTGTCCCGAGTTTTGCAATGATTAAGAGGTGAAGCTACACAATCTCCCTATTACCGTAGTGATAAAGGAACCGTCGATATGCCCGGGGAAAAGCCATTACAAGCAGCGAGAGTAGTATCGAGTGTTGCAGCAACATGTATCGCATTGGCATGCGGAACGAACTATGCCTTCTCCAACTGGGGTCCGCAGTTTGCTGATAGATTGAAGCTCTCTTCAACAGAGATCAATCTTATAGTAAGACTACTTTGCGCCAGCCCTTCGTCTCTTGGTATCATGCTAATTGGTGTGAATAGGGACTATTCGGCAATCTGGGAATGTATGCGTGCGGGATACCAGTTGGGTTATTAGTAGATGGGAAAGGACCTCGACCTGCCGTATTATTGGGAATGTTATTGCTCGCCGCAGGATACTTTCCTCTCTATCAAGCATATGACAGAGGGTCTGGGTGGTTACCATTACTCTGCCTCTACTCATTCTTCAGTGGGCTAGGGGGATGTGCCGCTTTCGCAGCCTCAATTAAGACTTCAGCTCTCAATTGGCCACATAACAGAGGTACTGCGACAGCCTTTCCCCTAGCAACCTTCGGACTCAGCGCATTTTTCTTTTCTGCTTTCACTGCATTTACATTTCCTGGGGATGCTGGTCATTTCCTATTAGTTCTAGCCTGCGGTACAAGTGGTACAGTCTTTTTAGGATTCTTCTTTCTCCGAGTAATACCCCATGCCCATTACTCGGCCCTACCCGGCCATAATCGATCCGATTCGGCTCGACTCCATCGTACAAAGTCGGAAGAAAGAGATGCTTTGGAACCCGAAATTGGTACGTTCTTCTCATCCGTTGCGTCTTCGGGCAAACATCGTATCCTAAACCATCATGTGATAGGGGCAGAGGTACCTGAGAACGGCGTCATACTCGATACCGACGAAACCTCCTCCTTGATGTCAAAATCAACCGATGAAGAATCTCGAGAAAATGTAGACGAAACTGACAAGAAGGACCATGCCCGTCGTGTAGATATTCGAGGATTTCAATTATTCAAAACAGTCGAATTTTGGCAGTTATTTGCTTTGATGGGGATTCTGACTGGTATTGGTTTAATGACTATCAAGTAAGCCTTTCTTTTTACACAAAGTAGAACCTAAGCTAATTCTCCAAAGTAATATCGGAAATGATGCTCAAGCACTTTGGCGTCACTGGGATGATTCTATCCCAGAAGAATATATCATGCATCGCCAAGCACTGCATGTATCCGTCCTCTCAGTCTTTTCATTCATCGGTCGTCTCCTCAGCGGTACGTCATCTACCCAATCCCATAAACTCCCATTCACTAACACACCTCTAGGAGTCGGTTCCGACTTTCTCGTCAAAGTCCTCCGCTGCAGCGGCCTCTGGTGTCTAACCCTTGCCTCCTTAATCTTCTTCGTCGCCCAAATTGCTGCCCTCAACACAGAAAACCCACACTTCCTCTACCTCGTCTCCTCCTTCACCGGTTTGGGCTACGGATTCCTCTTCGGATGTTTCCCCTCCCTCGTAGCAGACGCTTTTGGCGTACACGGCCTCTCTACAAACTGGGGTTTCATGACCCTCTCTCCAGTCCTCTCAGGATACATCTTTAATCTTTTCTACGGAATCATCTATGATCGTCATAGCATCGTGAAAGACGGAGGTGTGAGAGAATGTACAGAGGGCTTACAGTGTTATCGTAGTGCGTATTTGGTCACGGTCACGGCGTCGGTGTTGGGCTTGCTGGTTAGTTTGTGGTGTATCCGGTATACGCATTTAGAGAGGTTGGAGGAAGCGAGGAAAATCGAGGCAGAGGAGAGAGAGGAGTGAAGATGGGATATTTCTGTGCTCTCAAATTACTAACAAATACCAATCTAAGGGTGATGGGATAGTAGGAGGAAATGGACGGCAATCTCACGTCGAAGTAGGTATGTCTGACAAACAAACAAACAGATATGGGCGGTTCTGAAGGGCTGTTTTGTATAGATATATCCGGAAGGGGTTTGAACGGATAGGTGGGTGCATATGTGCCCAACTGGCTTTAGGTATAGAGAGGTTTAGACCGGGTATTAGGAGGCGAACCTTTTTTTTCCTTTTTCCTTTCGTTCTCTTTCACTCCTTCCTTTCTTTCTGTTGGTGCTTAGAGATAGATGGGTTGTGATATGGAGTGGACAAATGGGGGGTTACGAGGATGTGTGAATGCGTGATAGTAAATGGGAGATATCAGACGAGAGGATATCGAATTTATAGATCTCATCACATCACAGCAATCCAAGAATACCGAGGCGTATCTCCTCCGTGTTTCACTGTTTTCCTCCCATACTGTATACATGTTATATATTCCGGGTTCGCACAATCATCAATCAATCATCAATCAATCATCAATCAATCAATCACTCAACCAGGCAGCAAAGCTCAAAAATATGTATAAAACGTTTCCTTTCCGGAGTCTATATTCAATTACACCCACCTCTTCCCGTTCGCTTACACCTGCATGCATGTATGCCCACTTTACTCCACACTCTCATCTCTCATCTGCACCCCATTCCACGAATCCTCAATTCCGTTTCCAAACCAAAGGGTATATAAGCAACAGCACAGCACAGCACAGGCAAAACCTCCCTCTTCTGCGTTCCATGAGCAAAGGTCGGAATATAGGAGCACCCCAAGTTCACTCATCCACCCATCCATCAAATATACATTTCATCTCATCCCCTTCGTCACTCTCCCCCGCCTCCCCGCCCTCCTCCTCCAATCTCCTTCTCGCCACCAGAAGAAGATGCAATATAAAACATTAAAGGGTAGCCAAATTATTTTGTTACTGCCCGGCCACGGCACTATCCTGCTTTTCCTCCTCTCCTCTCCCCTCCTCTCCCCTCACCCCCCAAAGGTGATGACACAATACCACCACACCAGCATAGGACAAAAATGTAGGTATGTGCGTAATTACAGTTCTGCAGGCGAAAAAGAAAAAACCCCCCAAACGCCCCTATGTACAGTGCTCGTGAGTATAGTTTTGCGAATGAAGTTTTGTAACACCATTCACTACCAACAAAAGAAGTGAAGTCTAGAAAAAAAGTGCAATTCGGGAAAATGGACGTGTGCGATAGCGCCCAAAGTTCTATACTTTGTTGAAATCGCCGAAAAGTCTAGTGCGTGAAAAAAAGAGAAGACAGTCCATGGGTGATTGGAGCCCACGAAGTCAATCGATTAGAAGAGTAGTATGGGAGGGATAAGTCAGTGGGCGTTGAATCGTGAATCGTTGAATATGGTGTTACTAAAGATAATTTCGTGAAACAGTCCTGTCGGTCAAGGCGTCTTTCCGCGTTTTCGAGTGTTTTCGGTGCTCTCGGGATCAAACATGGTAGTTACGCCTGCAAGTGTCCAATTCGAGGTTGATGAATGAATAGCGACGAGCCACGCGGCCACCAAATTGACCAGATAGTGTAGCATGTAAGCGTAAGTCACCCCATATACGGCAGCGTATATCGAAATACCAAAGAAGAGAACACTTGTAACGTAACGAACGCGCGATGTGACCCTAGGTACCATCTTTCCGCTCGTTAATGTTTCCACTAAAATGATAAATGGCATGATAGAGAGAACATTGTGATGAGAGGAGAACGGCGTTAACCAATGCACAGCCAAATTATGGACCCACACGACGAGAATTGGGAGATTTATCGGCAGGATCCACAACATCAGGACAAGTATCGAGTGGACATAGTTGTAGAAATTATAGTTCGCATTAGACCGTGCTTCTCTGGCAAATCGTAGGGCTCTTGTGCATGTGGCGATTTGTACCAGGCACGCCACCAGATACGCGAATTGGTAGGGGATAACTGTAGACACTAGGAACAATAGTACCCCTGTCGTAAATACTCGTCTTCGAGGAGAAGATGGTGCAAATGCGGGAGATGATGCTCTTTTCCTATCCTCATTTCGCAACCATGCCGGCTTAACACTCAGCCAGCCATAGAGCACGCTGAAAACGTGAGTAATAGCCAACGTAGCATAGTTGATCATCACACATACGCCGATGCAAACGAGTCCAATAAGAGGAACCATAAACCAGAAGAATGGATCCTGTGATCCCACTAGCAGATCGTTTTTGGTATAGTCGATGACTGTTTCGGACGTGTTTCTTCCCAACCCCAAGAAACCCGTAGGAGCTCCTTGAGGTGGAGCGGTACTTGCCTGGGAGAACGATACTGATAGACAGGTAAGAGCTAGCAGCACCAAAGGTAAAGATTGTCGTAAACATAGGTCCAAGCTTTCACCGAAGGAAATGAAGATTCCAGTCTCATCATACATTCGGAACTGCTTCCTCAATACGAGGGCAACAACAAGCAAAGGAAATGCTGCAAAGACCGTCCGATAACGCATATACAACTTTCCTAAACTGCCTGGAATATCAACAGTCAAGGAGATTTTGATGCTCGAGTTACATGTCGGATCAGTCCAGAACTGAAGACTCAACCCATCTTGGACGGCTTTGTATTTAAGTGCAGGTGGCATAAATGGAGACACTCCATGTAGATTGACGGTTGCTTGCTTCACATTCACAAAGTATTTTGATTCATAAGGCTCCGAAATGTACTGTCGAAGGAGAGGAGTGAAAAGCTCCGATTCCTCACCACACACCTGGTTTCCCATTTCCAGATTGTACGCCAACAAGCTCGAGTGTACGGCCGGTATTTTGACCTCAGCAACCATTGGTCGTTTTGGTGGGAGCCTCATCTTCATGCCGAAAGCCAATAGACGCCGAAGACTCAAGGATCTGACCCGATGTGACTGAATATTGTCACTAAATTCGGCAATCACCCATCCAGGGGTAGGGTCAACTGCTTTGTCCACAATGGCAACGAATTGGTGGTCGATAATATCCTCCAAATCGTATTGCAAATAAGAGAACGGCAGAATTTCTTCCTCCTCATCCAGATAGAAAGGCTTCTTAGATGTCCTGGTAGATGCTGGTAAAGGAATAACGTCGCTTGCAGCATTTTTGCAAGCCAATCTCGTAGATCCAGAACTATCCCCAGAAAGATCCATATTCATAGAGAACAATGTAGCTGATTGGCCAGGGTGTAATGGGAAAACACTGCAGAAGAGAACCTCCAACTTTCCATTATCCCCAGGCTTGTCGAGCTTTTGATCGGTGAGGAGCGTAAATCGTTTGCCGCCAGGCGTCCCTTGGGGAGGAATTGGAAGCAAATGTGCTTTCGGTTTTCGAGACTCTCCAAATTTTCGAAGGGTTAATCTTTCTTCTCCATGGGAGATTATTGCATGCGAATCGTCTTCCAGAGTAAGCAAAGTCGTGGGTTCCTTATGCGAGAGTGTCTTTTCTGCAAGGCTCTCCATTCCCGTCAAATACCATTTCTTGAAAATCCTCATCCTGTCAGCACGAGGCTTCGTTTGTGCCGGCCGGTTGACATCGACAACCTCGTATAAGGATCTAATAACAACTTTTCTGAATTGATCACACCACAAAATTGCCTGGTGATCCATACCGGTCCACACGTTTGGTACAGATGAAGTGAAAACGGTAAATCCGTGTGTATCTGGCACCAGGGATTCCAGACTGGCATAATCCGACGGAACTACAGTATCGAGTCCCCCTCCAGCTATCGATAACAGAGTGACATGCCATAAAGGATTGTTGTTTGCCCATTTCTGCGAATAGGCTTGACGCCAGTAGTCGTTGATCTGCTTGTAAGTTTTGACAATCTCCGCATCAAAGGAAACTGGGGGCCGGGCGTGCGGAGCTGACATCGTAATAATCGTATTAATCGAATTCGACTGATAGTTCGGCATGACCAGCATCGTGCGTGCTACTATTCCACCCATTGAATGGCCCAGTATTATAACAGAAGTTGGATCTGGAAGCTCCGGGTCTCGCTGTGATCTTCGAGGATCGTGATACAAAGATAATATATATGCAATCGCCTCGTTCAAATATTCTGCCTGGTCCAACATTGTTTGTCCATGGAAAGCTGTTATATCCTCATTAAAATCGACAGTAAAGAAGTCCAGGTTCCGAGCTCCGGCTTCAATCGCTGCAGAATCGTGTTGTAAAACCTCGTGAAAGTATGTCGCAGCCTCCGCCGCAATTGGTCGAACTTGCTTATAGCTCCCGGCATTTCCAGGTATGAATAAAACGGGAACACCTTTGACCTAGACAGTATTCGTAAGTTTGGCACTTCACTTTCCACACAATCCCATACCTTGGTATCCTCGTCCACCATTCCTTCCCTATATAGGTAGACCGAGTATTTGCTCGCAAAACGGGTATGTTCCGTATCGAAATCGGATAGCTTCGCAAAAGAAGGCCTCATATATGACATTCGACATCCTTTGTTATCCAATTGTCGCGTACTAAATGAATGTATTATAGATGCCAAAGCAAGTAAGGCTATGATTGTGGTTCCAAAGGTCAACGGTGTAAAAGACCAAGGGCTTTGTATCTTCGACCGTCGTGAGGGTTGTCGTGAGTCGGCCATCTTGTCTGTCTCGATAGCCCCCTTTGAGGAAAGACTGATTACAATAGATTCGGTAGGTCGACCCTTATCTACATGTCCATTGCGCGATTCCGTTGGTTTCCAATTTGTATTGCTGGGTCGCCGACTTCTCGCAGTCGGAGGTCTCTTATCGCAACTTTTCCGTCGATCTAATTCGGATTGTGTATGTTGGGGACTGGCTTGTCGTGAAGTTGATTGGAAATTCTGGGAATCCTTATTCAATATCGACACTTCGCTTCTAGAGCGACCCGTGAACCCTGGTCCTTCAATTACGTCCGCATTGGCGGATGAATCGTCGCCTTCTTCCTCTGCGGCCGATCCTGATGATCTCCTCCTCATCTAAGCAGACTTGCAACGCGAATCTCCAAGGTTCAAAAAAGGAGATTGACGTGGGAAATCGCTTTCGGTGAGGGAAGCTTGGGGGAGATTTTGGGGAATAATTAACAGAAAGAATGGAAACAAGAGAATTGGCGATTGGAGATTGGCGATTTCTTGAATGACGGAAAAGCCGCAGGCGAGTAGGCGTCGAAGGAACTGATTAAGCTAGGATAGGCGAGTTGAGTTAGTGAGTTTAGTGGGTGAGTTAGTACGTTTTCATGTTCTTTTAGCCAGTCAGGTACCTTGTAGCGAAGGGAAGTGAAGCCTGTTTATGTTAACGTTTGTGTTTAATGTTAGGATCTACCTAGGTAGATAGTGTGGTTTGAAGGAATTATTTATTACCTAGATGTTATCATCATATTCAATAATCATGATATTCAATAATAATATAGGTAGGTACTTATGATTAAGTAGGTAGTAAAATATCCTTTTTGTTAGGATCTACCCAGGTACTTTGGTTTAAAGGAATCATTTATTACCTAGATGTTATTATAATATTCAATTACCTATCATAATATTCAATATTTATGATTAAGTAGATCGTAAAATATCCTTTTTGTTATTCTTTAACCCTGCTTGATATAATACTTGATATAATACATAAATGAGAAAAACTTCAGCCCTTACCAAAACTCTTCTTCTTCTGGTTTTGATGATTTGTTTTCCAAGGTTGGGTTATTCATAAAAACACCATTCATTGATTACTATGGCGGGTGGTGGTACAAGTACCCAAAAGTGTTTGTGAATGAATGTATCTAGAATGAATATCTACCTCGATATTACCCTATAATAAAAACACTATCAATCCAAATACAACCAATATTAATCCAAATTATTATTATTCAAATATCCAGCCAGCAAGATCATGTTCATGAATCATTAGGTTATCATTGCGAAAAACGGTCATGTTTCAAGATAATTGATCATTCACCTATAGGTACTCGTTTCGTCCTCATCTGAAAAGACCGGACGTTCAAACAAACCGCTTTTCAGTACATACACAGGAGGTTCTCGTGAGGATCTTCCACACCGTGATTGGTGAAAAGGAGACGGATCTACATTTTGCATTTGTCTTGCCATTGTCACATAACGATATTCTCAAGCCTCTTGGCACCTTGCGTTTATGTTTTATAAGACGATCGTAATATGCGCTTCAATTTTCGTGACTGATGTTTGAGGTGAATGAATGAATGATGTACTACCTACCTACTGTACAGTGTACTCGACGATGGTTTGAAGGATACGAGGTAGGGTAATATTCATAACTTATTACTGTGCTTACATCCAACAGATCCATTGCATTGCATATTCTGATTTTCTGATATCGCGATATCATGAATTTCTATTGGTGTGATAGAGCGAAGTAAATAAACATTGCGGTGATACTCGTAGTCTCATACATGCAGTAGCATCTTTTTCTCCTTTTACCTTGGAATTTTTCCTAGTAGTAGCTTTATTGTTTTCTTTTTTGGCGCTTTTAACAGGAGTATCCTTTCACTGAAGTGCCTAGGCCAATACCGGTACGGTAGATACCTACCTACCCTATCTACCTATCTATATGTATAATGAACAAAATGTAAACCGTCATTTCTTTTGTCTGGAATCCTGTACAAAATCAATCTCCTTGCCGGTATCAAAAGTTCAAAACAGATTCCGAATGTCCAACAATAGGTATTTTATTAGATATTGAAACATGGGTGACTACTTCTGTACTCGCAAACTTGCTGTTTTGATATAAAAAAAAGCCATCCTTCATTCTTGATGCAGGGGCCATAAGCTCTCATCCAACAGTTAGGGGCCATGTATATCAGCCAATCTTTGGCGCTACGCTAAATACCATCAATCTTCAATTCCTCGATCCCGTAAGAAAAATCATCATGGTGATTCGGCGAACAGTGTCAGCCCATCACCTTTAGGGGTAACACTTCGGACTAGGTACCAATTCAATGATTTGAGGTGAAGTGTCATGATGGGGTTAAGAAGGATTTAATACTCTCAACCTAAAAGAGTATAAATCCCAGTGGCTGGGAAACAACTTCACTCAACCACACTTAGCTCATCACCTCAAAATCCGTTTGTCTGGGGCTCCATCAGAATGTTGTTGGCTGGGGGTGAAGCTTAATAGGTATCGGGTGATTTTTCGTTGTTGGGGAAGAGCCGAAAACGGGTCAAAAGAAGAGGTGGATATTATATAAAATTACTTCATCTCTGACTGTAACCCTACTGTGTACTTTGAGTGACCAATTCCGTGGGGATAGGTACCGATACTCTTCAATGAAGAAGTACTTGGGGGTAGGTGAGTGAGACGGGGAAACGAGCCATGAAGGGGGGGTAAGCTAAGGTTACCAACAAATCAAATAATTTGGGCTTTCCGGAGAGCTGATGGTGATGGTGACATCTCTAGCTCGAACGTACCAACCACGTTCCTTTGCTAAAGGCGACGGATGAACCTCTCGGCCTGCAAGTCTACACGGACGGATCATTATGTAGTTTTCTTCAAAAGCAGCCCTCCAGCTCCACATGAAGTCCAAGTGAGTTGAACTCGGATTCAACACCTCAGTCCATATGCCGCAGGCGTCAGTTGGTCTCCATCAATCAGACCATCTGCAGATAACGCTTTAGAGTGGCCTGCTGTCGACCAGTCATCATTACTACAGCATTAGATTCCATCACACAACTTATCAAGTCCTCAACAAAGGTACAATTCGTTTGCACATTATAGTAATACGCATCGAGGATAAGCTTAGTACTACTTCGAACTCGAATCTAATTCCGTACAACCAATAACAATTTATCCGTGGGCGACGCCTCGCCCTTCACGCCTTATATATATATATATATATATATTCAATCTGTCTCTGAGTCCGTGCTTGCATACCTTTCGAATATGTCCAGCTACAAAGACGTTCATGACGTTCCGTGGATTCATTCGTTATCTACGTTGCCAAGCAGATAGAGGTCGAGCGGGGGGTTAGTTCTGAATACGGTCTGCACGCTGCGCTGCACACCTATACATACAGTACGGAACATGCGTACGCAAAACCTCCTCTTCCGCCATCGTGAATCTACCAGTCGGCCCAGCTTCAACTAACCTCCAAGCCATCAATCATATCGTATGAAGGAAAAAAAACCAAGGTAACTAACAATCCAATAATCTCAACAAAAGGTGGCAGAAATTCAAGTCCATACAAATAAATGCAAGTGAGTACAACCGCTCGACGCAAAATACATATATATGCATGTCTGAGGTCCTCCCGTCACATTGTCACCCTACAATCTCCAATCTACGGACTACCGACGCATGGAAAAAGCACCACACCACATAACATATCGGTGCATTTTGACACCTTTCCCATGCCCATGCAAATGCAATGCACATAGACATGCACACACACACACATATGATATATAAATCTTTCCCGACATTCGTATCTGCACCCATATTCCAAAACGCACCATTCTCTGCTTGATACGCTCGGTGCTCGTGGCTGGAAAGAGCCGCGTAAGCGGACGTTGGTTGGTGGTACGACCGCGATGAAGCTTCATCACTCTTAAAGCTTAAAGCTTCAAGCTTCAAGCTTGGAAGCTTGTGATGGAGGGGATTCGCGTTCGCTTTTTTGGCTCTCTACACTACACACACGTCTTGGCTAGCGGTGTTGGGAGCTGCACCATGGGACACGGTCGCAGTTCGAGCCCATGACTGGAAATGCTACGCTTGCACGCTTGCTTGCGTGTTTGGAATATAGTAGATGTTGTGTTCGGTATTGGCGAGGACCGGTAGATATGCATTAGGCATGTGTAAAAGAGGGCGTCTGGCTATTTCAGATTTCTGCTCATACCTAAGGTTTATTGCAATTGCATTGGCTGGTGTACTTCAAGATTATCGAGGAAGCTCACCGGGGGCATATTTTATAGTTGAAGCTCACCCGGGGTTAATAAGCACATACATAGCTCACCGGGAGCGGGTTCACAAGGTAAGTGAACTTCTCGGTTTTAGAAAAATTGTATTTTATAAAGGTTTTGAATATAAATTTATCTTGAGATATTCTAGAACAAGTTTTTTATCCACTGGAGCATATAATATCGAGGCCTCTTGTTACATTGATATCAACCGCAATATCTCTGGCGTATACCATCCACAATACTGGTATGCCCATCTTAATGAGCCTCAAAAGTAGAGACTTCCTCCTCGTCCCTGTTCGTTGTCTAATTATTTTCAATAACTACTGTCTCGCCTCCGCGAGGTAAATTAAGCCCAGAGACTCCAGCATTAGTCTGAGGCCCTTCATCTTGCTCTTGATCATCTCCCATCTCCTCCTCGCATTCCTGGTGGGTTCAAGAATAAGGTCTATGAGAGTAGGAGAGCAAGAATGGAATCCACTCTCCACTCTTCTTTCTTCCTTTGATTCTAGGATTTGCTCATCCCAAGACTGGCACTTCATATACCCATGGACTCGACAGTATCTCCATTGGTTTCCCTTGATCAAATATAACATGCTAGCTATTAAGCAACTTTAGTAAGCCTGCGGCATACAGTCTACATCTGAAAAATATAGCGAAGCAGCTTATTTATCAGTCGCTTAGACAGAATACCATATTGTAGGAAGCCGAATGAATCTTGACGGGGTTCCGGGGACGGGACGCTAAGGGTATATACGATATGCATCTCTGGAGGCTCCTTGAAGTTGTGACTCGTGAGTGGGGTTTGAGGCGAGAAAATCTGGGTATAAAGAATTTCAAAGGATTCCCAAAACATCAAACATCTGTGTGCAATAAAGAAAGAAGAGGACATTCCCGACAACTAAAAGAATAAGAGGGGTGGTTTGGATAATACTTTATGTCCGACGTCTTGTACGTTATGCTAAGGTACGTCGACGCATTACCCTGTGTGTATCACTGGCTTGGACCTGTATTACCTTTAAAATCGATATCAAGGTATAGAGTAATCCAACTCCTAAAAATCCAGGTCCGCTGAAATCTCCATTCCAATAAACAACATCGGCCTCACACCCACCAAATCTGTCGCCGGTCTCACACCCGATGACTATTCCCTCATCTACTTCCTAAATACCTGCGGCATCTTCCTCACGATCCAAATCGTTCTTCTCTAATCCGCCCCAGGATTCCTCCGCATGATTGAACATTCCTAAATATACGCCCCGCCTTAGCCAATCAATCTCTACGTTGTTTAGCCCGCCCCGCCGTCGAAGGCCTTTCTTGCCGTTGGGCCCTTCTCGAACGCCACATAACCCAGGATGCAAGCCATTTCACCACAGGCGTCACCAGCGCTCTCCTTTCTTCCTCCAAATCCGGATTCGTCGTCACAAGTAATGCGAGTAATGCCCCGAGAATTAGAGACAGGACGACAATATAGTATATTTGCAAACACACGGCCACAATTGCGACCTTTTTGGCCGTGTCGACGAAGTCAGTCCCGGTGCTTACGATCGATTTGTATTCTTTACTGTAGGGGATGCCCATTTTGGCTGCAATTTTGGGGTTGGATAGGGAGGGTGTGATGCTGAGGCGTCACGAGGTCGTGAATGGTGGTTTTTATGTTTTGGCAATTTTTGTGCGAGGGGGTTTGGAGATTCGATAAATATGTGGGTGATGTTCATTATTTACTTTCATATTGGATTGAACAAAAAAAATCGCTGTTATGTAAAAATGGGATAAAGACAGAAATTGTGTTGCTTTTCAATTGGGTGGGTGGTGTTTGAATCTGATTGGCTGTTCATCGGTTAGGGATGATGTGTACCGCTTGACTCCGATTTGGCGAATAGAAAGGAAGGTACTTCGTATATGGGTATATGTTACAGGCCACTCTTCGAATATAAGTCCACCGACGAAAAGTGGAGGGTGTGAATTCGAGAAGTGGTTAATTTATACAATGCTAATTATTCTGGTCTTGTTTTCAAATTAACACGCCGAAATAAATGACAAGCCAGACTTTTGGCTCATAGTATTGCTTGCCCTGTTGAATAATTGCGTTGAGAGGTGAGGCATACAAGGTGCATATATTCTAAGGTTATTGGGTATAATATCAATACCTAGTGATGGATATCGAATTTGAGTATAAGACTAATTGACGCCAAGTTGGTAGAGAAAGAATTGAAGGGACAATGGCTGTGTCAAGTGGGAATGGCGGCACATATAGCAGGTTTGAAGAGAAGGACAAGTCAACTTTGACTAGAATGTGATGGCAGCTTTGTTTCTGATGGCAGTCGCGATGGTGATATGATGTTATGGTATAATAGCGGTAAGTAAGAGAAGGACAGCAAGAAAGAGAAAGGAAATTATTTGCAATGAAATTCTTAATGTGAACTACTATTTAGAATTTCAGTTGCGTGCCCTGTATGCTTTATTTGGTTGCATGGTGATAACTTTTCTATGCGGTAGCTTCTGGCTCGAGAAAAACACTCTGGGAGACACGTTCACTTTCTGTATAGCACCTTGAAGATCTCGACGACCAAATGGATCTTTATATACAAAAGAACACTTTCTTCATCATTTGAACAGAGAATCCCCCCGTTTCTCAATTCCCCCAAAACAAGTATACCATAGCACAATATAGAATCATACGCTCAAACTTCCCGCGGCATGGGAGCTGCGTTTGTTGGCACATCAATTCGATCAGGGATGAAGCACCAGGTCCTGGCAAAGCCAAGTGCGGCAGCACCATTTTTGTTCAACAACTGCAGAGAGAGAAACACACAAAAAGCTTATATGTAGCCATGTTGAAAAGAGCTTGCTTGGCTTCTGAGTTCATGGTTCGGCCTAAACTAGCACGCTGGATACAAGAAAGCAAATACTTAACGAGATTGGGCTGTGCCAATGCGCTCCTACAATCACTTGACGAACCACTGGGATTTCAAGTACTATGAATGTTTTAGAAGCGACCCCGATATAGAGTTTGTTTTCGCCTCCTTGTATGGATTGAACGTCAAATTGGACATTGTCAAAGCCTGGCTTCCACTGGCGACTCCCGGTGAGCCCCTCCCGGCGAGCCTTCCTACCCTATGTGGCCCCAAAACTATGGCTCATGCAATTTGAAGCCATTTCTCGATGTTGTATAGGGATCTTATTAACAGGAAAGTTGATTTAGGACATTTCATGTTTTGGCATCTAAATTGACCACATGCAATTAAATGATGTCGTTGAAAGATCTAAAAATAAACACGTCTCCAACCTTGATGACCGTTGATGTCCTGTCCTATCGGATAATTTTATCGACAACCGCGAAGTTCCCTGAAATCTTTCGAACATTAAGATTAAGATATTCTACCTACCAAGGGGAAGAGCCTTTCATCTGATTTGTATTTGCAGTAAGGCCTTACATATTTTTTCGTCCATTTGAGGGCGCGCCACTCCTTTAATATTTCTGCAGATGATTCTGATTTTGGCATAAACCCATCAAGGTGTTTAGGCAATCTGTCCAACATAACGTCTGAGCCGAGCTGTTTGTTAAATTGAACGCGAACCGCGTAGAGTACAAATTATTTACAAGACGAAGAAAAACCCATCGAAGGCATGGCTAGAGTTAATCGCTTTGGCTTTTTAGCCATTGCAATGGCTTTCCATCTGGTGTATATTTATTCAATCTTTGATATTTATTTTGTGAGTCCCATTGTGTCTGGGATGCGCGAATTTGGAGTAGAAAGGCCAGATGGAGTAGAAGCACCAGCAAAGCGTTTGGTGCTTTTCGTAGGTATGTCTGTTATATCTCTTTCTATATAACTGTAAATGATTGCAATGAACTAATAATGTGCGTCTGCAGGTGATGGTCTACGAGCAGATAAAGCTTTCCAATCATTTCCAGAACCATACCCCGAATCAGAAGAAGATCTCTCCCCGCGGCCTCTTGCGCCATTCCTCCGCTCGCGAGTTCTCGGGCACGGTACCTTTGGTGTCTCCCATACTAGAGTTCCTACAGAGTCCCGCCCAGGACATGTTGCGCTCATTGCGGGCTTGTACGAAGATGTCTCGGCAGTTACAACCGGGTGGAAACTCAACCCAGTGAATTTCGACAGTGTTTTCAATAGAAGTAGACATACCTGGTCATGGGGCAGTCCGGATATCTTGCCGATGTTCCAATTGGGTGCCGTGCCAGGTCGTGTCGATGCATATTCATATTCTGCTGAGGAGGAGGACTTTTCAAAAGCAGCTCTACATTTGGACATCTGGGTGTTCGACAGAGTCAAGGCCCTTTTCGCAGAAGCTGCTACGAATGCTACTCTAAATGCCGCATTGAGACAAGACAAGAATGTGTTCTTTCTACATCTCCTTGGCCTAGACACTACAGGTCATGCTTACCGGCCATACTCAAAAGAATATCTATACAACATCAAAATTGTGGATGAAGGCATCAAGGAAATTACAAAGATCATAGAGGATTTCTATAAGGACGATAAGACTGCTTTCGTCTTCACGGCCGATCATGGGATGAGCGACTGGGGAAGCCATGGCGATGGACACCCAGACAATACACGCACTCCGCTAATTGCTTGGGGATCTGGAGTCGCCAAGCCAGTCGTGCAGGCTCATGGGATCGCACCAGGTCATGATGAGCTATCCTCAGATTGGGGAATGGACCACATCCATCGACATGATGTTTCACAAGCAGATGTTGCAGCTCTTATGGCATATTTAGCTGGACTTGACTTTCCCGTCAATTCAGTTGGAGAATTACCTTTGTCATATTTGGCTGCGGATATTCCCGAAAAGGCTGAAGCTTTTTTGGCTAACGCTAGAGGCATTCTTGATATGTATCGAATCAAAGAGGAGCAGAAGAAAGCTACCGAGTTGAGATATCGACCGTTTGAAGGTCTCCGAGACGAGAACCACACGGCCGAGCATCGATTTGCTGATATCAGAAATCTGATCGACCGAGGTCAACACGAAGAAGCAATCCGAGAGACTGCAGAGCTCGTAAGACTTGGTTTAGCAGGTCTTCGATACCTTCAAACATATGATTGGCTCTTCCTGAGAGCCCTAATCACTATGGGATACTTGGGGTGGATCACATTTGCCTTCACCACTGTTATTGATCTTCATGTTCTACATGGCAATACTAAGACTTCCAGAACTTTGGCCGGCAGTCTGTTCTTCTCCTCAATTCTTGTTGCTCTTTTCGCTTCCTTTGTTGTATCGGAATCGCCTCTAACATATTATGCTTATGCTATCTTTCCGGTGGCATTTTGGGAAGAAGTCTACGCTCGTCGAAATGCTCTCGCAGAAGGCGGAAAAGCACTATTTGGCCATATCAAGACACCTCTTGCTTATATCGGAACATTCATTAAGATTATAATCTTCTTAGGTCTTATCGAATCTCTTGTAAGTTATTTTGTGCATTTAACGATGCATTGTTACTTATATATCAATAGGCATGGGGCTACACCCACAGAGAGATCTTCTCGGTCTTGTTCATCGGAGCAACTTTCTGGCCGGCGTTCTATGGCTTGGGATTTCTGAAGAAGAACAAGGCACTAACCATTACATGGATTGCGTCCTGTGTAGGAATGAGCTCTTTCACATTACTTCCGGCAATGAAAATTGAAGATATAGATCTTATGTAGGCTATCATCATCACAAGTAGTCAGGGTTCCAGCTAACTTTAGACATAGTTTGTATGGAGGTGCTTTGATGGTGGCTGTAGGTGTATTGTACCTTGCCTTTGAAAGGAAGTTGCTCGCAAAATCCAAGATGGCAGGGGACTCCATCGCGCCAGCCAATAATCTTCTATCCCGCTCACTTATCGGAGCACAGGTGAGAATTCTACCCATTACCATAAGCTATGAATTCTGACCTTTCAAATAGATTGGGTTGATCGTCCTATCCATGATTGTTACGAGATCTACCGCGATGTCCTTACAGGCGAGAACGGGACTTCCTCGAGGCAACCAAGTAGTTGGTTGGTGCTTAATAGGTACGCTTACAAACACCTGGATAATCAGGGGAGAGCTAACATGAATAAAGTGGTGTCTCTGATAATGCCATTTTTGCATCGTCTACAACCCAACAACCACTATCTACACAGACTAATGATTATATTTCTGACATTTGCACCACTCTTCGTTATTCTCACGATATCTTACGAAGGATTATTCTATTTTGCCTTTTCTGCCACCCTTATCACCTGGGTTCTCTTAGAACACCGAATTCATAAACACACTACTAAAACGACAACATTGAAGGCGGACGGTACTCCAGTACCAGAAGTCCCTGCTTCATTATCATCTTCCCCATTCCGCTCTCTCACATTGACGGATGCACGCATATCTCTGTTTTTCCTTACCCTTCTGCAGTCGGCATTTTTCAGCACTGGAAATATGGCATCTATATCATCATTTAGTCTGGACAGCGTGAATCGTCTGATTCCTGTTTTTGATCCATTCTCGCAAGGAGCTTTGTTGATTGTGAAGCTAATGATTCCATTTGCTTTGATCTCAGCAAATTTGGGTATTTTGAACAAGAGACTCGGAGTCGCGCCATCAGCCTTGTTCATGGTAGTAATTGCCATCAGCGATTTCCTTACCCTGCACTTCTTTTGGGTGGTCAAGGATGAAGGATCATGGTTAGAAATCGGATCTACGATTAGCCACTTTATCATTGCAAGCTTGCTTTGTCTGTTTGTGGCTAGTTTGGAGGGTGTCAGTGAGATTTTTATTTCAGGTGTAGAAGTTGAGGATAGCTCAAGTCAGCTCGGGAAGGAACGGGAGCTTGGAGGGGTCATCAGGGAGGAGAAAAAGTTGGTCAATGGGAGCACGAAAGCTTCTGTGAATGGGAAAAGTACTTAGAGCGATATAGGTAGGAATGTATATATTGTAATGATGATAGATTCACGGTCTATAATAATAACGAGAATTATTCATTTAACTCTTATGAAAGAACCACGGACGGGAGAGTATCGAATATCAAATGAATTAGGCCAAGGAATTTCCAGAAGGGACCGAGGCTCGTAGCTCACTACCTAGTAGGTAGTCTACCAACCATAACTGAGGATTAAAGCTCAAAAGCTCAAACCCGGACACATGGACATATGGACATCAATATGGATGGGTGAATATACCCAAGTAGCACGTTTTCTCATCTGGGGTACATATGCAGAATTGCGGGGCTAGAGGGGTAGCAATGAGTACTAGCTTGAGGAATGCAGACTGTGTGTAGGTATTGTACAGTACCTACCCTATGTTGAGATGTGAATGGGTGATATTGCTCTTGATCCACAAACTTATAGCTAGGTACCTATCAATCTCTCAATACCTACATCAACACCTTACCTACATCTCTCGAAGGTACCTACACCAAGAACAAAAGAACAAAGAACAAAGAACGATATTTCGAATCGAATGGGAAAGACGAAGATGATTGATTGAAATCAATTCATCATACAATTGACGGTCCTCTCCTCTTTCAGCGCAAACGGATCTCTACTTTTGTAGATCACGCCGACTTGTACCTTGAGTTTCGAAACTTTACCCCACATGACCATTATTTCTCGCAAGGCGTATACACCTGCAAGTCCCGAAAACGTAAAAATAGCCGTACCGAGATGCCCAG
Organism: Ciborinia camelliae; assembly: GCA_025890175.1. Classification (NCBI taxonomy): domain Eukaryota; kingdom Fungi; phylum Ascomycota; class Leotiomycetes; order Helotiales; family Sclerotiniaceae; genus Ciborinia; species Ciborinia camelliae. Next base: position 4,664,712 of record JANPYM010000001.1, read on the forward strand.
ATTTATCAACTGCGCGACGACCAACTTCTATCGACATTCAGTACACAAATCAATCCGGCGACATATCAGAATAGAGAAGTTGATATAAATCTCGGAATCGCATGATAAAAGGATTGGAAAATTACGGCTGCCATGGCCTCGAACGAAATGCCCGCAGTTGGTCAATCCAGTCAATACTCAGCACCAGCACCAGCACCGCAAATGAGTAGTCAAGCTCCTGCTGGATCAAATGCAGCACCAAGTTCGCAACTTCCTGGACATGCTTCATTTAGAAGGTATGATGGAATGTATTGTCCGATAGATAAATGCGCTGACATTTTTTTTTGATGAAGACAACGAGCTTCACGAGCTTGCCAAGTATGTACATATCTGCCCATTTTCTTATCCATCATTTGATGCCTCGGTCCGAGGAGCAGATTGTGATATTGTGGAGGATCTGAATATTGACAAACATTTGCTAACAACAATCCGCAGACATGCCACGCCAGAAAGGTAATGTTACGCAAGCCTATTGCACGGTCGCATTGTCGTGCAGCTTCTTGGGTATATATTAATGGGTCGATAGGTACGATGTGATGCTGCTAGTTTAGGAGTGCCCTGCACAAACTGTGTCGCATTCTCAATAGAATGCAAGATTCCAACACCCAAACGCAAGAAAACAAATGGCAAAAGCAAAGATTCTGATAGGTATAATTTACCTCGGACCTCTGTAGGGCTTGCAGCTGACGATGGTAGCGACCGAGGAGAAACAGTCGACGAACGGTCACCTAAAAATGATTCCCCGAGTACCCTTACCGCGAGGAGCACAACCGCCTTTAACTCCTCAGATGGAACACCGGCGACTTCTCTCACTGATGCTCAGGCCCGCCAACGGGAGCATGACGAAAATACATACGCTCAATTCATGAAGCCTAAATTCACCAGAGCGCCCATAAAGGAGGCAGGAAGGGTCGCATATCTGGGAGAATCCTCAAATTTGACATTACTCGTACACGATCGACATGGCAATGCAGATGTTGTGCATTATCCTTTACCGGAGAATATCAGAGGATCTAGGGCGAGACTAACGGAACTGGATAACGTGGAAATCGATATCCTACATCAACGGGGAGCATTTTTACTCCCCCCAAGGTCTCTTTGTGATGAGCTGGTTGATGCATATTTCAAATGGGTTGCTCCAATTGTGCCAGTAATCAACCGAAACAGATTTATGAGACAATATCGCGATGCGAAAAATCCACCCTCACTCCTCTTACTGCAAGCTATTCTCCTGGCTGGTTCCAGGGTCTGCACAAATCCCCAATTAATGGATGCCAATGGATCAACAACTCCCGCTGCCCTAACATTTTACAAACGTGCTAAAGCCCTCTACGATGCGAACTATGAAGATGATAGAGTTACAATTGTCCAAGCTTTGGTTCTGATGGGATGGTATTGGGAGGGACCAGAAGATGTAACGAAGAACGTATTTTATTGGAGCAGGGTTGCTACCATTGTCGCACAAGGCTCCGGAATGCATAGGAGTGTCGAAGGTTCTGCGCTCAGCAAAGCCGATAAGAGACTCTGGAAGAGGATTTGGTGGACGTTGTTTACCCGTGACCGATCTGTTGCCGTTGCTCTTGGCCGTCCTGTGCATATCAATACCGATGATTCTGATGTGGAGATGGTTAGTGAGGATGATTTCGTCGAGGATGAGAACGATCAGCCCGCCGAATTCCCTCAAGACCCTATTCATGTCCAATTTTTCCTTCAATACGTCAAGCTTTGTGAAATTATGGGATTGGTTCTCTCACAGCAATACAGTGTAGCTTCAAAGGCTCGACGGCAAAATGCGATCGACCTCACCCATAGTGATATGGCACTGGCAGACTGGCTTTCAAATTGTCCCAAGGAGGTGTCTTGGGAAATGTCACGACATCATTTTTGGTCAGCCCTACTACATTCCAATTACTATACAACACTCTGCTTGTTACATAGAGCACATATGCCACCCGCGACTACACAGAGGGGTGGCTATGAGGATAATGTGTATCCATCTCGGAATATTGCATTCCAAGCAGCAGCTATGATTACCTCTATAATCGAGAACTTATCAGCACATGATGAGTTGCGATACTGCCCAGCATTTATCGTTTATAGTTTATTTTCTGCCTTGATCATGCACGTTTATCAAATGCGTTCCTCGGTACCTTCTATCGTTGCAGCTACACAAGAACGAATGCGTGTTTGCATGAATGGCTTGAAAGATGTATCGAGAGTTTGGCTCGTGGCTAAGATGGTCTACACGCTATTTGAGTCCATTTTGGGAAATAAGGTTCTTGAAGAGCGCCTTCAAAAAGCTGCTGGAAAACGACATAAACGTATGGTACAGAGCATAAGCGATGGCCTCAATCAGGCAAAGAATGAGCCCCTAAAGAGAAAATATGACGACATGGCACTGGACTTCGGTGTGAGCAGTGGACCGGCACCACAAGAATCATATGAACGTTCCAGACCACAAACACCAAGTCAAGGTTATAATTCTTCCTCAATGCCTGCACCACCCATTACTTCGCCACAACATAGACAGAATCGAGACACTTTCATGGGAGGTTCTAATTCTCGGCCTCACACACGCCCCCCCACGCCTTTTAACCCCTCATATTCTGTTCCAGCTACACCTCCGGATCTCTATCTCGTTACGAGAAACTCTCCAAATATATCGCAATCACTCTGGGAGAACTTTCAGCCAGATCAGTTGTTCCCCGAAGGAGGCCCTAGCTTAAATAACATTCAATTCTCTCCACCAAATCATCCCAACCTTGATCCAAATCTCATGCCACATATGGGTACACCTCAACAGCCAATCCCCAACCAGAATCAATCAAATCAATTACCCCAACGCATGCAACGAGGTCAACCCGGAATGAGTGGTAGCCCAATCCAAGGAGGTGGAATGCTTCCAACTGGAGTTCCTAATTATGGCATGGGCCAAGGCATTTGGCAGCAAGGTTTTGAACAACCAATGCATGAACCTCAAGGCCAGAGTCCCAGTGATACCTGGAGTAATAGTTCTGCACAAGCTGTTCCTACGACTTTGAACGTTGAAGATTGGTAAGTCAAGTAAACCGTGGAAATGCCGGTTAGTTTGCTAATATGCCGGTGGTACTCAGGTTTCAATTTTTCGGAATCAATGGAGATTTGACGGGTATGAATGGGGATGTACCACTCGCTTGATCTGCTGGAAAGGAAACCGGCCTTTTGCTGCTCGTGTGCTTCCGAGCAAATTATTGATCAGTATTTATTCGGGTATCTAACAAAAAAATCCATTGAGCTTGTAGGTGTAGCTCATGCGCTGTATTATAAGCTTTTGGGATGGACAGGGAATGAAGCGTATGCAAGTAAATGTCTCGGGAGTATTTTACTTGATACCTATAGCTCTGTAGCTCTCATGGATATGGCAAACCTACCCAATAATCAAAATAAAATATCATAAATTATCATGCAATTTCGGGAAATGCTTTGAAGTTGGGATCTATCTCGTATTAAATTGCGGATTCCACACGTGCCATACACTATAAATGCTACTACGGATGACGAACACGGTAGCCCAAACTTCCAGGTAACTATAATCTGGAACGTCCGTTCCCCGCGACCAAACCTTGGAAGTCTCCTAGGAAGCCAAGTATACATCCCATTGTTGAAACTTGACACGATTAATTCCAACATTGCACTATATTTTGAGACACAGCAATCGAATGATCGCAACGAAATCAACACAAAAACCACGAATGCTCTCATGAAAGGAAGTGTTCAGTGCGGACGGCCCGCGAAACAACCATGTCACAATCCTCCCGAACAGCCGCGATAACCTCGAAACAATCACGATTATACAGTGACAACGAAACACGATTGAGCGATTCCAGTGCAGCAACTTCCTCTACGATACGACCGAGAAATAGGAGGTTGATTAGTACGGAACAGGAATTGATTAGTACGACAAGTAGAAGAAGTAGTCCAGGTGGAAGTAGTAGAGGTCTAAGCCCAATCCCTTCAAGACATCCTTCGAGGAGGATAGACGATAATGACGATCAATCTACTGGGAGCGCTCTAGCAGAATCTGCGGTGGGTAGAGGAGACCAGAAAATAGGGCAGGGGAATGCTGGAGCTTGGGGTAGTGGGTGGTCGAATTCCTGGAGTACATTACAAGGGCTTGCTAGTTCGGTGCTGGGAGATCTGGGTGAATTGGTAACCGACGAAGGGGAAGGCAGTGCGAGGAAAACAGCAAGTTTGGATAGACCTAAAGCGAGGAGGAAAGACAGTTCAGTGAAGAAGTTGTTTGAGCTACCTCATGGTGCATGGGGACCTGCGGAACAAAAGAAGATGAATGAGGCTGATATTGGCTCGGGGAGTCAATCAGGAAGAGATGCAGCCTTACGAACACAGAAGATGACGAGAGTTCTCGAAAATCACTCGGATTTAAATGGATCGATTGATACAAACGGGAATTACAAACGAAGAACATCTATGGACGAAAATGCTACTGGAATTCAAGAGGATGAGGTTGATGCACTGGTCTACGTGCATCATGTGCAGAAAGAGGATACACTCGCGGGGGTTATATTAAGATATAATTGCCAGCCTATGGTATTTAGAAAGGCCAATAGATTTTGGCCCAACGACTCTATACAAACTCGACAGGTGGTTCTACTGCCGGTAGATGCTTGTGCAGTCAAAGGACGACCTTGTGATCCATCTCAGGATCTGAACCAAGGAATTGATTTGCTTGCTCCAACGCCGAGCTTAGAAGATGCGCCAGAAGTATGGCCGCCGAGGTCGGAGACCCCGATGGAGCGCCCGGAAGAAAATCCATGGGAGCATGTGCGATGGGTTCTTCTTGATTCCTCTCCGAATGCCAAACCAGTCGAAGTTGCACGTATGCCGAGGAGAACTTTGGGCTACTTTCCACCCCGTCGAAGAAAGAGTCAGAATACAAATTCTATCACATCTACACCTCGTGGTTCTTTTGATCTTTCACGCATGTCTCAAACAACATCAGGGTCATCGGGCGAACCAGTCCGCAGTCCCGGAAGCACAACTCCTCGAAGGACGAGCAATCTAGGACCACGGCCCTCACAGCCTACAAGTGGAAGCTATTTCCCGCCAGCTGGTGCTGTTCATCGTCCCCGCCGTGAAAGTGTAGGTGAAGCTGCGGATCGACTAGGATGGCTTCGAGGGCCTGGCGGCGTAGGAACGTTGGGAAAGGGTGTCGCGACTCCAGGGCCCGGGCAGGATCCTCTAAACACGTGGGCTAGGAAACATATACCCGGAATCGCAATCGATTCTCTACCTTCATCTTCAATCCTAGAATCCGAAGCAGTCACTTTTGGATTTAGAGACGAACTTGCAAGTATCGCCGAAGGTTCATACAGCCCTGCGAGAAACGGATCGATCACGCCCAGTAATTTGGGGGGCTCTGGAATTGGTTTGGAAAATGCAGCGGCGGCTATAGAAGGCTGGGTCAGAAGATTGGCTGTAAAGGCACCGGGGACACCGTTAAATGGAGGTGGGACGTCGATGGATGGATCGGGGGATCTCATTGAATTGTTAGATGGGGCTGGTAGTGATGACGGGAGGGGTTTTGAATTTTCGCCTGGTAGATTGAGGAATAGTTCACTAAGTAGAACTTCTACCTCGGGAAGAGAAGATTTGGAAGGTGCGCTGAGGGGGAGGGCAGTAGCAGGGATTAAAGGGGGGAAGAAGGATTGAATTGAACTGTTGAATTGTGTTTCGGGGGACGGGATTTGTCGTGGCGAATAAGAATAAGGGATGCATGATTTGCAAACACTATATAGAAGTGGGGGCGCATTGGGGATTGGCGTTTTTCAGTCTTATTGGTTGTTGAACTGTTGACCGGTTGATTGGTTGTTTAGGTATAGGAGAACAAAACAAGAAGGCTCCCAGCATCTACCTACATGTTCAAATTTGGTTTTTGCGAGGGTGGTTATTTTGTAATTTGTGCCAAGTGTCATAGCTAGATAGTAGTAGTAGTGATTTAGATGGTGACTTGTGGTTTGTTTTGGTGGTGGGGAAACTGCACATGATATTTGTATTCTATCTATACAGGAAAAAAGAGGGGCTGGTGGGCGGGGTGAGGAGATATTTGTTACTACATTATACTTGCTACTATGTGTTTTTATTTTCATGCGAAGAAGAAAAGGAGGCGCGTATTATAGGGTGGGATGGGAATCTATTGGGAATCTATCAGTCAGTCAATCGTTTAATATACAATATCTACTTGCAACTATAATATTGCTGGTTTAGTGTTCACCCATGCTTCTATTTCTTTCTTCGGGTCGATCTGGCTGGCGTCGCTTGATGACGTAAAAACAGATAGATATCTGGACTTACTTGCCTTTAGTTGGGTGAGTAGTAGGTTCTTATGAATATAATGGTTGCGAGTTACATGTATGCGTCTCTGTGTATTTTGGGGGTTTGCTTCTTTTTTGGCCCTATTTTAGTTGGTTCTGAAGAGAGAATGGGAGGTTCAAGGGGTGGCGTGTCTAGTGTTTTCATTTCTCCTCTAACTACCAGTCATCTTGTTTGTGAAGGAATAGTATGTATTCAGTATCATTGAATTTTACCTTGCACTTCCTCGCCCTCTAATCCTATAGTCCCCGTTTTCTGAGTCCTCTTCGAGACAGGAAAGTATTTGCCTTTCTTTTTTCACTCCAAGTCCTAAGTAACGCGAAAAGTAACTGCTAAGACGTTCCTGAAAGCGTTGGGAAGATTTACATCTTAAGTTTATGTACAAACAAACATTATCATTCACTTCGAACTTCGAGTTGACCTATGAGTTGAGGGTAGTACCAATATCAAGCTATGTAGAGTAGTTTCTCAAAGATGCCTCATGGGAAACTTCTCCCGGTTGCTTGATATCAAAGTGTAGAAAATCATAGATATTTGTTTTATGCCCTTGTTTGATTTTCTGCTATCATGTATTTATATGCTGTTGTTTCCTTCCGTACCTCATATACCTACCCAACTTATGTGTATATTCTTATTTGATTATATACTCTCTTTTAATTCATTATCGTTTGAAATTTAATGTTATATGCTGTCTTTCTATATTGAGTATTGTCTCACAATATTAAGACGGATATAAATACTGTTAAAGATCAAAACAAGATGAAGTAGTTTAAATCAGATCAGATACTGGAGTTGGTAGCTATATGTGCTTCTACATACTCTGACAATCAACCCATCTGAGCTTTGACTCTTAAACTGTATACACGAATGAGGTTTGTACTTTGGCTAGTGCGAAATCTTACAAAGAACAACTTCCACTCCCAGTCTCAAGTGATAAGGTGTGTGGTGGAGTCTTGCCCCTCTTCAGAGATTTTTTCCTGGGCGGCCAGCTAAAGGCGCGGAATTGAGGTATAGTTATGGGGTATGCTTTGATGGGATGAAGTGAATGTTGTCTCAGGCTGTGCATGTATGAGACGCGGAGTCTTCATTTACCCAGTCTGCTACCGTCTAGTCCCCCTTATCAGTTCTCTATAGCAAACTACTCCTCATCATACGGTCTTATCAACTTTTTTCCTTTTCTACCAAGACTTCAGATAATAACTCGCTAGGCTTTCCGATGATTTGGTTGCAGATCTGGGAAAGGACTAATTCGCTCTTAGTGGTCTAGTGGCCAATAGAAATGCTTTACAAATACATTAATGAGCAGTTAGACTAGTTAAAATCCCAGTAGACTACAAACTAGTCAGTCTAGACCTTTTTTCAGATATGCAACAAAATTGGCAAAAGGTTTAGAGAATTGTGGTCTAAGGGATTTGGGATGAGGGTTCGTTAGAGAAGAGGGAAGAATGGGGGAGAGATTATTCGCAACTAATTATGTTTCATTGGGGACCATGTTGGTTTGTTTTTGTATTCACTCTATCCTAACTACTGTCGGTAAAATATCTACTGTATTTCCATCCTATTTATCTCTCTGGCAGTCCGTCGTGAGTATAGATAACCGACTGAGTATCTAGTGGCAATAGCATGAGTTTGCTTGGATTTCATTTTACTTATTTTTCTGGAACTTACTTTGTGACAGCCCCGTTTGTGTGACAACTCTGTATTCCTTTCTTCATGGGTGGAGAAGATGCTATTATTCGAAGTATCAGTTTTGAAATAGAACTCACGCAAGGACTCGGGGGAATCTTGTGGTATATTTTTATGCTTCATATTCCCAGTTAGATGATTGATATTAAATTCTGGGGTATTCACGTGTTACTCCTTCAAAGAATCCTTCCAACAGGCAAGTTCGAGTGGATTACAGAGCATTATAAATCGACTAGAATGTTATTTTATTTCAAGCTATATGATAAGATATACGAGATACTACATGTGTACTTGGCCGTTTCATTCATAAGAACCACAAACTCACATCATTAGAGATAAAGATAAAGACAGCCTCAGGTGGTCGGCCCATGATCCGGAAAGCACCCGCCATTGCTTAATCATCTGACTTCTGAAACTCATGTCATACTCCCTACCCCCTAGATACCAATTCACCAATGAAGTACCATAGTCCATCCCTTAATCATCCCATCCATCCCATCTTCCCTCATCGCCCTCTTTTTGATCTGGATACTCAGACGGCGGAACTTCTTTCTCAATACCCCCTTCGGGATCACCGCCCTCATCCGGTGGTGCGTCTTCGACATGATGCTCAAAAGCTCTCTCCTTTCCACTTTTCTCAAGGATATCTTCAGCAATACAAAATGCCAAACCTACAACAGTTTCCTTTGCATCCTCTTCCGTTATAGCCATCTCTCTTGCCGGCCCTGGATTAGGATTCACTTGACTTCTAATCATAGCCGCCGATTTCGGCTGTTGAGGTAGAGCAATAGCTTCCCATCCTTGTGGCAAATACTCCTTTGTTTCCTCAAGAGAAGTCAACAGCGCTCTCACCATTTGATCCGTGAGATGTATGCCCGGGACTAGGTCGAGTAACACATCCCATGCTGAATCAGGATCCACGATGAGCGTCCACGCGACAGGGAAGAGTATAGCTAAGAATGGGCCGGCGACAGGAATCATAGAGATGAGATTCGTGAGTACATCCCTGAAGAAATCATTAAGCCAGCTAGAACGCTGAGCAGGTTTCCACTGGAGATCTAATCCGAAATTGGCTCTGGCGACCGTGAGCCACTCAACATCATATGCGTGTCTGTAGGTTGTGATATTGGGTATATTCAGCGTTCTGATGAGATGATTCGGGACGATCTTGATGAGTCTGGCTGAGTATGGATTTTCTTTGCGAAGTTGACGGGGGAGAGAGAGCAACTTGAGGAGCTCGTGGACATTAAGTCCGATGGTATGGCCAAGCCACACACCTAGACCTGTAGTGATGTTCATTGGGTGAGTTACCATGCTGTTGCCACCGCGCCAAATTGCTACGATGCGGTTCTGTGCGAAGTTTATTTGGACGAAGCAACATAGATTCTGGTTGCTCTCGGAAGCGTAGAAAGATAAGGGGAGGTAAACGGCTCGAATGTGAGCAACCATCTGCCCGAGAAGATGGTCTTATTAGTCGGTGCCACTTATGATCTGAGGTGTGACGTGAGACTTACATCTATCCAGACCCATTCACCTATTCGAGGCATAGGCATATGCATGAACCAAGACTAGAAAAGTCAGTTAACTTGTAACAAACAAAGTTTGGAAGGAAATAAATACTTGATCTGAGGCTCCGTACCACCAATCATCAAAAGTCCTTGGATGTACACAAAGCTCATGCTGAACTCTTGTGCGAATATTACTCTCGGTAGTGCCATAAGAAAATGGCAAGTAATTAAACCCGCCATGGTAAGATCGTAACAATACTCTGGTGATGGTATAGGCTGTCCGTGGATGGGGGTGTCCTCTACTATTGTAGCCCGAGCTCGAATCCCATGAAGAATGAGCCGGTCTATTCCAGATATATTCAACCATCATATGGTTTTTGAAATGATCGGGCCTATTGGCATCATAAGAATAATTAGTGGCCCGCCTAGCACGTAGACCATTTCGCACAAAGAAGCATTCTCCTTCGGGGTATGCGAGGGCCATGGCGTCGGGTCTAGAAATAAGGCCTCTAGATATTGAACTATCATAGAGTGTTAATGATGGATATAGTAGTGACTATTGGCAATTGAATTTGATAGTAGATGAAAGTGATTTATCGAAAGGTTTTGGCTTTTTCGCCTCGACGAAAATCGACTGATATAAATATTCGATGAAAGCCTGCCATGTTTGCATGTGAAAGTCAAGTCATTGCCAAATGAACTGATTGGTACTATCTTCATGCTTCGAATCAATAAATCCGCAATTGCGTCAATACCATGTTTGCATCACCTCAAATGCCGCCATTTCTGGCATTGGAAAGTATTAGCACCTAAAGAAATATTATAAGTATAATAACGAAAGGGAAGATTGTATCAAGTTTATTACTTCAAATGCTTCTATATCTGGTTTTGGAAATTATTAGCATTTAAAGAAATATTGAAAGTATGATGATAAAAGAGAAAACCGAATCAAGTCCATCACCTCAAATGCCGCCATTGCTGGCTTTGGAAACTATCAGCATCTAAGGAAATATTGAGAGTATGATGATGAAAGAGGAGACTGCATCAAGTCCAAAAGGTTAAAAGGAGAACCAAAAAAGGAAGGGAGAATGGACTTGGAAGTGATTTAACTTGAATATTATAAACTGCAAAGAAAAGGCGACCTCAAAGATGCAGCAAACATTGGCAGAAATACCCCGCACACGACAATTCAGATCCAATTAACTGGCGTCTAAATACCTTCAATTGGACCTGTGCATCCCAGTTATCAAATATGGGGGTTGGTAGGTTACACTAGATATGCACTACCCCGCGCGCCAGCCTCGCATGGAACGGCAACATTATGCATGAAATAATTCTGAATCGGAAAGGATCAAAATCGGCCCACCGAGTCAAAATTCGAATAATATAGCTAAAACGTTGCACCACAGTAATGCACTTGACTTTAAACGTTAGATTGACAACATTAAACATGGGAAAGCAGCGAATGGACAACCTATACCTTCAACAACACTTGAACTTGCCGTTTTACCCTTCGATCGTTCATCCGACATCCAATACTACCTAATTAAAAAATGGGGGTAAAGAGAGGGGAATCCCTGGCAGGAGCGGATACAGACCAGTACCCTGCTTTGCTTGTGGCAAAAACCCCCATATTGCAAGATAGGTTATGCGGGTTATGTCACTATCTCCTGATTGCAGGAAAGTTCAAGGATTCGATAGCCGACGTCCTGTGCAGATGCGAAAGTGGACTTTCCGAACCGCTTCCGACGAGGCTCCTTGATCCCGAGAGAATATTTTTCACCACTGACTTACCTCGTGTATTCGTTGACCAGATATCTACAAAATCTACACATCGCTTATTCATCTGCATGCCTATGTAATATTCGCGATTATTCATCCGTTGTTACAAGAATATTATTAAACATATACAATATGGAATACTTCGGCGAGAAAACGACAGTGGTTGAGAATTAGAAATAGAATCCCAAGGCCTTTCGTACGGAACTTTTGGAAAAGATTTGTAGATATAAAACAATACATATTTCGAGAAACTCAGGGAGTAAAGTAAGATGAGATAATAATAGCCAGGTAGGTAGGTAGTGTAGAATGTCAAATTGGAGATGGATATTTGAGGAAACTCATCTGAAGCTTTTTTCTACACATTTGTAAAACTACGTACATCGTTTGTTCATCAGATCAGATCCCGAGTCCATTGAAACTCGCTAAGCTTCCTTGACCTCCTTACTCGTCAATTTAGCTCGGTTACGTCACTAGTTTTATCTAATATTACCTTACCTAGTCTCAGTCATATTCACTCTCTTCATTCACTGATAGCGGAGTCTCACTTCATATTTTCATTGTCTTATTATTGGTTAATAAATTTGTTTGCACAGCTACAAAATTAGAACATCTACTTATCTGATCTCGGGATTAAGTTCAACTAAACCAGCCGAGCTTCACTCGCCACCCCTTTCGCCTGTTTAGCTCAGTTCGCTTGCATGGATGTTTACAAAATTCTCTACACTCCATTTGGTTATCTTAAACTCACATTGCTAGAATTTAAATTCCTGATACTATCATATATACTTTTACTATATTGACTGCCGTATAGACCTTCACTTTCACATTTACATTTAACTTCCATCCCCGCTTCACCTAATTAATCCATAAAGATTCCAATACACTGGCACATGGTATCTAAAATGACCCAACGCACAATCATCAAATCTCCCATCTCAAACGTCAAACCTCCTGTTCGCAGCTTCAGACAACACCTCATTAAGATTAAGCTAAACCTTTATCAATTTTTATTACATACCTACCTAGGTATGCAAGGACTATTATATCACGATTAGAAAACCAATTGTTAATTTGACAGAATTAATGGAAAGTCAAGCTGGCTATTTATGGTTTGAAGTTATTGGAATAAATGATGGGGACTTTATGTGGGACCGGATCTTAAAAGATATCTGATGTTGAGCTCTTTCATCTTACTATTTTTGCCCTTATTTTGTCGCACTTCTTGTGATCCAAAAAGTTTGGTAGTTGCATATAGAAATAAAGATATCAAGTATCTACTAATATCCATTCCATATTCTCCTTTCTTCTATTTACTTATTTACGATAACCCAACTCCTTGAATCAATAAGAGAAGTATTGTGAGCCCGCAATAGATAGGTTTAATATGTATTCTTATTCAAGCTCTCACAGTTAAAGAAGACCGCTCGATATACTCTACGCTACGCTATAACAAGACAAGACAAGCATGGTATCATCCCACCTGCAACCTCTATTTTATGTATGTAAGTAAAAACAATTTAACGCAACCACCCAGAATTTTATACAATCCCCACAACCTAGTACCTGGTACATACCATCCATCCCCATTCTACCTCCGTATTTCTAATGTATCTAATCATCCGAGAATTCTACCGCAACACTCCTATCCAAATCACTGATCGTTCCCTCCCTTTCCTCGCCCGCGTCTTCGACTCCCCCCTCCAAACTTTTCCCATCTAACTCCCTACACAACCTCCCGAGTAGCCCCTCCATTCTCCCCATACACTCCTCCAATTTCCCCAACCGTCCTCGAATATCTTCGCTCTCATCGTCGCTACTCCCTTCATTCAACAAATCTCTCAGATGTTTCGGGATACTCATTCCTGCAAACGGCGCTACGGAATCCCTTCGAATCCTCTTGGAAGAACTATTGGCCGTATCTCTTCTCTTCATATTCTCCCGCGGATTCTTCTGTCCCGATGGTAAATTCGATTTCGACGTGGTATGATTAAGTTCCCGAGAGAACTCACTCTCGAAAATATTCCGATCACCCGGAACATCGTTCTCAACATCGGCTTCAATTTCATCCTCGATATCAGTCGGAGGTTCCTCGTCAAATACCGCCTGCAAATCTCCATGGACGCTAAATCCTCTTGAAAAATTCCACAGGCGGGGACGCTGTGGGAGACGGGGTAGTTGCTCTGCTTCTTTTTGGCGACGGGGTCCGGCCCATAATTGACGACGTTCTAAATAGCCGATGAGGAGCAAGAGCGGAGCATTGAGGAAGCGCACGGCTGCCACGTTAATTTTGTGGAACCAGCGGGGTGTGAGGACGAATTTGAGAGGCATGAGGACAAAGAGGGCGAGGATATTGAAAGGGGGAAAGTAAGCAAATAGGGAGTCTGATTTGACACCTTCGAGTGTGAGGACGGCGCGACGGAACTGGATTTCTGCGGTGGCGTTGGAGACGATGGTTGAGAAAGTGGTTGAGAGCATGGAGACGAGGATAGTGAGGAAGAGGGTGTTGCCTAGGAATGCGAAAGTGACCATGAGGATGGGGCCGAGGAGCCAGTGGAATTGACCGGATGTTGAGATACCTGTGCCGTCGAGTCCAAACCAAATCCAGAGCATCCATTTGGAGATAGTTATAGGTTTATGAATACCATTGCCAAGCCATATCATAGAGAGTAAAAATCCCGCAAAACACCATACAGCGAGGAGAGTTAGGACAGCAAAATCGCGCATCATGGCTCGGAGAGAAATGAAGAGCATGTTTTCGGACATGAGATTGAATGCTAGACGTGGAACAAGGACAGGAGCTCCCAATGCGAGGACATCTAGGGCTTGTTGGCCAGTACCGACATTATCGGTGTGCCAGCCTTTGAAGCGAAGTACGAGATAAATTCCAAAGATCGAGGCGAAGGTAACATCGAGGAAGGACCAGAGATTCTGGGTGTATACGTGCCATCCATGTTCGAGGATAGAACAACTGTATGCGACGTCAGTAAGAGGTATCAACGTCAACCTGGAAGTACGAAAAAACTCACAATTGATCTAAAGTCCAACCCGATGTATAGATAATGAATAATAATTCCATACCACCAAATGTAGATGGATCACGATCTGCCATCACGTACAGGTAAAAAACTAACAACAGTAAAAAGTGACACACTTCCAAATAATTCCTCGTACGAGGAACTATAAGTCTATATTGGTTAAACAATGGTGCCTCTCTTGGATTATACAATGAAATTGGCTTGTTCTTGTAGTGGTCAGGCAGAATATCCATAAATGCCGTTGGAGTATATATGACCCTGCCTTCGTAGATTGCGCTGATTACTTTCTGACATGCCGACGAACTTAGAAAAGCCTTGCTTTGAGATATGATGGCAATTTCTAGGGCTGGCAATCTTCGATTGACACCAGTACGAGATTGGGCAGCCCATCCAAAGCTACTACTTTCGCGGATGATATTGTTTGGAGCGCCTTGGAATGGATCGAAACCTCCTACGAGGATACGAGAGAGTAAAAGTAACCCTTCTGAACCGGTATGGTCCTCGTGAAAACGGCGCAGGACTCGATTGGCAACTATTTCACATAGATGAGCACGTGTGGTGCAAATGCTCTGTTGGTGTGGCAAGGCCAATTGTTCACGTTGGAACTGTGTTTTATTGACGAGGAGACAATAGACTGGAGGTTTATTAGTATTCAAAGAAAGAACTTAGTCTAGAAGGAAACAAATGACTTTTCGGGGGTCCTGAGAATGGAAGCAAACATGATCTCCGAGGACGACTCAGAGCAGCATCTACATCCCCATCATTTTCTTATTTAAAACTCCTCTACTCCATCACTGGCTATTCTTCTAATCCACTTGGAGAAAGAAAGACCATCTCTCTCAGACCACCAAGAACCTTAACAAAAAAGCAACAACTTACCAACCGACAAATCATCCAAATCATACAACCTATCCACCAACGGCCTCACAACTGAAACATTCAACCTCGGATCCCTCAGTTGTTCCAAACTATAAGGATCATCTATCACCCATATTAGTCTCAACCTCATCTCTCCATCTCTCCCTCCAATAAAACTCACCAATCGCCGAAATAATATCTCTTCTTATCCTATATTTCTATTAGCTTCATTTTAAAACTTCCAAGCATAGTATAAAGAACATGGAAACAAACCGATGAATGGTCTTATAAACCGGCAAATCCCCAAATTCATCCTGGGGATAACATATATCCCCAATAGCATGAGGATGAAAACACGCATGACCATCATGTCTCCCTAAAACCGCATTCCTCCCATTTCCATTCCCATGTGCACTTCCCCCCGTCCCATCACCTCCCTCCAAACCTTCCTCCGGATCAGGTGTTAGCAACTGTGTCGTCTCGGTAGGGTGATATCTTCCATTCTCATTCAAAAGGATATTTCTAGGATCATTTCTAGGATGCGACGGCGTTCTAGGAGAAATAGAAATAGAAGAAGAAGAAGAGGAAAAAGATTGACCCATCCTACCCCCAAAAGTCTATGCCCAGACCTTGGGTTGATGAATACGGAATTTCCTGGTGGTATTGATTGATAATATAAATTCTTGTGCCGGGGAAGGATCCAGCGCCGTTTAGTAAATTTTTATACAATGACGCAAGTGTACACGCTGGAGATAAGGGGATGGAAACAGTGGATTCGTGCGTTTTTTGATGGTAAGAGTTGCGATAACGATTGCAGGTTGGCTTGAAGCGGCGAGGACTGAATGGGCGAATTAAATTAGGGAATTAAAGGTGGGTTGGGTTTCACTTGATGGATTGCATGTGTACGGTAATTAGATGTAATTTTATAGATGTCAAGATATCAAAATGTCAAGTACGAGTATTAATATATAGATGGATTTGATAGAAGTTTGTATGCAGGTATCGATGTAGCTATTAATTATCGCCATGTTTATTAATATTCTTCGAGGGTAACGTTATTTAGTTTAGTAATCAAATGCAATGCAATGTGAGTAAAAGAATTCACTTAAGATGCGATGTCTAGTAAGCTTGAGATTAATCGACTCCATCTTCATTCCTTTGTTCCACCCTTCCCTTATTTGTCTTCGATGATTAAGTAATCTTTATGATAGAATGAATGAATGTTACTATTTATATTCTGGGTGGCTAGTTAGCATAACACTTTGATTGGTAGCAGGATATTATGCATATTCAACTATTTCTTTAACCCTATAACAGATTTCAAGAACATATCTCACTGTATTAAAGTTGAGATCCTCGGGTTTGAAGAGTTTTCACCGGTACATAAGAAGGTAGCTATGCCTTATACAAGGAAAGTGGCGAGTTTTAAGCGGACGGAGGGGGTTTGGTGCATATTACTCGAATACATGTGTTGGAGAGAATGCTGCGAGGAGAGCCTTAAGAGGTTGAAGATGTGAGTTTCTGTTTATCTGGTTGGGAAAGAGACGGGAGAGGACTGTCGAGTTATTTGAAATAAAAAAGGGATGTGTGAGGTCTTAAAACTATAGGAAATTTTGAGAATGGATTGGAATAGGAGTGAGGTACCAGCAGCAATGCCTATCTTACATATCCTCCCATTGGTCTCATTGCATTTGCCAACCGTCTGTACCTACCAACCCATGAGAAAATTTCCGTTTGTATTGTGTCATATACTATGAACGAGTTACTCATTCCTGTGAATCAGACTGGGGATTATTATTCATGTGAAATATTCCAGCATTGTTGGTCACTTGATTTCGTCTAGGCATCTACGGGTTGCTTATTTATTTCCCCCTCCTTCCAAAGTTGAAAGTTCCTCCTCACAACTTCATTGCATCTACAAAACAGTTTCTCCATCACAAGTTAATCTTTGTCTTTCATCATGGTATCTGAGGCTCTCATGCGTGCTGATGGCACTATCGTTTGCAAAGTGCATTTCCGAATCATTTGTCATGACTGCTCCCGTGATTATAGCGTTGCAAAAGAGCTCCACGATGAAGAGAAAGGGGTAGAGGAAGAGGGAGATGGAGATGGAGAGGAGAAGAGAGAGGTAAAGGAAGAGGAATATGACACTGAAACTGCTGAGGAGGATCTCGATTCCGATACCGATGAGAACTCCGGCGATAAGAATAGACCTTTCCCTGATGGTTTCATCGCCTGCTATGGCCCAGATGATTTCCCAAGATCCGATCGACCCCCAGAATCCGACTCCATCCTCACCATGACCGAATTCACACCCCCCAACCTCACCGATAAACCCGGGAAGCTTTTCTCCATCGGGGAACTTTATCTCGACTTCCCTCGTCTTGTTCGACGTACAAACCCGCACGAAATTCTCATCTATGCCGATGGAGCATGTCTTCGCAACGGAATTTCCAACCCCACCGCCGGCTGGGGGTTCGTCATATCACCCACACATAAAGTCAGCTTCCGACTCGAAAACACTGGTCCAACCGGCGAACCGCACCCGCAAACCAGCACACGCGCCAAACTTCGCGCCGTGATTGCTGTACTAGAGTACCGACTTTGGCAAGGCGAAACCTGCACCAGTCTTGTAATTGCCACGGATTCCGAATACGTAGTCCAGGGTGCCACCAAGTGGATCCACACTTGGATCCAACAGGGTTGGCGAACAAGCTCGGGAGAGCCGGTCGAGAATCACGATTTGTGGAAGAGGTTGATATATTGTATCAAGAGGCTGAATATTCCACTTGAAGTTCCTTCTTACCAAGTCTCTACATCAGTTTCTTTTTGGAAGATTCGTAGAGGGTGGAATAAGGCGGCAGATAAGCAAGCGAAGAAGGGGGCTAAGGGGGAGGAGGTTCCAGAATACCAAAAGCTTGAAGGAGTTTGTTGCTGATCGGGAGGGCTTTCTCGGGTAATGCGTTATGTGACGTCGGAAAATTGAGCATCTAGGCGCCAGCGGGGAACGGAATAGGAGCTTTCTTCAAATTGCTTTGCAATATTCGGTTTTTTTTTTAGTTTGTGTTTATCTTGCGAGCCAATTTGAAGAAATATTGAGAGAAACAGTAAGAGATTTATTGCGGAATGAATTTCAGAAAATGCCAAATAAGGGCCGAGAATGTATCTTTTAGAACCTAGAGAAGACTTAGCAAGAAGACTCAGCGATCTGAAGCAATAGCACGCATGGGCTCTGATTAAGAATAATTCGCATTTCTGTACCTGTGACTTTATAAAGTACGTTCCCTAATGCTCTCCACAACAATACTCTCAGAACGAAGATCAACCAATAACATTACATCCCACCAAAACACTTCATACCTTCATCAACACTATTCAACATCAAACATCCTACGGCAAAAATCAATCAACGACCTCCCCGACCCTCCCCACGAACCCCTCTAACCCAGCAACACCCTTCTCCCCCCTTTCACTCCCCGCATACAATCCGTGACCACCCCCAGGCATAACCAAAACTTGACTCCCCAACTCTATCCACTCCCTGCACGTCAACAATTCAAAACTAACATCTGTAATACCATCAGTGCCAAAAACGTATGGTTCATCTTTTGTTTTCCCATCTGAATCAAATACATCCGCACCATCAAGTAGTCCTAATCCAAAAACATCGTCCACATCCTCTGCCGTGTCCTCGTGCATGTGTTCAGCAGGGAGGTTTGGGTTTAATTTGAGAACTCGGGCAGAGGCGCGGATGCTAGCGATGTAGATTACCACTATTGTGCCCGGAGTGATGGAATTAATATCGCCATCATCGAATGATGCTGTGAAACCGCTAGCTGCTTGGAGAGAATGATGCGTTTGGAGCATATGTTTACTTGGTATTGCCATGACCATTCCTTTGCGTATTCGAGGAGCAGATGGAGAGGAACGTTCGAAAGTATCATTTGGGTGTTCTTCGACGGTTTTGGGAAGATCGAACACAATACCTATAGTTCCAACTTGGCCAGCTTCAATGGTGTGGACTGGGAGGCGGAGATTGCGGATGCTGACTATATGAGCATTGTGCCATTCGCTTTTGGTGACAGAAGCGGTGGGCGTGTTCCGTGAGGCTATTTTGGAAAGCTCTATTGCCGAGGGATGTGTGAGTGAGGTACCAAGACTCGCAGGTGAAAAGCGTGGACCCGACTGCGGGCAACAATCGTCGTCGTAATCCACCGGGAAAGGACCAACGACAATACCATCTCCAATTGATAATCTACCGAAACGAAGATGACCGGCAACTACACTTCCCGAATCAATACCATTGTTTTTGGAAGTTAAGGAATCGTAGGAAGCTGGTACTCCGAATACGTCTTCAATGTGGAATAGACATGAAGGCTGTTCTGGATTCAGCGCCATCCCGATATAGTCATGAGGAGTGGGTGCAGTAGGTATGGGCAAAGCCTGTAGAAGAGCATGAAGCTGACGAATACCGTTCCCCTTTGCCGCACTTGTAAGAATGATAGGAACGATGGACCTTAGGTCTGACATTGCCATTGTATTGATGACTTTCCGAACAGTATCGGTGTCTTTAGGAAGTATACTAGTAAGATCTGCGTCAACGATATTTTTAGTTTGATCCGGCGGAAGAATTGAAGGAATCCTCCCTGTCGCTTTTATTGCAGACAGAAGTTTAGACAATGTTTGAGCCAGACTAGGTTTTGAAGCCAAATCAAGCTTAGTAATCACAATCGCCAAAGGTTTGTCCAATTTCAAGCAAAGCTCTAAATGTGCCTTTGCTAGATCAGTTCCGGCACCAGCTGTGCCAAGAATTTCTGTTGCCGAAGAAGTACTTCCAACCCCATTCGAACCAGTATCGTCTGCTGCGACACATAAAATTGTCCAATGCGGTGCCCAGCCAACCAGACCTCGCACTGTTGTCCTACGATATCTTGGATGGCCGGCAGAATCACAGACAAATAGCAACCGACCATCTTCTGCTTTGGCATGGATATCTGTCCAAGAAGTAACATTGCCAGAAGCATAATTTATGACTTGCGAGTCTTTATAACCAATTAACTCCTGTGCGAGGGAACTTGTAATCCCGGTGGCAATTTCATGACGGTGCTTGAGCAGGCTGAGTCTGCTTTTACCTCTACCATTATCAAGTGTTGTGGTAGACAAAGTACCCAGAAGACTTGATTTGCCAGAAGTAGTGGGACCAGTGAGGGTGATGCGCAACTGCTCAGTAGTATCTTCTTGTTGAAGAGCAGGCTGTTCAGTGACCTCGTTGATCGTAGGCTGTGGAGTATCCTGGCGACTTACAGGAGCTTCATCGTAACTTATTGATTTTGCTCGTTTCGAACTGAGATCTGGAGTTATGAGGGCTTCAGCGACCCACAATTTCTCTCGGTGCCGGAGACTTGTTGATATCGCTTGATCTTCAGGGACCAGCCATGGATTTTGTTTCTTGATTCGCTGGGGAATTTGAGATCGTATGGTATCATCTGTCTCCTGCCACTCACATTCACCGACGACTACCTTTCGAACAATTTCAACGTTGCACCCAAGACTAGCTGCCATAGCTTGTAAATTTATCAAACTCTCGTCCAGCTCATCCTTAGTCAGACCAACAAATGTGCCATCATCAGAGACACCAATTTCATATAAAGCGCCACGACTTTCCTCAAGTCCAGCTAAAAGCTTCCCAGGCTTTGAGGGAGCATCTAAGCTTGTAGCACTGCCAGGCAATCTATTGATCATTGAAGTTAGCACGAGTTTACAGTGAAGTACACTTCGTTGTGTGTCTCAAATTTGATTATTCTGATCTGAAATTGACCACATAGGCACAAAAGTACAGTCGCCATTATGGGATAATGCACTCACTTCGGCAACACAAGATCGCTTGTAGAAGATGCATGATATGGAGATGACTGCTGTAAGCGCCATAGCAATTGGGTTGTGAGCTGCTCTAAACGTTTTTGTTTGCTCTGATTGGATGGTGCCAATATTGGGCTCGCTCGCTCCTGATTAAGGGGTTGCTGTTTGTGCTGCTGTGAACCGGATATTATTGAGCCAGTGCTTGAAGAACTATAATTCCTCCTTGGTCTAAGCAAAAGATGCAGCTTATATTCTGTCGGACCTTCTTGTGGCTCTGCCTCCAATTTTGTAACTCCATATTCCGAAATATGACTTGAGCCGGAGGACTCGCGTAAAGCCTTTGGATATGGCTGAGGTGTGGATGGTTTGGGAGAATCAGTAGGGGTCAACCATGGCGATTCTACCCTTGGAGGTTCGGGTTCATATGTAAAAATCGATGCCATTGTCCGGTATCAATACTGTTCGTAGCCACTACCCGACTATCCAACCCCCGCTGCCCCGTATGTCCAATCTTCACTCAGCAATCCGTAGAACCTCTAAAGACTGCCCCCGCCGTATTAATACCTTCCCAATGACTGATAAAGGCTGTATATTCATATGGTGATTATGTATTCGGAAAGGGTGTAATAATTGTAAAATCATTTTGATGTTCGTATCGGGAATGGATATTGAAGTGCACGATAGCTTCAGAAAATTAGGTTTGTCTGGAAGTCGGGGGAAAGAAGTCTCGAACTGATAAACAGTTATGCGGATTGACTAGAAGTCATTTTGATATAACTTCTTCTTTGTATGTGTATTATAAGTTAATGATTCCAGCGGTGTTTGCGGGTTCAATGTACGAGAGTAAGGAGGAGGGATTGTAAATCAATAGTTCCCGGTTTGCTTATACTCGTACCAAACAGATAACAGTCATAATCAATCATACCCGCGGGAGAAACAGTCAGACCGTTTGATTCGTTGAGGCACAGAGTACTCAAGTGCTGGCAATTGATTGGACTGGAGAATTCATTGGGTTTCACAGCAATTCATTGGTTCTGATGGTTTTGAGGTGATGGATACCGGTAAGGTTATTGATTATTGAAGATGATTGACTGACATGCTGACATGATTCCCAGCTGGAGTGGAATCTGGGTGGGCAACCCTGAGCTAACCTTATCTAGTTAGGTAGGCATTAGGTATGTGGCTTGACGGGGCTAACGGGGGCTCGGAGGGTTCCCATGGCTTACCTAAGCTAAGCTAAGCCCCACTCGATTTTCAGGCATCATATTTATAACCTGCGTTAATAAACTAGGTACCTACGGAGTACCTAAATAAACTTTAACGCCCTGAAACTCATTCATTTGCATCTTTGACCTGACCCACCCCAACCCATATTCTTCAAGACAACCCTTTGTTACAAACCCAACCAACAAACATTTAAGAACAGATAGAGATCCAGATCCAGTTGAATCAAATATTTCAATTTCACCCTTTTCTATCTACCAGTTACACCTAATCAACTTTATCTTCCAGTCTTTCATTTTCATCTTATTCCTCCTCACATAACTACATATCTGTCAAACCAATAATCGTCATTCCATTAAATCGTCACAATGGGTCTCTTTTCACGAAAAGACAAGACTGCCTCTCCTGCGCAGGCGACGAATCCTTATGCCACTCCACCACCTCAAGCCGATCCTTACGCACAAGATACAAACAAATATGCGAATATGCCCGCCCAACCTACTCAATCTCCATACCAATCAGCCAGGCAACAGTATTCCGCTCCTGGAGCTGGAGGTGCCCCCAATACTGGTCCATCGGGTGCCCCTCGAGGAGGAATGGCAGGCTCCAACCCTCGAGCTCCTGCTCCAAACGGTGGTGGATACGGATCTGATAAATATGGCAGTGGTGGTGGATATGGCGCAAACAGATACGATGGTCCTTCCGCCAATTCAGGATCCAAATATGGTCCAGCTGGTTATGGTGGTTTAGGTCGATCAAACAGCAATGATACAACTACGACAGAAGACAACAAGAACGAACTATTTGGTGGCGCAAAAGATAGATACGCACAGAAGGCACCCTCAGAGCGACCTCCAGCATATGGTGCCCAGTCAGATACCGGCCCATCATCAACCGGAGGCGGATATGGGGGATATGGAGAAGAAAGACAGCTTACCGCAGAAGAAGAGGAAGAGGAAGATGTTCAAGCAACAAAGGCTCAAATTAGGGCCATGAAGCAAGAGGATGTTTCATCCACCCGAAACGCATTGAGAATCGCGGCCCAAGCTGAAGAAACCGGCCGTGCTACCTTGGCTCGTCTAGGTGCACAGGGAGAACGTATCCACAATACTGAGAAGAACTTGGATCTTGCTTCCAACCATAATCGCATTGCTGAGGAGAAAGCCAAGGAATTGAAGACTCTTAATAAGAGTATGTTCGCCGTGCACGTTGCCAACCCCTTCACAGCCAAATCGAGAAAAGCTCAACGGGATGACGATATCATCAACAAACATAGAGCAGAACGTGAGCAGCGTGACGAGACCAGAAATGCGGCCTTCGCATCCTCCCAAAGAATGGAAGCAAACTTTAAAACTCTTCAGCCAGGAGATGTTGGATATCGGGCACCAGCAACCAAGGCCAGTCTTGCAGAGAGGTCCAAATATCAATTTGAAGCCGACTCGGAAGATGACGAAATGGAAAATGAAATTGATTCTAATCTTGACGCTCTTGGTCATGCTGCTGGAAGATTGAACTTACTAGCGAAGGCTACTGGTCGTGAAGTTGATGATCAGAACAAACATATCGAGAGAATTATTGGCAAGGTATGCTATTATTTGGTTCCATTTTTATCCTACATGAACGCTAACTATGTATCAGAGCGACCGTGTCGACGATCAAATCGCTATGAACAGAGCCAGATTGGATCGCATTCATTAAATTGCATCCTCGCTCACATAGACTCATTAATATCACATTCGTTTTGCTCCGCCTTGAGCTTCCCTGCATACGTCACGATGATAGCGACTTTTGGCAGGGAACCCTGGCATCGATGATCTATCTCGAGGAGAAATTAGAATATCCAAATTCGGGCTGAGTCGCCGACAAACACTTGTGGAAATACTTAATCATGATTGCTAGCGATGTTTTCTGGGTGGAAGCATATCATATGGCAACCTAGGAGTTTTGGGTCGCATGGGTTTTACAGTATTGTCTTTTGGGAAAGGGATCCCTACTAGGTAGTCTCCTATGTTAAGTTTTCGATATGTAGGTATAGATACAAAGAGCTTCCCACATAAACCATTTTAAATATTAACGTTGTTGCTTTTTTGATACTCTGTTGGGGAACTCGATGATAATGTGATTTTTTTAAAAAGAATGGATAGGTAGGATATTACGGTATTGAGAATCTGAAATGAATGAATTAATCTTTGGGGTTTCTTTCTTCCCATCTACAGCAAACTTCGGGAAAATGGATGGATGGGGATGGATGGGCAAAAGTTGAGTATTCGAAATGAATATCTTGAACTACTTGTGATTTGAATATAGAGTAGAGGAGAACAGAGTAGAGCAGGGGAGAGTAGTTTATTCTTATGCCAACTCTCTTTACTTTATTAAATGAGTTGATTATACAGTATGCGGCACGTTACGTTATTTTCTTATGTATCCTTTAACGGAAATAACTTATTTATATCTAAGGAGAGAAAAGGCGGAGAGGGGTGGGAGGGAGGAAGTAGCGAGTATTCTGAATGCTTGTTAGGGTTGGGGAGGGGGAGGGGGGGAGGGTTTGTTTGTTTGTTTGTTTTAGGGGTGGATGTTGGATTGTAATATGCAATGTATTACAATAACATTTACTCGAGTTTTCACTCTCAAGTAGGGTAGGTAGGTTGTATTACATGTGTGTTAGTACCTATATAGTATAATTTATAATTTAGGGGGGGGTTATAGGGATAGGAATGGGGGGATGGATGGATGAAAGGATGAAGGGATGAAGGGATGAAGGGATATGGATAGATTTTGTAGGCATGGTAAAGGGTTTGGAAAACGGTGGGATGGTTGTAGATACATATGTAGGTACTGCATTGTGATGACGAGATGGGGGAAAAGGAAAGAGAGATACAGTATAATTAGCGATTTCATTATTTCGTACCCAAACATACGCTACTCCATCTCCCTCGCCTTCATGCCCCCCCCCAAAAAGTTCCTCGCGTTTCACATTTAATTATCTATTCCAAATACCTACCTACCTACTCATGAGGCTCACGAGATAGGTATTTATCAACCAACCCACAATACTAGGTACTAAATAATACAATACTAATTAAACCATCTACCTATAATATGTATATATCATATAAACATTTAATACAATCGTTCAAAGCTAAGGTTATTCCCAACTATAATAAAGAATCAAAATCATTAGACGGTAGATTCTAGCCCTTACCTTCACTTTCACCTCTTCCCATTTCCCCTTCCTTCCCCTTCCCCTCAACATAGTATGATTTGAGTGAAATGAGGTGAGGGGGAAGGCGGGGCCCAGAATCTACTGTCTAATGATTTCGATTCATTAGTATAGTTGAAAAGAAACTTGAATTAAAAAATTGAATCAAAAGGTTGAATGAAAAAGACTTCTTCCAGCAAGGAGAATAATACCTAAATACTCCCATGTAATAAACCTTCGAAACCTGCTCCGAATGTTAACCATGTTGGTACTGATCTGATTAAGTTATGTTACGGTTATGATCACGGTTGAGATATCTAATAATAATTCTAGGAAAAAGTATTAGTTACTAAAAACAAATACGGTCAAAACTCGATTGATTCAGCTTGAGCCTCAGCCTATTTAGACTTCCTCTGAGATAAAATAACTTTGTAAAACAATATATGATTGGAATAAATATTAAAAGTGAATAATTTTCTCATTCAGTTTTGGCCGGTATTCTCGTTGAAGAGATTCTAAGCGAGCGAATGTACCTATTCTAATAAAAGGGGTTAAAAGTTGAGTTAGTCGAGACTTTCGAGTTTTAACGGTAAGCATTGCATTGTAAGCAATCATTCTTTTCTTTTGGAAAATATCATCAAATAACTACTCTGGAATGGATTTCTCCTTAGCAGTGATGTCGATAGTATACAGGATATTTTCAATACACTCTACTACATTGATACCTAATCACATATTCATTTTTTGAGGGGTGTTCCAATACGTAGTATCGATTTTATATTATTACCAATATCGCATTTGTTGTAGAATATTGTATATCATTAATGATATATGGAGATATAGGAATGTTATACGCTCTTTTCTGAATGAGGTAATAATGAAGCTATAGTTATTGGAATTTGATTCCAACATTTCGGAATCTAGCTAAATTTGGTTGGAATGCAAACCTGAGCATTCCTATATTTCAATATATCCTCAGTATTATAAAATCAATATTATTCAAGTGCCCTAGCGAGGGGAAGGTACTAATAGAAAAACAAAATCGTATATCTTCAAAAAAGATTCTGATCCCATTAGCTAATGGGGCGTCCCTTTAGGATAAAGAGGGTCGTTAACTAACAGGACATTTAATTAACTGACAAGCCAGATTGATGAACAAGAGGACCAGTGTGAGCATAGATAAAGAACTTCAATATCAGCCACCATAATGCTAATTGATACCATCAAAATCACTGCTTCATAGTGTATATGTAGATGTAGCTGGTTGATTTTTGTAATACTAGTGAATTTTGAGGTCAGAATTCCGATTTCGTAATTCAGGGTTGGAGTTATGGGATTATTAGGTTATATGTGTCATAAGTTACTGTACATAGTAGAAGCAAAGAGGGGTAAGTTGAGAGGGCCATTCCTAGGAGTGCTAGTATTAATCATAGTGTATTTGTCATCATAATTCACTATTCTGACAATATATGTCCAAGAGCTTTATTAAAGGAAGAGAAGAGAGACAGGGTGAAAATGAACATGGCTTGTCAAGTACACAGTGTTCTTTCCATCTATGAATCCCTATTAGTCAATTCTGCACATGCCGTTGTTATCCGTTTCATCATCACCCAATGCTCTTCCATACAGGATTATTCATTAGCATCTGTGACAGTTGCCTACCTAGGTAGCAGGCGGTATTACACTTGTTGTATTCCAAGGTTTTTAGCCTACTACTCTAATACTGCAATTGAGCTTCAGCTCAAATCATTATAAATTTTCCAACTTTGCCTCTATCCAGAAATTCCACCAATTTTCAACAACAGCATATCCATTCAAACTTTCAAACTTTCAAACTTTACATCCGTCCAGAAACTCCATCAACTTTCAGCAACAATATATCCATCACAATGTCTGCTAATGGCTTTTCCTCGGCATCAACCAAAGACATCATCGACGAAGAGAAGATGCTTAATATCAAGGATCTTCAAGAAACATTAGCCAAGGAACGAGCAGAATGGGCTACAGAGCGGGCTCATGCCACCAAGTTCTTGATCCCACTCCTAGGCTTAGCCTTGCTCTTAGCCTTTCTCAGCATTTTATTTGGTGGCTATGCATTCCTTAAAGCACTTCGATTACATCATCATAGGGTGTAGATAATACTAGGTAAGTCCCCTTGCTTACAACGATCAGGACCCAGCTAATTTATTGCTTCTCTTTTGCAAAAAGGCCCACCCACACACTCTCTTCGCGTTTTCCATCCTGGAGCCACCATCGAATTCGAGATACAACTTCTCATTTTCGGATATCCTACCCGGAGCCTACCTAGGTTATCTCGTCCATGATTTGAGGGGAGTTAGTTATATTGGGGATCTGATGCGTTTCAGTGAGTTGATGGAGTTGATGGGGTTACGGAGTTCTGGGGTATCGGAGTTATCACATTGATATGTATGCATCATTTGTTGACATTCGTTGACATAGGGATCGCATACCAATTACCAGACAAATACACAAAACACCCGTGCATTTCTGCCATTTCTATCTCTGAATTCTTTTGCTAAAACGTGATATGGTAAATCTGAATGATCAAATATAAGGACATATTGAATGATAATCGACAAAGAAGCATGTCTAGGAGGGGAGCACGATTCTTATAGATGCACAAAGTAACTCCATCAAGTTCAGCCAAAAATTACAACAACTGACTCGCGTTTTTGCTTTGTGATAATCGAGTGCCGTCTGCGTAGACCTGACTCAATGGGGGCAATCCAGGTGCTCTCTCCCGCGCGTTGTTTATTCGCAAGGTTATATAAGATCTGATGTCATGCAAACTATTCTAATATTCAATCTCATCCATTGAAACTAATCAATACAGGCGTGAACGGATATTTTTTGGGGGCTCCAAGTCTAAAGTTTCGAGAGCTTCATCTAGGTTGTGAACATTACATCTCTATTTACTGATGGCGGCCAGGACAAACATCTTACTACAGAAATATTTCATGGAGGCTGCATCTGTAGCTTCTGTAGCTCAACTGCTTCCCAAAAGTAATTTCCCAGACCTACGACTTCAGTAGAAGACTCTTGTCAATGCATCGCCCAATATATACCATCTCATTCATTACGGCTACAGAAATCTAACCGGCACCTTTCGAAGCCACGAACGAAACACATGATCCCATGGAGACAACATTTCCATCACCTAAAATGGGTTGATGAATAGGAGAAGAGCGGCTCTAGAGCCAAGCTGTTTGACACTTCTATAGCTGAGCTCGGCAATTCAGTATATCTTATCATAGGAACTACTCATTCGATCCAAGTCAACTTTCAAGCGAAGTTCGTGGTTGCTGTGAAACACTCCTACAATGAAGTGAGAGAAAAAAGCCATCCTCATCGGTCCAATTCGAACTTGGGCAATCCCTTCAACACCACGATAATATGGCACTAGATAAATACCATATTCCCCCCGCATTCCACCATCCTTGGCAACTAATTCACTCCTGAGGTCCTCAGACTAATCACACTGATGAGTGATATGTCTTTCTTATCCAAAGGGTATATATAGTATACATTTTGATCTCCATTCCTCATGACTTTCACATTCTATCCACTAACGTGTGACCTCCACGTCTCTATAAAATAAATCATGGGATTGCATTTCCTTCTCGAACTGAAAATTGTAGCGAGCGGAATCACGCCAATTGAGAGCCATTTATCGAGATACTTACTATAACCGGAGGATCCCCAATTGCTAATGAGTTGGAATCCTAGCATTAGTCCTTCAATACTGAATATACCGATCTCAGTATACGAGATTTCTAGATATTATAGCAGCTACCAAGAATGTGGTGGCGTCTCCCCCCCCCTAAAATAGAAAACAAAAGTAACTTGGAACCCGAGATGATCTGATATACCTACCTACCGCATTGCTTGCTCGAGTTCATCAAATCAATCTATCTCGATAATAAAATCCTATCCTATCCTATCCTATCCTACCCCTCCAGCTACCTTTGCAATCTTCAATATCCCCACAGACGGAAAAGAAAAGAAAAGAAAAGAAAACCGCACCGTAGTTTGTTCCCCCTCCTATCCTAAATGATTCGCTCGCTCGATCTTTGTACTGCTCTTACTCTTAGATTGGGTATTAGGTATTGTGGAGAGAGTATATCATTAGCAGTTGCGGGGAGGGGGGAAGAAGGGGATAATGGGTTGTTTGGTTTGGTTGTTTGGAAATATATCTTATATAGATACGTACGTATTCAAAGTGTGAGAATAAATGTATGTATGTATAAATAACTATATAAAAATATGAAATATAATATATAATAAAACGTAAATTAGATTACAAACATCTATTCTCAACTCCATGGATACTTCCAACATACTCCAATATACACATTAACCACAAGTTTACAACAACAACAATAACAACCACAACAAAAATAAGACTCAACCCATCATCATATTAAAAATTCCATACCATCTACAAAAACCATTTAAATAAATAGCAAATAAAACATGAAATATATTCGAGTATAGATAGATAGTAATTGTTAAGAGCAAAAATTAGGCATCTATCTAGTCTACCAGTAAGATACCCGATTAAATCTTGAAATTTCAAACAACTAAACTTTACCTTCCATAGAATCTAAAGCATAGCAACCATGAAATGAAGAAATCGAAAATAATCATTCTATAATATCTATATATCTAGTACTATACTCGAAATCAAAAAAGTGATTCTACCAGCTAGCGACATGATATATGTCGAAATTCCAATAATTATACGATAGAAAATTCCGAGTTTCAAATCCATCAAGCGAATCCAGAATCCAGAATCCCGATATGACCATCGAAAAAAATATCAAGAAATATCATAATCCTAGGTATATTAAATACTCCCAAGAAAATCGACATACACACATATCACTAATTAAGATTTAGAAAAACGGGGTTTCATCAAAGTAACAACAATGATGGATGATATAAATTGTTCAATTCTCTTCAGACTACGATCGTAGTAATGTATGTAACAGGAAGTGATTTATTTGAAGATATATTGGGGAGGTTTAATCATGAGACTATATATGGAATGAATATCGGGAAACGTCCCATCAAGAGATGAGGTATAAGACAAATAGCTATTATACCCCATCGTTATTTCAGTAAATGCAAATATTGACCGCGTAAGAAATATAAATGAGAGATTGGTTGGAGATTGAATTGAGAGAGAGAGAGAGAGATCTTTCACTTGAAGTCTCGACCTAGTTTGTCGAATATCCGATTTGACCAATAGATATCTCGTCTATTTGTGGAACAACGTGATGTGATACTGTAGGCCTGCCTATCTTTGATAACAAATTGCTTGAGAGTGACTTCATCTGAACGATGAAACCAATATGAAGCTCGTTTATATGTCGGATAAGTTAAGAGGTGGCATGCAGTAACGGTCGTCGCCACGATAAATGATAAATGAATGTTCTAGACCTCGCCCCACGGGCACCCATAGGAACGAGTACTCGTAGTAACCACCTCATGTTTGATCACGAGGATCTGGGGATTGTTCCGAGAAGTATGATTAGTGATGGTTCAGTCGAGTCGGCGAATATTCTGTAGGTAAATATTCGCAATGTGAGAATCCTGTTCGAAGCCTAAATGTCGGTTTGTTTTGTTGTTTCCAACTGACACCATGTGAGTCAAGAAGTTAACTCTGAGTCAACGTGTTTCGGTGAGATGAGTTGGTTGAAATTGCGAATGATCAAATACTGCTTCACAATTTAAGGGAGAGAAAAGAGACTGTCTAACTTGTGATTGTGAATACCCAATATGGGTTTGTAAATGACGGGAATCCTGAGTATCAGATAGTTAAGCCACAAAGATGGGTCATATACGGAGTATGGATGTGGAATAATGCAATGTGAGGTCTCCGATGCATTTGTTGCGATTGCTGTTTGATTGTACGATTTTGGTCTGAGCCGAATGGTGGTTGTAAAAAAAGTCGCCTTCCTTACTATACTCGTACATGATAACCTTGGAATATTATACGGGCTTGATTGGCAGATAAATTGGTAAATTTATTGCAGTGCCGTGCAATATGCGTTGTGCGGCGGTTGGATTCACGAGATGGGGTTGGTTGTTGCATTTGGCAATTTTGCATTTCGCATTTGAGTGCTGTGTGTTGGTGGCGAAATGGATGGGTAAGATAATTCCGCTACAATGAGGGTGATATGGTTCCAGGTTAAGCTCTTGTGTATGTATGTAAGGTATGTATTGTTTGAATACACCGGTGATATTGTCCTATTGATGACCAGACACGCTTCAAATTTGGGGGGGTTGCCGAATCCGGATATAGCAAATGCTTATTTTCGCAAGGACCTGAATGTTGAGTAACAGGATAAAAGTCCTGATAATAGTCCTGAGATATTGTTTGATAAATGGGGATGTGTGGTCATATATGCAATGATGCAATACTCCATTTTCCGGAAAAGGGCAAAATGTTTGAACGGCGAATCTGGATGGCTCTTGGCTGTGTAGATAGTGGAATGGAGGATGGATGATGGATGATAGATCATGAAATAATGTACATACCTACCTGCCGAATGTTTGGTGTTATACAAGGGCAAGAGATGGACGATACAGTTCTGCTGACAGCTGTCCCCAGGTCTCCAGACGAACTTTGTTTTTACCGGAATGAGAAAAAGTAAAAGTGGAGGAAGTGAACTGTGAGCCTTGGAAGTTGGAAGTGGGAGTTTTTATGTGAGACCCTTTCCCTTTATTACTTCTTGCCTTTGGCTGGCCTTCGTTGTGGCACGTTGAGAGAAGGACGGAAGTTGGTGTTTTAATGCTGTGCTGTTTGTTTTAGGCAAGGCAAGGTCACTCACTCGCTGTTGGGTTATTGTTTTGGCGACAGGAAAGGAAAGTGGTTGGCTTGGACAAGGAGGTTGAAAAACAATACTGTATCACCTACCTACTGAGTATATCCATATGTTTGTAAGGTTGTAATAAGTCTTACCATCTGGGCAGTCTTACCATCGCCCGATGAGAGCCTTGGAGATAAATCAGACTTTAATACTACCCGTACCTAGAGAACGATGGCGGATCGCGTATGGATGAAATACGGAGCTCAAATCTATTCGATGATTGTGACTCGCAAAACTCACGAGACTCAACATCGTGACTGTCGACATAAATGGCATGCATGGACGGGCATGGTGCGATTCCAATTGTTCGAGACAGAGATAGGATTAAATAAGATATCGGGAAATTCCAAGCCATTTCCAACTCCTTCACCGCCACTCGCTCTTATTTCTTCCTTTTTGAGAAAATTGGACTTGTGTTTATCGGAAGCTGGAGGATCAAAAGCAACAGCAATGCAGCACCAGCTTCCTATTCCTGAACAGCCAAAACGCATATGACCAGTTTCTCGGATAGGTGAAAGGTTACTTGAAAAAGAGGCTCTGCTCGTACAAAATCCGTGTTTGTGTACATAGGTATGTGTACATATATGAATGAATGAATATTACTTCAGCCCGATTGTGCAGTCAGCCTAATAAGTCCACATGAATCAAACGGCGGGTGGATGATCTTATGGACAGAATGGTAGGACTGTAGATTATGTCTCTAGAAGCGGTAATAGTGAGGGAAATCAATAGATTGATCAAGTGCTTGGAGATCAAACATGAAAATAATCTTGAGCCCGAGAGTTTCCTCAAGACCATGCATGGTTGATTCGCAGTAGGAGGAATGAATGAATCGTACCTACACTAAGCACCAAGCACCAAGGACCAAGCACCAGGGACCACGAATGAATCAGGGAATTCTAGCTTTTCGTGATTGGTGGGTAGGAAAACCAGTATAATATGTATCATTATAAGATTGTATCCGATATACTTGAATATATCAGGCTTCAAAGTTGGTTCAACTGTTGCTTCGATAAAAATAATCTGGATTGTAATATCGAGGTCGTTATGTACAAGTACGTACTATGCCCTGCATACCTAGTAGGTAAGAAAGATACAACTTTATCAATCGTTATCGATAAGGTTAAAGAATGGCAATCGCGGATCTTAGAGTATCTGGACTCCCCGGCTGTAGATAGTACCTAAAAAGTAGATAGTATCCGAGTTACCATCCATATGACAAGACTCCTATTACCTTACTTTACAATGATTTCCGTTACCTGAAACCTGCAAGTGCACCGGTACCTACAGAGATTTACTTTCCGATGTTCAGATATTTAGATGTTTAAAATCCAGATGCTCAGATATTTAGATGTTTAGAATCCGGATGCTCAGATGCTCATATGTAAGACATTCCAGGTCTCCTTACTTGCTACCCTCATACGATAAGGTACATAACATAACATTGTCTGGGGACCTATTAACATATCATTCATTGCAGCTGAAGTATCTAGATAGGGTAGGTACTAGGTAGGTACTAAAGAAGGTAGAGTTAATTGATACCTACACTTTCAACAACTTGAGTGGTAGCCATCATATCTTGAATGGATTCGTTACATCCCGCTTACTCTTACTTGATCCATCCTACGATAGCCCATCCTATCCCATCCCATCCTATCTCGCTCGAAAAAGAACAGAGCAGAACGGAACAGTCAGCGGCATCCTCCAACAGTGCTCTTTTGCTCTTAGTGAAAGTGACTTTCAGTACCCTATATGTTATGATCTTATGTTTTCTTCTTTTGAATGCGAATTTGAGATTAATCTGCCACTAGCCGTCTATCCGTTACAATATCATTCCTTTTCTTCGCTATCCATTTCACGAATCACAATTGCTGGATACCTTGCTATATAAATAGAGGTATTTGGTTTACCCGCCCGTTTGGAAAAAGGTCATCAGTCCTTACCTTACTTAGGTATTCTTTTTACTACCTAGGTACCTCCAGCTACCTTTCATTTATTTAATTGCTTCACATTGTCATTCACCCCTCAAATGATTTATTCTTATTAATCAGAACGAACCTTGGAAGGAGGAGATGTGTCTCGGTAGCAGTCATTCTTATTATTATTCATAAAACCCAGTCCAAGACTCACCCAAAGCAAGCTACCTCCTACCTTACCTACCTAGATACCTACCTACATAAATAATCAAGTAAGGTTACGGTACCAGGTAAGATTTACATACCATACCATACCATACCTAGGTACCATACCTACCATACCACACCGTCAAAACTCGTCCTGTACCTGCCAATCCCAACTTTCCATTTCTGAGATCAACAATGGATAACTAACACCCGAATTACCTAGTTTGCAACCATCCACGCCTGCATCCACTGTTCAAGTCAGCTCCGCATCAATAATCAAACCCCCAATCCTCGCACCCCTCTCCCCCGCCCCGTCTGATCTACTTAACAGTTGCTCTTCTACTTCGTATCATTGTTCATATATTTTATCATATTTATGGTTAATTTTTGACTACTCATTGAATCCATTTCCGAATCATTCGACATCCTTTTATGAAGTATCTGACCTCTTGACTGTCGACCGTACGAGTTCCTTCAATCAATTCGAACTATCCCCCCCACAGCCTTCTGTACGGCCTTGGTCTTGGTCTTGTCCTTGTTCATGCTGCTTCAAAGCTACACCAAGTACGAATAATAGTCAAGTCGAATGGATATTTAAGGACATCTACAATACTTGAAGAAGCACATTCCGCTGCATACATAATATTCAGCTATTCTTTACAAGAACTTGTCGAATATTTGGAGATTGATTCGAGTTTTGACCATCACAAGTCAGTGCGGGGTCGATAAGACAGATGGATTATACGATGGACGATAACGATGTCGATATGCCATATGCGCCGCCTCTGGCCCAAGCTGCTGCCTCTCGATGTCCAACTCAGCCAGCTTCGCAGAATGGCATGCATACGGCCAACACACGGTACCCACCACTTATGAATCCTTGGACGGGCTACAATATGACCCCTTCGGTGTATGGCGCTCCCAATATGCCACCAATTCCGTATGGTGGTCCAACTCCAAGTTATACCGCAACTCAAGGCCTCATGCCAGGTTATAATGATCAGTACACACACTGGTCTCAGTCTCCGAGGCCTCGTGTTCAAAGCAATGCATATCCCAATTTTCAAGGTCCACAACATCAAAACCTAGAGCCATCGAGTAGTAGACCATCCCTACCCCCTCCTATAACTCCTGACTACCCTTGGTCGGGAGTCTGGCCTACTCCTCATAACCCTCTGGATATGTCACCTTTTGCCGAAGAAACCCCTGTAGCGGACAACAATAACTTCCAAAGAGTAGACTACATGGGAAATGGCAGAGCAAGGCTTTCAAGAGAACAAGGTAAACTCCCACTTCGATCATCTCATTCCTCCCTTTGAGGATTCTTTTATTCAGCACGTGGACATTTGATACGTGCTGAACAGTTTTGATATCAAACCACCAAGAAGCTGATATTCTTAAAATAGATGTACGAAGACTGGAACAAGAACGGCGGGCACGAAACACTCCTCAAGAAGCTAATATGGAAGCTTGTGAGTACATCTAATTCTGTATTGAAACAGCCTGTAAACTTTATTGCCACTCTCTCAGTCGGCTTCCTATATCTACATCTTTGCTGCTTGGAAGATCATACAAGTCAATAGCTAGGAGGTGAAGACAGTTGACTAATAATGTTTTAGCAATGCAACCCCCTCTTAGTAATGCATCTTCCAATGCTCCAGTTCCTGCCAACAATCCGGAATGGGATCGGCCAAGTGCTAGGCAAGCACGGCGTTTGGCCGAAGTTAATCGCAGAGCAGATGCCCTTGATCGTGCCAGAAGAGACTTGGATACGGACGAAGAAGATTTTGGACACAGCGATGATGATGAAAACTCTGATGGAATGATTAGTTATTCCGAATATCTTCAAATGGTGGAAGAAAACACCTTGATTACTGCACTTCGTGGTCGTTTTGGAGGTGCTGACATGGGTAATAAGAGGATGCCATCGAAAGAATTTATGCACTCACTCGAGAGCCTGAACCCTGATGATTTGTCAAAAGAAGAACGGAGTAAGTCCAGAACAAAGTTCCATCACCTCTTTTTCTGACCATAGCCAGGTTGTATGATTTGCTACAACGAATTTGGCGTAAAAAACCCTGAAGGCGTGAGCGAACTGCCATTACGTATACCCAAGTGCAGGCATGTATTTGGAGCTATCTGTATTAAGAAATGGTTCAAGGAGAACGACAGCTGTCCATATTGTCGGGATAAAGTTCCCTCGGAATCTGCCAAGAAGGCATTCATGAGGCAATATCGCCAGGCTTTGCATAGTCATATGCGAGGTGAAATGCGAAGGCGTCAATTAACAGGTCGTCCTGCAGAAGCCGGTTCCCTCTATCCCGGGTACGTTCCAAATAGTCCTTCTCCGCAAAGTAGCTAACGTGCGGGAAGCGCACTCAATCCAGAGGAATATCATGACATGTCTTTGGGCGATCGCACACTACCATCTTGGACAAGACCATCGACGACGGACGCAGCAGAAAGCCGACGTCGCCTTCTTAGAGGAAGAACTGGAAGCCATAGAGAAGCTCATCGTCCGAGTTCGATGGGCTCTGCAAGATTCTACTCTCCCACTTCACAACTGCAAAATGAAGTTAGCCCTGCTCAAACACATACAAGGCAAAGTTCGAATTCGGAAGGGGTATCACCTGCGATAGCTGTGGGATCCACCACGACTAATGGTGACCGACAGCCAGCACCTCTCTCAGTCAACTCGTCGGGAAACTTTGCCGACTCGAATAGTTACCTGTCTCGAACAAACTCGGCAACCTTGAATAGTTTTATGTCTCCATCCGCACCTTCTTATTCTCAAAATAGACCGATCGCGTTCGGATCTATGAGAGCTTCAACATTCGATGCAACTCGGCACGAAACTCCCGCCCACTTTTACAATTTTCAGCCTCAAGTTTCCCAGCCTCAAGTTCCCCAGCAAGAAGATTCTGTTTCTCTTCAAAGGCAGCAACTAGCTATGCAACAACAGGATGAACAATTTCAACAACAACTGCGCGAGCAGCGTCAGAGAGGCATGCAGAGAGAAATAGACATGGAGCAGCATGCCAATGGACAGCAGTTTCTTCCAGATGAGAGAACGTAGGAGAAAACATTTCAACAAAACCGGATACCTATGGATACACCCCAATTTGCAGATATAACTATCCATCATCCACTTGAACTTTTTTCATCGACTTTCCTTTGTCATCTCTTAAAACATCCATGCGCACATTGGATTCGATTGGGATATGTGGACCTGGCAGGCAAGGCGCACTGGCGAGGATAGGAGGGAGTCCGGGTTTGCACAGCAATCTGATCCAGGAATTTCTTGTGCGCCATCAGTTTTATGAAATTTCTTTCCTACGTATGGGAGCAGCGGTTGAGATGATGATGATGGCGATGATAACAATCTCCCACTTTCCTGGTTGAGCCAGCGTTAATACATATAGGTTAGGTAGTCAGCGAATTAAAAAATAGCCGAATAAATTTTTGGCGATGTTTTCTGTAGATGAATGTGAAATATGTTGGTTCTTTTCGGTACCTAGTAGTAATTTAAGTAGGTGATTTTAGATCTAATCTTTTTTATCCATTATTAGTTAATGGCCGCTTTACCTGCAGAATTTTTGTAGAGCGGGCAGGTTGTTAAAATCTGTTTACTGTACTGTACTCATTCGGTATATTTATTATATGGATATTCTTCATAATTATTAATTCTATCTATTATATAGGCACCTTAGATAGATACCTAAGTACCTAGGTAGGTAGGTAGGTAATGCCTTATCGTCTCATTATGCAAGGCTGACAAGGCTGATTGATTCCATGGATCATAGGCATGGTAGATACTTGAGCGAAAGGCGGTGAATTGTGGAAATGTGGCAGAAAAAAAGTTTCCCGTCAAGGTTGGTTGTCTGTCGGCTGAACTGAACTGGACAAAACTATTTATTTATTCATTGGAAAATATTGGAATCTTTCACTGGGCTTTCTTAGAACCTACCTCGTTCGGGAAAAAAGCGCGTGCCGTTGGTCGATCGTTCTAGCAAGAATTTATAGCAATATTTATATTTATATTCATTCCCGGTCTCATATTTCGGAATTTTTGAAAGTGCGGAGTGGAGGGCATCATACCTACCTAGGTTCTTGGTTAGGATAGGTTGTGTGGAACGGATATCATATAGAACTTTGGATTTGGATTTATTGGGGTACTCGTTTACTCGTTTTCTCGTCGCCATGCCTGAGAAGGTTCTTATCAAGTTCAGCGATGATGCTGATGAGACGCCGAAGATTGTGAAGAGGACGGGGTCTTCTTCCAACGCCATTGCCAAACCCACGAAACAACATCAGCCGCCATCGCAGTCGCTATCGGCGAAATCTACGGGCACGAAACGTTTGAGAGATGGAAGTCCTAAATTGGATCCGAAGAGGAAGAGGTTGGCGGCGGTGTCGGATAAGGTCGCAAATGCAAATGGCGCCAAATTGATAAAGTTGTCGCATGCGGAGGATGGAGAGGATGGAGAGGCAGGTCGGAAGGAGAGTAATAACCAAGCTGGAGTTTCCAATGGCGTGGGAAAGCAATCCAATGGGGCCAATGGAGTCAAATCCTCTGGAGACAAAAAAGAAGGACAGCGGGGACTAAGTCAAAGGTCTGGGGGTGGGTTCGACGGTGCCAAAAATGCGGTTCCAGATAGGCATCTACAAAGGACGGCCAGGGAACTTGAGCCATTTCGAAAATCGCTTCCGGTATACAAAAAAGTGCTTGATCTCAAAGCAGATTTGCGCAATAAGGATGTCCTTCTCTTAACCGCCGAAACTGGTTCCGGTAAAAGTACTCAATTACCACAATTTATACACGATGAGCCTTGGTGCAAAAAG
Organism: Ciborinia camelliae; assembly: GCA_025890175.1. Taxonomy (NCBI): domain Eukaryota; kingdom Fungi; phylum Ascomycota; class Leotiomycetes; order Helotiales; family Sclerotiniaceae; genus Ciborinia; species Ciborinia camelliae. Next base: position 4,704,132 of record JANPYM010000001.1, read on the forward strand.
CAGAAGGTAAAGGTCAAGAACGCGGCGGGGCAAGAAGAGGAGATTTCAGTTGGTGGAGTGATTGCCATCACTCAACCTCGTCGTGTTGCAGCTATTACTTTGGCCCGTCGTGTTGCGGCCGAAATGGGATCCGCTCTTGGATATCAACGTACCAATACTCCTGGAAAGGTCGGTTATTCCGTTCGTTTCGATACCAATACACCTCTTGGAATGAAGATCAAATTTGTTACTGAAGGTACCTTACTTCAAGAAATGGTCCATGATCCAAATCTCAGAAAATATAGCGCTGTCATTATTGATGAAATTCACGAGAGAGGTGTCGATGTAGATTTAATTTCTGGATTCCTTCGACAGATAGTTCACGGGGATAAGAAAGGTCGTGGTGGTATTCCATTGAAAGTCGTTATCATGAGTGCAACTCTTGACTTGGGAGGTTACGAGGCATTCTTTGCAAATCCTGGATCACATCCTAGTTATCAACCGGGGAATAACTATGGTTCGATATTTTCACCACATCTTGTTAATAACGAAAGAGTCATCGAGGCAGCCAAACCAATGCTAGCGGTAAAATCTGGAAAATCAGAGAAGACTGAATCTAAAGAAATACAAGATTCCGAAGGATTAGACACTGGTGTCGCCATTGAGGAAGTTAAGGGTAGAAAATTCAAAGTTGAATTACACTACGACAAACCAGCCGACCCTAGCAATTACCAAGAAACTATGTTCAAGAGGATTGCAAGTATACATGTTACGGAACCTCTTCCTGGAGATATACTAGTTTTCCTAGTTGGTCAGGAAGAAATCGAATATATGCAAACTAGACTTGAGGCACTTGGTGAGTCGCTGAGCAAAGAAGTGCCAAGAATCAAGGTTATACCGTTGTATGGTGCTCTTCCGCCAGATGCCCAACAATTGGCTTTCGATCCAGTCAAGGAGCCTAGGACGAGGAAAATTGTATTGGCTACTAATATTGCGGAAACATCAGTAACAGTTCCTGGTGTTCGATATGTAGTCGATAGTGGTAAAGCTAAGGTCAAGAAGTACCGCACAAAGCTGGGAATGGAATCTTTGCTCGTTGTACCAATCTCCAAACAGTCTGCCCTTCAAAGAATGGGTCGTGCTGGTCGTGAGGCGGCTGGTAAATGTTGGAGAGCATACGGTAAAGATGAATACGAATCTTGGCTTCAGGACGAGATCCCTGAAATCCTCCGTTGCGATGTTTTAGAGGCTGTACTCAAGATGAAGGCTCGTGGAGTTCAAGATGTCATTAACTTTCCTCTTATGGATTCACCTGATGTCGAAGCTATGAAACATGCCATTTTCCAACTTAACGCCATGGGAGCTCTCGACGATGAAGGCAATCTAACCCCTGACGGTAAAAAAATGGCCAGCTTCCCTCTTCCCGCCGCCTACGGCCGAGCTCTCATTGCCTCCTCGTCACCTGAATTCGACTGCGTTCTCGACGCCATCGACGTCATCTCCCTCCTAACAGCCGACTCGGAAATCTTCATCCAACCCAAATCCCAAGAACAAGAAGAGCAAGTCGACGCCAACCGTGCCGATATCATCCGTCGTGAAGGCGACCTCCTCACCTACCTAACCACCATGCAACGCTACGCCTCGGAAAACACCAACCGATTCCAATGGTGCCAGGCCCGCAACATCAGCGCGCGCGCCATGAAATCCGCCATGCTGAACCGCAAACAACTCCGACAACTGTCCGTCACCCACGGTCTCATCGACGCGCTCCCGCCGCCCGATCCCCAACCCTTCGAACCCGCCACCCCGGCGCGAGCAGAATGTTTGATCCGCGCCTTCTTGAGGGCGTTTGCGGATCGCACGGCCACGTTGGCGCCGGATGGTAGTTACGTGACGACCAAGGGGAAGAATGCCGTCGTGATTCATCCGCAGAGTGTGCTTTGGGGGAGGAAGATCGAGGCGATTATGTTTTTGGAAAATGTCTTTAGTACGAGGAATTGGGCGAAGAAGGTTAGTGCTGTGCAGGCGGATTGGGTGGTGGAGGCGCTAGGGGGGTGGATGTAGTGTCATGTGATGCGAGAGGAGAGGAGGGAGGGGAGGGGAGGGGAGAGAGGAAGAGGAAGAGAGTAGGAAATTGAGGGATTTCATAGTGGAAATGAGTGGATAGATGGATGAGATAAATAAATAAATACCCCGTAATTAAGATGTGGAAGATGAAGCCAGCGAGGGAGATATATCTACATAGTTTAGAGATGGATAAGCATCATCCCATCACATAACAACATCACGAATAAATACAACCTACCTACCCACCTAAAAAAATCAACTCAAATCTTCACCATGCATGAAACCCAAACCCAAATCCAAATGCAAATCCAAACCTAAACTCAAACTCAAACTCGTTGGGAGTGGACACTGGACGAACAGGTGAACGGAGGAATAATTATTAATCGATCTTGATTCTTATTAGGATCCCAAGGTAGGAAGGAGCTCACTGCGGGTAGGGGGGTGGGTGGGGATACCTAGGTAATTACCTCGTATAATTATAGAATAAATGACATAAATGACATAAATGGCATAAATGTGCATTTCGAATTTTCGCCATGTGAGAAATTGAGGTTGAGGTTGAGGTTGTGTTTATGGGTTTGAAGAAATTGTAGATATGGATGTCTGTAGAAATGTAGATGTGTAGATATGGTATGGTATGGGATGGGATGGTATCATTAAAGTAAAGACCTTGTATAAATAAATAATCTACTTGTTACTTACTACCCAGTACCTACCAATTTCCTTTCCCAATCTCCAAATCCTCCTCATCCTCTCACCTCTCCCCCCCCCCCCTCTGATCCACCCATCCCCTACTTCCTCAACCGATACCTCCCCCCCACACATTCCAACGCACCCTCCTCGACCTTCCCCCCCAGCCACTCCAACAACTCCTCGTTACTATACGGAAAGCCTTCTGCAATCAACATCTTCAACATCATAGCGATTTGCGGCGCCCCCATCTGACTCGAGCTATTCGTCAACATACTCTGCACAAATTGCCAATAGACCTTTGCATGTTCACCCGTGATACCCTTTTCTGCCTTCCCTCCTTCTCCCTCATCATCATTGTTACCAGCATTAGCCGGCGCCGAAGCGAGAGCATCGGAACGCGCACGATCTGATGCGTTGAGAGTTTCGAGGACGGAGAAGATTTGGGATTTGGGGGGAGATTCATGGAGGACTAGTTTCGAGACCCAGAATTTGAGGGCCGAGAGGATGAGGGTCGAGTCCATTTGGAGTTCCGAGGTTAATTCCTCGATGCTTTTCTTTACGCCACCGTTCTCTTCTGCGTCGATACCGCTGGTTTCACTGTGGAAACAGGAAATGACGGTGGCTTGCCAAGTCGTACATTCTTCCACGACAGTGCGGTCCGCCAATTCAAGCTCGACAGTTGTATGGCCGAGTGCAGGGAGCCAGGTGAGTTTTCTGGCAGGTTTGAGCGAGGAGAAGGCGGTGGAGTAGTTGGATTGGAGATCGGTGATCTGAGGAGGGAGAGTAAATGTTGATTCCTGGAGAGCAGGCCAGAAGAGACGGGAGAGAATTTTGGTGTGGAGAGTGGGTTGGGTTGTGGGAGGATTTGCGGCTTTCTTTTCAGCGGTGCTCAGGTCTTGGGTTTTGTGAATGGCAAGGTCAAGACGGACGGAGTCGAGAATGTCTTTCAACATTACTTCGCAGCTTTGAAGTGGCGCTTCTCCGAAGCGGGATTTAAGTAGTTCGAGGACTTTGATCTGGGAGTTTGTTAGAATTGTTTGGACATAAAGGGAAAGCAGAATGGATACATACCTCTTTCTCAAAAGCCCCATCATTCTTTAAAAGATTTTCACCAATGATATTTTGGAATTCTTTGATGAAAACTTCTTGAGATCCAAGAACACCAATCAATGTTCCGATGATGTCCGCACTTTTCGACCTCTTGTATCCTGGTCCAGCATCTACTGGGTCAGGTACCCACTCCATATCATGCCAGTCTAATTCTTCATCATCAATCTTTTGTCCGGACTGCTCGGAATCATCATTTAGTAATTGGGCCAGTTCAATTAGTTTATCTCCGCCAGGTTCTATGGGATTTCCTTGTGCATCTTCGGTGTCTGAGAGTAAACCTGTGATAATTATCCGCACTGTATCTTCTCGTGAGCAGAGATATAATTGTAATGGATATGCTACACGATCTAGAAGTACTTTCGAGTGGTCAAGTGAATGGAAGGACCAAATCATTGAGATGTATGTTTGTAAAATCAACAATGTGGAAGCTCCTGGGTGAAGCAGTCTCTCTTTCAAAGTAGATGCGAAAGCCTCTGTCAAATGCAGACGTCTTTGAGGAGTAGTAATGGTTGTTCGAAGATCATGCAATGCTCCATTGCTATTCGGCCAATCGACAACAATATCAAATAGTTCATCTGTCCTGAGTGCTGCAAGACGACCAATACTCATTTCTTTCCACTTTTCCATATCGCTCCAAGTCACTTCAACATTGTCGATAACTTTAAAGACCAAGACGGAGAGTTTAGCATATCGATCTTCAATCCATCCGCAAAGGTCTGTTACACAATTGGACGGCGATACGTGATGTGCCGTTCGTGGAAGCACAGAATTTCTTCTATCGCCATCTTCAGGAGTCACGTTAACTTCGTTGGAAGACCACAGCCCTTTGCAACCTCGATTGACATATTCGGTCATAGACTTGTTCATGATTTCGGCAAAAATGACCTGAAAATTCTCTCCTGCCAGACCGACTTTATGCAAAGATTCGACCAGCTTGAGCATTTCATTGCAAAGTTCATCCGTCCTCGCATCAATAGGTGTAACACCAGAACCATCAGACCCCCCTCCACCCTGTAATCCAAGGATAGAAGAGACATAATTCTCGAGAACCCTCCTTAAGGCGGCAATAAGTTGGTCCGTAAGAGAATTGCTAATAATAGCATGGAGATCTCGTCGAAACTTCTCTAATACTACCCGCGAGAGCCCCGTAGTCATGAGCTCAACTTGTTTGACAATGATTGACAAACCATGCAAGTACATACGATGAGCAAAATCCAATATTCTTACGCTGCCAAAAACCAATGGTTCGGGGCCTTCTTCATCAGTGCACTGGCGTAAGACCGGTAAGATTTGATGGAGTAGATGTCGACGGACTTGCTGGGTATGCCAAACCAGAACGTCTTCCGTATGCAAGGCAAAAGGTAGGCGCCTACCAGGATCCAGAACATCCTTCAAAGCATCATCAAACGAAGGATCAGGCGGTGCCGATGGAGATCTGACAGCATCAATAGAATTCGGATCCGATGGTATATCTGGAAGTTGTAGACGATGAGTAACGGTATGCCAAGATCTATCCCATTGAATTTGATCATTAATTTGATCTACAGACTGATCTCGTGCACGTCCTCTAAGCTGCTGTGGGTTTCTTGTATTTGAAGAAGATGGTCTTTTTGGTTCATTATCGAAGGCTTGTGATCCTCCGAAAGATTGACTTGGAGTTGTAAAGCTACCTGTCGGTGTTGCAACTGGGGTAGGCTCTGAGATCTCAGGCTTTTTAAATACTGAATCAAAAACGCGCTTTTTTCTGGCTGTAAGAGTAAGAGTAGCCATCACGATTCACGATCAAAATACTAACAGGCTGTAAATGGTTGTTGCATGATTTCATAAAAGTCGTGATTCGTCTCCTGTCGTGTCGTATTGTATTGTATATTGTATTGTATTAATTGTTGGGTTGGGTTGGGTATCAAATTGGAATGGGAATTTTAATGATCAAGAAGGATACGACGTCAAGGAAGGAGCATCCAGATATCAAAAAATCACGGCTTCACGTGATCACGCATTTTCGTGCATATGATAACCTATTTTCAAAGCATGATTGAAGAAGTTGTTCATTTTACAATTTAAAATTTACAGTTTTTATAGTTTTCAAGCCAGAAGATACTATATAATAATCCTTAGATTTACGCCTCGCGAAATTCTTATTCGCCCCCGAGCAGTGCTCCCGAAATAAGTTGAATGACAAATGAAAGTTGTTAAATGACAAATGAAACCTGTTGAATGACAAAAGAAAGCTGTTTTGAGAATTTTGGGCAGTCTGCCTTCCAGAACTCCCTACCTTCCAAGCCGGCCCAAGGATTTCTATCTAAACCTGTAAGGAAAACATTAAACATAGCATCATATCGACGTAATTCTCCCCGCTGGAGTGGTTCTTGGCCTTGGCCGTAAATTAATTACCGACTCAAGTTCTCGGAGCATGTTAGTATTAGCATCCACTCGGTCTCTCGTAGACTCTCTCCTCATACGGTCTTCTTTCATCTTCACAATACGTTCTTCCCTGGTCAACTTGCTCCGTTGACGTGGTATCGCAACTGCTTCGAATACTTCCTCTACTTCGGAACCACTCATTTCAAGGCTAGATCGAGACCTGGCTTCACCATTTAGGGCTCTCAAAGCGTCAGCGGCTGTTCCCTCCTCAACGGCCGTGAGACCTCCCAGGGACGATGCTGGTGATATCATTCCACACATGGACGATACTCGTTTTTCATTTCTGTCGATATTCACTGCCAAGGCAGCTTTTCCATCTTCCCACTCTTGCATCAAAGCTTTTAGATCAATACCTATCGAATCGTATTGCATCATCAAATTTGAACCAAGTTCAGATACATCTTCCGTATCATTTAATGATTTGTCCGACTCTTCACGCAAAACGTGCAATTTCGCTTGTAAGCCACGAATTCCGGATGACAATGTATTTAGTTTGCGTAATTGTGCTCGCGCACGCTCTCGGCCTGGAGTAAGGGGTAATTTTGGGGTAGTCGGGACTGGAAAACCTATAACATATCAGATCTGAACAGCATTGACACATGTTTTTCGACTTACTCTCTTCTTCGCCTAATATGCGACGAAGTTTATCCTCGGCCTCAGATGTAACATAGCAAAGGGTATGTAATTCATCAACGGCAAGACCCCACCGATGGAAATCTGGTTTACCACCATGCGCATCGAATGCAAGGAGGCAACAAAGAAAAATCTTTCGAATGGTGTGAAATCTTGCAGCAAATATCTTCAATACCCGGACAGAATCCTCATCCTCGAATTCACCTTCCTTATAGCCTAGCATGGCTTCCGAATAATCCAAGTCACTTATGTCGTATACATCATAGTATTTATCCAGATCCATCTCTTCCGCTAAGGGCTTCAATAGGTTGCATGCTTGTATATATCGAGGGATAATGTTGGCAAACGAAATTCGAAGGATCTTCCTGAGTCGCATACATCTTCGTGTTTGGCTTCGATCTTCGAGGCGACTGACGGGAGGTAAGGGAGTGCTTCTACCTAGTGCGTTAGTTTTGCCAGTGACTTGAATGTTAGGAGAATCCTACAATTTGTACCCACGAGATACCAGTTCAACCTCCTGAACGAGTGTCAGGGCCCCTGCCGCAACAGCATCAAATTCCTGTGCTTTATTGACGAATTGCGATGCTTGCACGATGGACTGCTGTCGAAGGTATTGAAGCCATTGTTTCCGCACATATGTATATAATATAATGGCAGATACTATTACCGTTGTAGATAGTATTGTTACACGGATTTTCCCAGGTATAAAGGTTCCATTCCCGCGCGTCCAATGTATTAACCATGTGAAAGAAAAAGCAACTGTTGCTGTGGTAGCGGCACCCGAGAGAGTGAAGGGGCCGAGTCGCGGGGCATCGAGTATAGGTCCGGTGGCATCTCGAGATTGGCCATAACCTGATTGACCAAGGAAAGAATCTGTATTGAGAAGTTGTGAAGCAACTATAACATAACGAAATCGTTCCAAAAACTTTTCATTGTCGGCTCGACCAAGGCGTGAATTAACGGCTTCCTGCGATTGTTTATCAGCCGATAAGGTATGGATAAGGTCCAGGTGAGGACTCACGGAGCATGTATTATGTATCGCTGCGACAGTGGTATTGCGCGAAGGAGTGAGTTGCAAAGGCGGAGGAAGTTTTTGTCGAAACTTAAGAGGTACGGCTGGTTTTCCCCGTGGAGCAAATGATGGACTCGACAGATCAGACTCCGCATCCGATTCATGGCATGATGCCCATCGTATGTTCTCTCCACCTTCTCCTATGGTAACATGTCAGTAAGTCCCCACTCATGCATGTGCAACATATTCTTCCTCTTCCTGCATACCTTCGAGATAGGCGGCGAGCGGCGAGTCTTCGTCTATAATAGTCTCCATGGAATGCAAGTGGTTATTGATTGTTGCCGCAACAGTCCATTCCGATAAGTGTTATCAAAAAGGGCAAATGGTGATTGTATGAATGGATGGATGGATGGACGGATAGATAGATGGATGGATGAGTGTATGTATGTATGTATGAATCAGAGACAGAGGGCCAATGAAATTATTAGTGAAAGTACTAGTGAAAGTCGAATAATTGTCCAATTGCTATTACTATTAGATGTATTTATTTTGGGAGATGTTGAGTTTACCCAAATAAACCAAGGGATGGAAACAAATACTCGAGAGGATACCTTAGGTATGTAGGATAGAAAGAACTTGAAGATACGATACTACTACTATTACCTACTAGGTAGATACATCACCCTCCCCCTTGTTCATAAGACCATGACCATGACCATGACAGGAAACTGTTAGAAGTTAGAACTTGAGGTCTCGCGGACCAAGGAAAGGTGGAAGCTGTTGGGGTACCATGTCCGGGAAATCTTAATAGAAGTCTTTAACGTGGATTGGATTAATCAGCAATTTACCGATATTCCGATTCGATTCCAGCTCGCCCAGGTACGCTTACCTAGGATGGATACCAACGTAACCAAAAAGAGTCACATCAGCTGCAGGTCCTCAATCTACCCCTTGATTTAAGGTTTTCCCCACTCCCGTCCTCTTCATTGGGTAGGTAATAAAACACTCAACATATTGTACCTACGTACTACTTCATATGCATCAACTACCTACTCCGCGGCTCACCATGTGGCTCATCACAGTGGCTCATTATCGTGGCTCATTAAGACCTAGGTACCTTCATTCCGTTGATGCGTTCTGCTTCTGGACATCTGGCCTGGTCTGGTCTCATTTCGCTCACATCTTGAGTTGAAACTTCAAACGTGACCCATAACATTTTATATAGAAATAATTGTTTCATGAAATAAGACAATTGTTTCAACATGTCAAGATGATTGTCAAAGTGGCAATTAATATGGAAATGTCCCCGTTCCCGACTCCGTAGAGGCGACTGTGGACTGATTGACCCCAAGATTGAGGTTGATATGGGTCTTCCAATAGATACCAAATATAACTTCAAGTCTTACTTAGAGGTAATATGGACCCAGACTTCATTTCAACTTTATAAATCAAGATTGCTCCATCTCCGTTCCTGCACTGGCTTCATAGTTCAATACGAATACAATGTACACCCTTATGCAGACTTTATGCCCATATGCCCTGCATTTGCTTTGCACTGCATTTGCATCGGTTGTGCATATGATCGAGTTGTTGGAACTTGGACCCGGAAGATTCAATATGATAGGTCACAGGTGTTCTGGTCCTCAAGCATAAGAAAGTCTGTGTGATGTGATGGAAATATGTGTCCTTTGGAGAGTTCGGTAGGATACTCGACTCTGGAGAAATCCGATATGAAAGAAGCTTTGAAGACAAATTTGATTCCATCATCCATCATTCGAAAGTTTCAATTTATCGTTTATATTTCCCAAGAAAGATAGGTAATATCCCGATTTAAGGAGCCTTGGAATTTCGGAAAAGGGTAAAAATATCGTGGTGGAAATGAAGTACTTTTGCGCCTCATAACTCTCAGCTACTTTGAGATAATAATAGGTAGTTTGAGTTGCGGCCCTCCGAGTTGCGAAGGAAGTCTCTTATATACATCATCTGTCTATGCGAGAAGGATTTGGAAGGGGCGTAAACGACCCGATTTACACTGCATATGGTTGTGGACTGACCCACAACCGACTTCAACACGGACCGATACATTGCCGGTACTTGTCAGTAACAGTTTCAGATATACCTCCACTGACACGTGTGGCGTTACCGTGGTGGGATACAGCGTTGATATTGTGGTTTGATATTACACTAAAATCCTCCGGAAATTCGAAGTTCGTACACCTCCCACCTCAGTTGAGTGATGGCCCCTCGAAAATCTTCCGAAAAGTTCAAGTACATCTCTAGACTCTAAGGCTGGCACTCACTTATGCTCAAGTACATCTATAAGGCTGGCAACTCACTTATGCTCAATGCAATACTTTTGCAACTGGTGTCTTGAAATTGAACTGATCATCAGATATCCGGAACTACTTTCTTCTACTCTACAGTCATTCTAGATCTCTAGTGAGATCGAATGGCCCACTTCATTTGCTGGGCATCTCGAAGTCATAGTCTTCGCTCTCCCAATCGTCCAATAAGTCATTCTCTTCCACATGATTGAAAGAGGTATAAATCGGCATCTTTAAATAGAGCTGGTGGGTGTGAATGTCACTAAGAAGCTCGATCAATCCGCAAGCGCAATGAATTTGATTTGAGATGAGGACGTATCTTCATAATAAACTTGATGCAAGTTCAATGTTGAGTTTTCTCGGCCTACGAGGACTAGTAGCACCGATCACATTGTTTAACGCCTTGCCCTATCATCCCGGGGTTGAATTTTCGACAACTGGTGCTTCGTCCATTGGGGAGCTTTACATCATCTCCGTTCTTTTCTTTCAATCTGAACAACCTAGCTACTGCTCGTAACTAGATGAGCCGAGATAAGATTTTTGCTGAGCCGGAGGTCGTAAGTTTTTTTGGTGAGTACCTTAAAGAATGTTCTTCGATGGACTGTGCATAAGCGGGAAGAAATTTGACACAACATTAACGAAAGGGTTATCACGACATCCATTATACGAGGAAGGATTGCTTTCGTATCACAACAAAGCCTAGTAATTCGCTTGCCACGCTAATATTCTTTTATGGTCACTTCAATATGGATGAAGATAGATAGTTTTGGCTCTCTGCGGTGTTCTGAAGCACATCTACTGTCCTATCTAAAATGCAGCAATGTCATGCATCCCCCCCGAGTCGATCAAAGTGGGCAGCTTGCATCGGATTCGGAGTAAGGAAATAGAAATATCGAAGGAGCTTCGAGGAAACAATTCTCTTGCAAGAAACAGGAATTCAGATATCTAGTGTATCAGAAAATTCATTTAATATAGGAGTGCTCGCAAGCTGCGACAAAAGGGGTTAGTTCAGCCAATTTGTACCAGTATTTTGGATGTAATCAAAATCACGTGGCTTCAATTTCATGATCAATATGTTTACTTTTTAAAATGCGGAAACCAATAATCCGGGCCTCTGCCTCAATTATGATTACGATCGAAGATCGAACATGAAGGAAACCTGTCAATACACAACCGTGCCCTTTAAGTATTGCCACCATGCCATTATCAATTTACGACTTACTTTTCTTGGTAGGTGGCGCGAATTTTCTTCTTCAAAAATTGCCCGCCGTTCGTTCGTTCTCTGTTCCCCTTCATCGACGAGTGAATTTGCTTTATGGTTTGTCCGACAAAATGTCATACCACCGCCTACTGCGGGTCGCAAAAGCAAACTCTCATTTGACGTATACCAAGGCTTGACAGTTTCCACGCATCTATAAGCATCCAGACCCTCAATTAAACTTTCACTTGAGATTTATGGTTGTCAAGCTTCTATAATGTCGCTCAAAACTCCAGCCTACCCAGGCATCGACCTCGACGCCGATGAGGGACCTTTATTGAACGCAGTATCAATTGCTTTCATCTCTGTAACTGTCTACACCATCGTTATCCGTTCGTTCTCCCGCCGGTACACCAATATTCCCCTCGGTTTGGATGACTTACTTATTTTCATTGCGGCGGTACTTTTCACCCTCTCAAATCCTCCCTCGAACCTCAATCACAACCCTCAACTAATACACAACTCAGATTCTCTCAATTGCCTATACAGTAATAATAATATATGAAGTCCAAACCAACCTCTACGGTCAACATATTGGCAAATCCGATGCAAAACATCTGGAAGCTTTTATGAAGGGCTTGTATGCATTGTCACTTATCTATCCGATCGCTCTGAGCATGAGCAAACTATCGCTACTAGCTCTGTATTGGAGAATCTTCGCTGTCACCGGGGGTCGAATCCCGATTATTGTCGCTAGTGTCGTGAATGGGGCATGGGGTTTTGCTGCTGTGAGTTTTTTTTTTTGTTATTGTTTTATCATGTTATTTGAAGTTTTAACTCCGTTCATTGTCAAAAGATTCTTATTCGTCTGATATCGTAGCATATTAATCCTAGTATCGGATGAAACTGAAGGGGCTTCTAAAAAAGAAAATGCTAATATACCATGTCTCTTTTAGCTCTTTGCGGGAATCTTCTCATGTCAGCCCATCCAAGCTTTCTGGCATTTTGGCATTGCTGCAAAATGTATCAGCTCCCCAGTCTTCTTTACTTCGAACGAAGCATTCACAATTGTGTTTGATATTGTGGTGTTATTCATTCCGGTTTGGTTTATTGCGCAGATTAAGAGGAGTGTTGGAGAGAGAATTAGTATTAGTAGTACTTTTGTGTTGGGGCTTGTGTGAGTGTTTCCTGGATAGAGATAGGGCCGTTTTGCTGATACTGGGGAATAGCGTTACAGTAGTTTCGGCAGTCCGACTGTGGAGATTGGTTGTTGCGCAGAGGAGGCCGGATTTTGATCCAACTTGTATGTTCTTCCTCTTCCTACTGCCTCTTACTTTACCACTGCTATTTTATTATTATTGTCATTATTCATGTCATCAGTTATTTTACTATCATCATTGAGTTGTCTTTTCTTATCGTTAATATCTCCAATACTACTATCATCCATCTCATCACTTCCATTCATCCATTCATCTTCACCCCTTCATTTCCTCTTTCTCAAATCCGATTCTCACACCCCTCCCTACCAAATCACTAACCGACAAAGAAACTAACAAGCTTCCAATAGTCAACGAAATAGATGCCGGTCTCTGGGCAACAATTGAACTCAATCTCTGGGTCCTCGTCGCCTCAATCCCTACTTTCCGCCCTTTACTTGGTAAAATCTGGCGAGATCATGCCGAGAAAAAAGCCGGAAGCGACACAAATGACAGTCATCCATCTTCGAGATATCCTTTGAGTAAAACCAAAACCCCTGGCACGTTTTTTCAGAAGCAACAGAGAGATACGAATTTGGAGACGGAATCCGTGTTCGGGTTTGCAGACTCTAAAGGAAGTAAAGGAAATCATGCGGATATCGAGAGGGTTGGAACGACGGTGAGTTCGAGGACTGGGGTGAGTGGTGATAGCGGGTTTGAGGAGGGTTCGGGTTTTAGTATTAGGCCTTTCGATACGAACTTGGAGGCGAGTGGAGGTATAAATGCATATAGATATGCGAGTCAGATGGGCAGTGGCGGTATTGGGGAAAGGGATGGATTGAATACGGAAATGAGAGATCTGGCGGGAACAGGCGCTCAGAAAGAACAGAGTGTGAGGCGAGAGGCGGTGGGAGGTAGAAATGCATATGGATATGCGTGTCAGATGGTCAGCGGCGGTATTGGAGAGGGGGAGGAACGTATTACGGAAATGAGGGATCCGGCGGGAATATGGGTTCCGAAAGAAAGAAATTTTAGGCGAGAGGGCGCGATCTGGATGATCTAGGATGGTTAATGACTGCCTCAGCACGGGGTGTTGAGGGGACTTTTTATTTGGCGCGCGGGATCGGATGGCAGTTATTTTGCACGTCAATGAATTGATTGCATGGGTTTCTATTTAGCGGTTTCCTTTGGGGGATAAGGGAAGTAACATGGTATGGTTAAGGGGTTTAATTCAAGTTTTTTTTTCAAGAAGAATTCAAATATACTCTTGATATCATTGGCAGGCCAGTGATATAATATACAAAACCGAAAGAGATATGTATGGCTGTTAAACTACTTTGAGAGATGAAACAACATTTTATTCTTCTTTTATTTACAAGCAAGATTTTAAACACAAAGATTTATCTATAGTCCTGTAGTATGAACCCACAAGCTTTGACTATGGCCGTTTCGGGGCTAAAAATAAATACGGATCGCTAGCGCGTTTGTATTTGTTTTTCATGCCCTTTACGATCTTCGATCAGCTTGTAATGCGTAGCTTATTAGACACTTATTATTCAAAAGGAGGGGAAGAGGAGAAGAGAGGGAGAGGGAGAATTGTCCAGTCTAGGAAAGAGCAACGGGCGAGTGTTGAATCAAGCTGACCAAAGCGCAGAATCAGCTAATTGAGGTTTCACTCAAATGACTCGAAGAGGTCCTCGAAGAGGTCCTCGAAGTGGCAAGGGTACAAAATGTATGCTCCATTACTGGGGTTGCTCACGATACATGCGGTCTTTCTGCATGTAAGGTTGAATACTTCTCGAACTTAGAGTCTACACTTTCGGTATATCCTGGTCTACTATCAAAGGTTCTGTTCAGAAAGAACAGCATTCGGCATAGAGAATGGTGGATGTCCGTATTCTATAGCTTGTGTATTCAGAGCTTTGTACGCAGGTATCTGATGAATCTCGCCAGCAATCTCGGACACGAGTCCAAGTCAAACAATAAAAAGATACAGTCAGCTAAAGAATATCTTCGCCCGGCGACTCAGCTTTTGTTCGCTGCTTGCAACTCAAACGATAAAGGTTATGACCCCCTTAGCTATGATCTCGATGACCCCAGCCCAATACAAGCTTCTCTTATTATGACCAACTCTTTTATTGTCGAACAAGGGAAGCTTGCTCAGATTGCCGTACAGAAAGAAAAATGGGCTGGGCAAGGAATCACTGACTCTTATGATTATCTCAAGCATTTATTTGGGGAGAACGACTTAACCCTCACGCGAACTTCGGCTCGTCGACGCCGCAACAGCTGTGAGAGCTCTGCACATAAATTGGAAGCTGATTTACGAAAGGTAAAGAAAGCCCGGCTTCGGAGTGCAGGCACAATTAGTCAGGACAGCGAAAGCTCAGGCAATCACAGTACTAGCTATTATTCGACATCTCAACATCACACGGTGGAAACACCACCTCCCACCGAGAATTGCGAGAATCCATTATCATCTGAAGAGGATTTATACACTCCCAGGTGGCTCACCGGATATAGGGGGAAAGGCTGGTGCGGGCTTTGTACTCCAGGTCGGTGGTTGAGTATGGACCAAGAATGGTTTAACGACAGATGCTTGTTTCATGGTATTTGTCCCACAACGAAAAGACGATTTGCAGAACCGAAGACCTATACGATTCTTTCTCACGGACGACGCAATGGTCAATGTGGGAAATGCAACAGCTGGATAATATACAGACCGCATGATGAGAGACACTATTCGGCATGGAATATTCATGCTATGGAAGTAAGTTGATCTAGTTCCTTCATGATAAAGCGACTAAACAAAGCTGACTTTCGCTGGATAGTGCTACCTACCGGCGAGCTTTTGGAACTCGCAGGCGATAACGAAGGGACAAGTTGACCAAATCACGACTAGACAATTTTGGATCACATGATAGTTGGGTACACCGTTTGCGACCAAGTTAACCCCGCTTTCTGTCTTTTGAGAATTTGCAACCTCAGAAAAGCTCTTCCATAGAGATCCACCCGATCTAAAGCTCCTAGTCTGAAGACAAGCTAGAATATTTTGGATGATTCGCCAGATATCAACAGAAAAGCATTGAAGGAGAGGAAAACCACATCTACATAGCTGCCGGCAGCGAATGTAATAATACAGTTGAGTTTTTGGGCATCGTGAAGGGCGTTAAATATTTCTAGCAGAAAATCTTCTATTTGTAACAAACAGTGCAAAAAATAAAGATGTAATATGCAAAACAAACAAATCCATCAAGCAAGCGTATACCCTACCCGACTCGTCCCCTTTGACCTCGTAATCTTCTTCACATTCGTCTTCCCACACCCCCTCGTACTATCCACATGCGTCCCCCCACAAGGGTACGTCTCGGCCCCCACAATCTTCACCACGCGAAACTTCTCCTCGTTCGTCATCCCCATCGCTGCTCGATCGGGTATCAATCGCTCCATCCCGTTTTCAATAAAATCGGACTCATCCCACCAGTCGATTTCAACGGGCATATCTGCATCGATATATTCGTCGAGTTTTTGCTGGATAGGGGTTTTCCAAGTACTTTCTATGAGGCCGGCGAATTCACATGCTGCGGAGGACGGGAAATGCGAGGCTTTTGTCTCGTCGAAGTTGGGGACGGAGGAAGCGACGAGGTGGCGGACGGCAGCGCCGAGGACGTGGCCGGCGGTGTGGTAGCGCGAGTATAAGAGGCGCTTTTCTTGGTCGATTCTCTGAGTAATTTCTTGGGAGGGTTGGAATTGGGTAGGAGTGGAAAATAATCCGAAATGGAGGACTTCTCCGTCGGTGGTAGCACTCATCCGTACCATTTGGACGGTAAATTCAACACCTTCCTCGTTTTCCATAACACCTTCATCTGAAGGTTGACCCCCACCTTGGGGGTGGAAGATAGTGGATTTGGTTGTGATGATATAGGAATCGTCTTTGGCGTCTTTGAAGAGTAACTTGTTTTCCTCGGGGAGGGCTGTGAGGGGGGTTATGGATGCGATTGTGGTTTTGAGGGTGGAGAGGTGGGAGTCATGATGGAAGGCTAGGTGAGTGCGTTGGGTCATGGTTGTTTGAGTTCGAGTGGGTTATTGGAAAGTTTGAGGGGATATTGAGTCTGTGATCAACTCAATTGATTGACTGAAAAGGTGAGGAGATATCTAGAAAGTCCACTTGGCCCCAAGGATCTTAAGATTCTGTAGTAGATTCGATGGGTTGATGTTTTGTTTTAATATTGTGGAAATGGCTTAGGTTTCATGAAATCGCAACGTCATAAGGTTCTGATGGGTTATGAAAAGGTTGAGCCGTAAGTGAAGTCTGCTATATATTAAGAGTCATATGTAGCTGGAGAACTTCGAAATTCCGAAGCTTCTAGATATAGTAAGTGGGAAGAGCAAGCTAGCCTAAGAAGGAAAGGGGTGGGGAGCACATGATTACCACGTGGCTTCCTGAAGATGACAACATTGAAATGACCACGCCCTTCCTGTGACATTGTTAGCGACCTAGAATTAGTCATTACAGTATCCCTTTCCATATCCGAACTTCATCGTCGTCCTATATTGATGCATGTATAATACTTCTTAGGATCCCAGCTTAAATTGATCATTCGATTCGATTCGATTCAACGAAAGGCCGCATGAATGATATGCCATAAGTACCTATACAACCTTTGATCAGTAATCGTCCCCGATACCGAAAGCATGCACTCACGAGTTTTGCACAGTCAACCATGCTTGAATGTTCGTAGGATTTCATTGATATTGAACACGCTGTTTTCAAAGTTCAAACAGCTTTCAGTAATCAGCCACACCTACAGTCCCTGGATGTCACCGTCTCCAGCCTCAATCAGCAAAATAAGCCCCGGAAGAGAAATCAGCACAACAAAATAAGTGAATGATTTTGCTTCAAGGTTGCAGCTTGAGTTGAGATAACAGCATCACTGCAGGCGTGTAAGCAAACCACAAACTTATAATAACGTCATATCATCATGTTTCTGCAACACCCAATCCCTTTCGACGAATTCTTAAGAAGACTGAAACGGCAATTTTCCGAGTAAGGTTACGACGGGTATACATACCATAATGATCATTGCGTCCTCTGCCAGGGCCTCGATATCCGGAAAGAGATAGATTGAGTAGGGGGGTTATTACGACAACTAGCCAAATGCTCTTTTGATCCTTTGATGAGCATTGAAATCAGTCATAATGGTGGATCTATTCGTGTTGTAATACGATAGGAAACTCCATGAGACGGTATCAATGCCTGCATTTCCAAATATACTCTTTTTTCCCGAGATGTCTTGCATATTGTAACGTTTCTCGATAGATGTCTGTCTAGATTCCAAATGCTATCATGCAAAACATTGGATCCCATGATCCGTAAGGCTGAAAAATACCTAAGTACCTCAGTAATGTACTATAGAGTAGCCAGTATAAGTAGATGGACGCGTACTACACATCTTGAAAGCATACAACCCAGAGCTTACAAATCCATCTAGATCTAATCTTTGGTGGATATATACATAAATGGGGGGAATGATATAGCGCCGAGAGATCTACTTCAATCAACTAATGAGAAGGAGAAGCGAAAACGAAAGAAAATGTGAGAAATAGCTCCATATACAAAATAAGAAGCTGATGGATTGATGACAAAGATAGAAAATATGATACTTTTGATATTTTGCAGTAGATTTGTTATTATTAGAGGTCTTTAGCAAAATTTCTTACGTTGCTATCTATTGCTAGCTATGCCTAATATAGTAGGTTACTTGCCTAATATAGTAAGGTGGATACCGAACTCTGATAAACTTTAAAAAAGAAGCTAAACCCTTTATAATTGCCGAAGTTGCTACGAAGTGGACGTAAGAAATGGAATTGATAAGTTATCAAGAGTGTTTCTTAAGTTTCTTACGTTGCTATCTCCTAAATAGGCAGGTTACTTTCCGAAAAGGGTTTAACTCAAAGCTTGGACTTTCGGTTAAAATTTAACCTTTTAAAAGCTATACCTATTTGAATCTAGTTTTGGCACTAGAGTTAGCTAGCTTAGAAAACCTAAGAAATTTTGCTAAATCCCTCTATTTCAAAGCATTAAAGTTCAGACTAAGGAAAGCCACTGCTGCTTAACCGGTTAACCTTACTTTACTTCGCTAACCTTACCCTAGGTAGAAATCAATTTTCCGCCCGCTGCATGTTTTCATCATCGCAAAACCCCAATAATTTCATCATTCTACTAATAAATCATTCCGAGGTTCACATATACACACACAAATGTTTGGATGTGATCACTAACCTTAACCAAGATATTTGAACATCTAGATGACTTGCATTGGCCTTCTCACCTATTTGTAATTGAGCTACGGCCTTTCCGTCTTAAAAATGGTCTTTTTTCGGTATTGTAAAACCGACCGTTTGCTTCAAGCATCTAATAGATCCGGTATATCCTCTCTTCATCCGCATCGCCACCGATATATCACCGGCAGTCATCAATACCATGAAAATGAGTGTATGATGCGCCACAAATAGTCTCGATATTGTATTTGCGGCTCCATTTCGCCGAACTTTCCACATTACGTTCCATATTCATCATGAGTTATGCTACATATGAACCATTCAATTTCCTTGCAACTTTATTAATTTAGATCCAAAATCCCAAGTACGGGTATGGAAACCGCTGGAGGCAGCTAGCACTGGCAGTCAGCTAGATCCAACATCTCGGTACCCCCTTGTTAGGGAGAGTTCCGTAGGATTCCTCGATTCCTGTCTGATCCGCTTTAGGATTTTGCTCAAGTTCAGCTTTTTTATATGTCATGATGGAGTATATACTATTATCAAATATCTATCTTGGTGCATCTTATTCTTCAATGTCTATATAATTGAGAAGACATCCCCACCCAGTTCAATATTCATTACATCAAACATCAAAAGTTCTTTACAACATCACAATAATCTCTTCTAGCTTTCATCTACCTTCCAAGTTACCATTCTTCTATATCTCATATCTTAGATTTCACTATTCAATCATGTCTCGCAATTCCAAATCTTCTCGTCATCAATCAAGGAGCACCGAGGGTAACCCCGAGGACATGGTCGAGCAAGTCAAAAGCATCATCACCTTACTAGACGAAGTTGTCTCCTCTCGATCCCACGAGTGTGAAACATATATTCCCTCTGCTCGCTCAGCTGTCACTGCTCTCGAGCACCTCCGCTTCTTTCGCGACCCAGCACGATTCGCCGAGCAAGTTTGGATCATCCAAGGCCTCCAGGACTTTGCTTTCTACGATGCAGACAATGGAAGTGTGAGAGATATAGCGGATTTTTGCCAGAATGCATGGTTGAGAGTATTGAGAAACTACCCAGAGAATGTTGATGTTTTGACTGGTAAGTTATCATGAGCTTCCACGACCTCAATTCCATGCAGCTGACGCAAATACAATATTAGGACTGGGTAGAAATTGGCTCCAGAGATCTCAAGTAACTCTAGCTCGCATTCATTACGAAGAAGGAAATGATACCACAGGTACTTCCGACTTAGAATTCTACTTCTCGGAATACGATTCTGATGATTCCTCTTCTCTAGCATCACCCAATGACCCCCTTAGACAAGGACCCCTCTACGTTGAAGCTCGCGGCTATCTACAACCGGCTGTAGATTTCTTCACTCGAGCTATTCGAGCTGCTGATGCTCTCGGATCTACTACTGGTGATCTTTTAGCCTCGGTCAGTCTCAGTCCTCATGCATGTTCGAAAATTCTAGTCTAATAATCAAATAGGCGGCAGAGTCACATATGAGTTTGGGTAACGTCTCTGCATCGCCAGCAGATGAACACGCCTTTACTCAGGCGATTCGCTATTTACGTCGTGCCGAGGCAACCCAGGGGTATCAGTTGTCGATTTATTTGCAACAATATCTTAATGATTATGGAAGATATGTTTCTTAACTCCTTTTATTTCTCTTTCTCTCATATCGCTTACGACATCAATAATCTCAGCCTGTACGGAATGACATGGGATTACATAGCATAGCATAGCATAGCGGCGGCGATTAGACATTGGGCAACCAGTTTTGGGTTTCAAGGCAGGTCGGTTCTGGGATGGAATTTCTTATACGACCATTTGAACGACTATGAAGGTTAGATTTCTTTATCGGCAACTTTTCTTTTTCTTCTTTTTTATATCGTTCTTGTTTTTGTACTTTCTCGAGGGATTTGGTCACCAAGTTCCTCTCTCTGTTAGTTTTCTCCGCCTGGGTAGACCGTAGAAGCTGCAACAGCAGGTCTGTCTTATTAGATATTTAGCATAACTAGAATAGCAAACGAATTTTTTGCTCACTCTCATATGGTCTTATTCTAATTCCAATTCATAATTGTCGGTACAATCATGTGATCGTACATAGGGGTCGTAGGAACTGACTCGCGTACGGATTAGTACCACAACGTGCTCTATATAAGAGATACACTTTAACATAGTATTATAGGAATCAAGAATGACCATACACATATATAGCATGTACTTTACACTTTGAACCATCACCAGGTTGATACCAACAATAATATTAACGTCGGAGGAGAAGAGGTGAGTTCACGTGATATAAGAAAACGACTAGACGGCTGATTCCCGAGGTCCCCCTTGCTCTAATCCTTCCGAAGCTAAGAACTAGATGAATCCTACCGGTAACTAAAACAGGACTTGAGGGATCGCGTTTAAGCTTTGGGGTTTAAGCGCTTTGAATGGGCGGGTAGAATCCTCTGCATACTATAATTTCGCGGCTGCGATCTCCGATATATTGGTGAGAAATTTTGATATCTGGCTCAGGTGATGCTGGAGGTGAGGTAGGGGAGAGTAAATTGGTAATGGGTATATATCAGACTATATGTACAGAGAGGCTCAGGGGCAATTGCCTTCGAATTGAGGTTTAGAATGAATTTTTTTCTTTTTTTTCTCTGAGGTTGAAATTCCAAAACTTGAACAGTAACGTTAGATATTGAAATCTGGCAGGTGTGAAATCTAGACTCCGGTTGTAACAGTCTACCTAGGCCAAGGCCCACGCGGAGATAGCCATAAGCTGGAGATAGTATTAGCTACCGGTACTGGGCATGCAGTATCGATCAAAGGTACAGGGCTGTTGATGAGGTGAGCAATTTCTGCTTTAAGGGTCTGAAGGATTTGCTTGATATGATCATGAACTACCGGGGACGACAGGGGTTTGTTCTGACTGCAGTTGTTGCATACATTGTCGTAATTTGAAACCTATTGTAAGATATGTGAAGCCAGATATGAGTTCGGCTACAGTTTCAAATGAGAAATGAGAAATTTCGTTGGGAACCCGATCTTTCTGAGATTATTCTCATCTCATCTCATCTTGAAACGCTGCCCAGGTGTGGTTGGTTGTGGCTGGTATCTCCAAACTGTGATGTGGCTGAGGTTCTGCGATCAATACTGCAGCCTACAAAATAAGGCTTCTACAACCACGCTTCAGAATTGGAACACCTGCAGCTCCAGCGCTCACGCCGTGGAGCATTTTGATAATCACTCCGCAACACCACATCCCGAGTCAACGCAACATAATCTCTAATTCCCCCTTTGGAACTTCGCAGATTTTCTGGTAGTATTTGTCACATCACACAACTACAGTAAACAGACACAAATTCGTCATCATGCTTACGGAACGAGAAATGCAAATAAGTCCGATTGTGCAGGAGTCTGTGATGCACAATACAAAGGTTCGTTGTTAAGTTTGTTAAGCTTGATACTTTCTGGGAGCTGCGCTGCGCTGCACTGAGCAAACCCAAAGCTTCAAAATCAACCTCATTATGATTGCAATCTTACTCACATACCCTCCCATTGCTTTACTAAAACAACTTAACTAATTACCATCTTGCATAGACCCTCGCAACCCTTCACAATCTCACAGCTTCCCTCTTTGGTGTCGCCGCCGGTATCCTTGGTCTTGAATCATACCCCGGATTCCTCTTCTACATCTTCTTCACGCTACTCACTAGTGCCCTCGTATACGTTTTTCGAATAGCTCCACATATGAGTAAAGATACGATGGGGAATCGATATTTTAGAGGGTCGTGGGAGTTTTGGACCGGAGGACTGGTGGAGGGGTTGAGTGGGTTCGTGTTGACTTGGACGTTGTTTTATGGGTTGGTCAGGGCGTGATGAGTGGGAATTTGGAGAAGGTGGATGGGGGAGCTACTTATGGTATAGGCTGGAGCGCTGGATGGGCATAGAGAATATCTTGATCTGGCAGCATATGATTTTCAGAGATTAGTCGATCGGCCCATGTCCAACCAATAATCATCCAAACGAACCTATAATAAAGAATGCGACGAAGGAAAGGATGGATGGGTGGATCACAAGCGCAAGCGCAAGCGAGAGGGATTGAGGCAACAATTGGAAAAATAGATGTGGCAAGATGGGAAGGAATATGGGAGGAATTATGGAAGCTTACACTTGGTGGATTTAGACGCGGATGGATTTTCCATTATCGCGGTAGTTTTCAGCTGGCATGGCGCTGGGAGTTGAACGGGATGAAATGAGACATGCTTGATGCTTATATTTTGGAAGGGCGGTTATGTCTATGCGCTCATATACAGCACTGTAGCATACAATGGAGTTGAGGAATACCAGATTTCATTTCACGGATATAAATTTGAGTTGTTCCCTTCTGCCATGTGACGATGAGGTGCGTATTTTTTTAATGGTAAGGGAGGAATTGTTTCATAATTTGTCTTTGGATGATGCTGTACAGTTTTTTTATTTCGTATACCCACCCCGTATGGACACTTGGTGGTTGATTTAAATCATGGTCCAGAAAAGTGCTGGATCGGATCAAGTTTATTACTCTGCACGTGTGGAGGCATGGTGAAATTATTCAATATCTATTGGTTTATGCCCACCCCACCTTGTTGAGCCTCGTTTGGGCCACTTGGATACTTGGTTATGGTAGAAGGACTTCGACTTCTATAGAGTTTTGCTTACAAAGAGTATGTCGAGTGGCGATATGAATTTTCGAAGCTAGGTGCCAAATCCCAGCTTACGTACAGTTGCTGTGGAGAGATTTCTGGGGTTCGTGATCAAGCTAGGGCGTAGATCACTCTAGAAACAAAGTAGAAGGAGTCATTGTCAGACTAAGAGGTCGCGGAACCGCCGGAATAAAATTTCCGGAAAACCCCAATATACCAGCCGAGGATAGGGGAGGGTAGGGGGCACTTTGTAGGGGATATCATGACTCTTTGGGGAGATGAGTCACAGCATTGCCAGGAGGTGGTCTGTAGGGGGGGAACCCCATAGATAGCCTAATTTTATTTACTATCTACCGATGAAATGTGTATAGCTAAGTAGCCAAGTGGCCAATCACAAGAAAGAGATGAACGTAAAAAAAACTAGGGCTAAGCTACACCATATGCCAACAACCCGGCAATCAAATCAAAGCAGGTTCTGGAGCCACCATACCACCACTCATTCTTTCCTCCCTCTCGATTACCAAATTCCATCCCCACCATCATCACCATTTTCCTCTTCGCATCGCATCGCAACCCAAAGGCCACATATACAACGAAAAAAAAATCCTCTTGAGAAGGGTAGACAAAAAATTATGAGATCAGTCCGAAGACCAATGACTCGCAAGCAAGCCATACCATCTAACACCCTTGAGCGAAAGATGGCCTCTCACTTCCTTCCTGTCAAAAGAGTTTTCATACAAAGAGAGTATCCATCGCCCCAAGAGGGGATTCATCACTTTGCAATGGGCAAGCCACACTGCTGCGGATCGACACTCTAAGGGTGACTACAACTCTCATTCCGGAGAGGGGATTCATCACTCTGCAATGGGAAATCCACACTGCTGCGGATCAACGCCCTCCGGAGGTGATTCAACTCTCTTGATGGGAAGGTAAGGATAAAGAGAAAAGAAAAAAAAGAAGGAAAACTGGGGGAAAAGACAGCTATTTATAAGAAAAGATCTTGCGCTAATTTAGAGGATTTCTATTTGGGCCGGTTTAGTCTGGTCACGAGGATAGTAGTCTATAGTCTAGTCAACTAGGCCAAAGGTCAAAACTTCGGTTATAGCTTGTTATTGAGTCAATATTGGTTAGTATAGTATGTTATCGAGTTGCTATTGGCTCGGGGAACTTTGGAAAGTGAGGCTGCTGATGTTAAGGCGTCCTAGTATTGTAATTTTTCAATAGTACATCGACGCCGTTCTATCTTTACAATATTGAGGACACGTCGCGTATCATGAATGGGATACTAATGCATTTTCACGATCGCCATACCAAATAGAAAAAGCCGCTATACCAATTTAGAAAAAAGCATACATTCAATAAATCAAATCCGTATTCGAAGATCGGTAAGATGGTCGGTCCGCAGAGAGAATAAAATTTCGAGACTTGATTGTAAAATCGCAATCGATGACTAGCAAATACCATTCTCTACATAGATGATTGCCGAGTATAATTAAGGGGGTTTTAGAATTTTGAGCTCGATTCACATGTCAAAAAAAGCGACATAGGGAAATAACCGGGAATTAATCCAATTGGTGCGTTCTTGAATCAATGGCTACCTACGTCATTGGTTATTCATGACGCACGGTCTCGTTAACTGCCAAAGAAACATTCATTCCACTTGCACATGTCAAAGTAGGTATCAAAAGCTCTTTTATACTTGAATCAAATACAATAAATGAACTCTTTAAACTCTCTCCTCCCATTCCTCTTCATCAATTGATTTCCTCTACTCTCATCAAGAAAGCTTTTATTGACAAGATGAATCCTTTGCTCTTTCTCTACCAAATATGGCAATTGTTCCTTGCTAAACTCCTTTCTCCATCGCCTCCAGTCGAGGGCCAAAAGCTCAAAAGACCCAAAATCGCAATTATTGGTGCTGGATTGACGGGTGTTTCCGCTGCATCTCATTGTGTCGGTCATGGATTTGATGTGCAAATATTTGAGGCTGGTCCCAGGAGTCAGTTGGGTGGAATTTGGAGTGTATGTCTATCTACTCTTTTGCTAAACAACCTTTCATTGTTGGAATGCAATCCAGACCATTGAATACCCAGTTGTTGAAGATATTCATTGCTGCAGAAGCGGAAAAGGATTATAGATATACTAATATCATTTCTTGACAGAGAGTTAACAGTACATCTGGTCTACAAATCCATTCCTTAATGTATCGATTCCATCCCTCCGTGCAATGGAAAGGCGGCTATCCAAATCAACAACAAATCATCTCTCAAATCACCGAACTTTGGAAACGATATGGTCTGGAAGAGAGAACAAAGTTCGATACTAAAGTCGAGAAAGTGTACCAAGACGAGAAAGGAAGATGGATAATCAACAATCCATCAGAAGGACGATTTGAAGGTATCATTGCAGCGGTGGGTACTTGTGGAGATGCCAAAATACCACATATCCCTGGCATGGACAAATTTGAGGGAGAAATATATCACTCCAGTCATCTCACCGGGAAAGATGCCAAGGGAAAGAAAATTATTGTTATTGGGGGTGGAGCAAGCGCAGTTGAGGCATTGGAATTCGCGACTCATGAAGAAGCAGCTTCAACAACGATTTTGGCTAGAAGTGACAAGTGGATTATACCCCGAAATGCCATTGTGGATATATTACTCGCGTTGAATGTATTCGGACAGGAAACTTTCTTGAGTTGGATACCAGAAACTCTGCTCAGGAAATTCTTCTATAGAGATCTGGAAGATTTAGCTCCTACAGACAAGGGAATTTTCACCGGTACGCCCATGGTCAATTCGGACGTCATGGATAAAATCCGCGAAGGAAAAGCAGAATGGTTACGAGGCGATATCAAAGGATTCACCGAAGATGGTATCAACTTCAACCTTCGAGCAAAAGGTGTTCCGCCTGGTGGCCCTGGACAATCAAAGCTCGTAAAGGGCGACATTGTCGTAATGGCCACTGGGTTCGACCGTCCATCTCTCGATTTCCTTCCTTCCGATACCTTCCAAGATCCCTATTCACCGCCAAACTGGTATCTCCAAACTTTCCCTCCCTCACATCCATCAGTCTGCTGCAACAACTGCACGTACGTCAACGCCATCGGCGCAGTAGGCAACTGGCACATCGGCATCTACACGCGTATCCTCCTCATGTTTCTCTCGGATCCACTCACAAGACCCAATCCCTTCTGGATGGAACGCTGGATAGATATGACACGCTTCCTGAAAAAATTCAGTCCCGCTGGTGCATTTGACTTCTTTACATATTTGGAGTTGGTATGGTGGTTCGCGTTTTGTGTTGCAATCAATCCGTTTCGATGGAAGTGGGCTGTTTTTGTCTTCACGGGGATTGGAAGGGCATTACCGAGACGGGTCGTGGAGGCTGAAGATTCTTTGAGGGGGTCGTTGGGGTGGAGGAATGGTTACGGGCATAATTATGATAAGGGGGAGAGTTTTTGAGGGATGGGGGAGGTGGTAGCTATTTCTTCGGGGAAGTTGATGCGTTGGGAGTAATAGTTACTGGTTGGAGACTTGGGCAAAGGAGTGGGGGTCTATGGGAGGTGATGAAGGGTTTGAGTATTTTCTGGGCCGATCAATTTGTATGGCTGGCATGTTATGGACAAATAAAAATTTACTGGGCGGTATACAATCATCGGAATGAATATAAAAAACGACCACAGATAATCAAAAGGTCAATAGAAAATCAAATGAATTTTTTATGTATATTTCTTTTGGCATCTCTGAAGTTCTTGGCCTGACGAGCACTAGATGATAGATCCCACGATCAGTCCCGCGAGGATGTGCAAGGGGCTAGCTTGTAGAAGAATGAATTTTGTATGGAGGGATTCGAAAGAGGTGTATTGGTACCGTACTCATCAAAATTCATGGCCCGAAACGGTTTGTGTTGGAGATTCCAATATCTAGTAAACCATGGTGATTTATCGTCGAAATGGATGGGACTGGTGCTGGTGAGGTGTAAATACCTTACTTAATGTAGATTATTGTTGAACGGTCTGGGAAATTCATGAGGATTTGTTTGTTTGGTGGGACTCTGGGTATGGAGGTATGGAGGTATGGAAGCAAGTATAGTTTCTTCGGAGATATGATATGATATGATATAACCATATTCCATCACCGAGTTCCATCAACGTATTAGTAGTAGTAGGTACCTCTACACATCAATAACGCCATTTTCATCGCGCCTTTCAACTGAAATGGAAACCCCAGGATCTTATCTCCCCCCGGTGTGACTTACGTGTCTACGATGGCTGTTTGTTTGAAATACTGTGTGAAATATTGGCTAGGTAGGTAGGTAGGTATCAATAGATTCGTTACTCGGAAATGCAGCCCTAGCCAGCCGGTATTTTGTGGATAGCAGGCATGCTTGTTTAGCTCCTTGGTCATCAGAACTTGTAACCATGGGCCTTATTTTATATGGAAGGACTTGCGATAATTGGGATGACTGGAAGGCTTGGGATCTCGGAGGGCGATCGTTCCGCTGCTTTTGCGGTTCAGATGGTGGTGTAAAGATTTGCGAGGAAGATCTCTAGTTTCTTTTTTTTGTAGAGGATTTGGGACTTTGGTGCTTGGTGATGGGTGATGGGTGATTGGTGGCATGGAGGTGAGTTGATGGGTGCTGCATCGGTATTTTTGAATGGCGTTAAGCTACCTAGGTAGGTAGGTTACTCTTCGTAAGCCGAATACGACATCAGATTGCTCGTCCTGTATTTGATGGATCATCCTATTTCATGTCTAGAATAATGCATAATAGATTGATTACTGTACTTAGTCAGACCATAAAATTGAGGTGAGCTTTTGTCTGCTTATAGTTTTATATTCTTCCATGTAGGTATTTCATCTCTAGATAAACGCACTTGTAAGGAGGCCATAGAAATTTCTCCCTCCCTTGATAGAGAAGCAACCGCAGGTGTAAAATCATGACCAGTTAGCATCGAAGGATCAAATAGTAAAATGCAATTGGTTTGTGCAATCGTTTTCGAAGGGTATGCGTATACAGCTTTTGGTCAAAACAATGCTGAATGTCTCGCCACTACTCACGTCATAGTCATACGTATAATAAGCAAATCGAAAGACTGGTGATGTGATCTGAAGTTTGAATTTTTGTATATAGCTATGTATGTGCATTGGAACAAAAGACTCTGTGGGAAACAACAACCCCTTTGGCTTTTCAGTTGAGCTAGAAGTGAACAAACAAAACAAACGCAGAATCTTCGGGCGACATGTCTGCTGGTGATGATGTTGACTCGCGTCGGTTCTTGAGCGTATAGAACAGAACTTGATCGGCCATCGTCACATCAAAAGGTCCACCACCCGCAATTAGAAAGGTGGCTTGTGTAGACTGCCCAATGATGTCAACTTTGACTGTAAATTCTTGTATAGTATTCTGCAATTGAGCTTTCTAGATGCAACAGGTCCATTGACATAAAGGCCCTCCAGCTTTCGAGATCTCAAAATGGTAACAACTGCTCACTTTGACTTGTAAAGGCAAATAATACCTTAATACCAGGCCAAATACCAAACGATGATAACTCGCCGTCGAGTTGAGATTCCCATTGTATGAACAGACAGCTTCTGCGTGGAAAAGATGAATCACACATCAGATTCAAATTCTATATCTGTTTCCTGTTGCAATCACTGAGTATATCGAGATCATGTACCGGAATTGATGGCGAGATATTGATTGAGATGGCTTCAACAGTTGTAAAATGTATTGTCAAGATTGTTTTCATGTTGGAGCTTAGGAAACAAAACTTTGGATAGGACGGAAATATTTGACATCGCTGGCAAAAATATTGAAATAGCACGCAATAGGAATCAACTTCAATAATCATAATGGGATATAATCTAGTTATTAGTTTCTTATTTCATCCCTCTATGGGAAACAAAGCCGATAGGGGAAACCTGAATTTGCTGAAGCATATAGGGAACGGTGTTAACATTCTGAAAGCTGAGGACACACTTGTTGGTCGTATGAGCAAATCTCGATCCGCGCGCGAAGCTTAGATGATCGGAGTGCACATAATTGCGAACGTAAAGACTCCAAGCTGATGGAAAGAAGGTTGTAGCATCGATTTCGAGGTCGCTACCGGACGTGTCTTCAAACTTGAAAACTTGTTCACAGTGATGAGTTGATTAACTACTCTTCTTGTTGTATATGGTGATGCATACCAATACTGGGTGGGCATTGGGATTGAGCGCCGGGAAGTAAGTTAGCTGGAGGGCCAAATGGAGAAGCCGTTGAGCTGGGTTGTCTTCTGTCTAGTCTGTAGTGATGTCTATCTAACCTTCTCAGACAGCAAAACACCCCAATAAGGGCAAAAGAACGGCAAAAAGAAAAAATTGGCGGTGCTGGGAATCGAACCCAGATTGAAGCGGAGATTGTTGAGCCTGTTAAGGACTCATAATCGTGAAGACCCTGATGAGGGGAAACCACAACACCACGTGCTACCATTACACCACACCACCCGTTTGTGACCAAACCCCGAGTTCCTAACCTCGTGAGTACTCGTCACCAACCAGCTTGATGAAACAAGATTGGATGAATGATGAGATGAGAGTTAGAAGGGATTGATTATGATTGGCTGTTATTGTATGAATATATATTGTGTTCTTATTTGAAGAGAAAGAGAAAATTTTGATGAAGTGGAGAAAAGGTGCATGCATAGTGGGGACTATTGTAGGGCTACCGGTACCGAAAGGCGGAAGATCGCCGTTGATCATACAATTTATACCATTTCTAGGTTAGAGGCCAAACTCGTTCGTCACAGGTACGGCGAACACAATAGCTCGGAGTTTTTATCAATTTTCGAACCCCCTTTCCCCCAATCGAGGAATCCGATGGCTCTCCTATCATTCCCATCGATCTCGGAGGAAGATTCACAGAACCCCCTTATATGTCACTGTGCCATGGCCCATGTGAGGAGTCTAAACAGGGGTATTTTGCCGAAGGTATTTGATTGGCTAGATTGGCTAGATTTCCTTCAAGTTTTCTATGATAGCTTCAGCTAAAGCTTAAGATATCTTAATGGAAACTACAGATTCTACAACTTATTGATCGAAATACCTTAGTTATGACTTTTTTTGGATTTAACATATAGTTATAAGGTTGTGTATTGATTTGGAATATTCTTCGTGTACTAAAAAGAGCCG
Source organism: Ciborinia camelliae (assembly GCA_025890175.1). Lineage (NCBI taxonomy): Eukaryota > Fungi > Ascomycota > Leotiomycetes > Helotiales > Sclerotiniaceae > Ciborinia > Ciborinia camelliae. The sequence continues at coordinate 4,734,901 of JANPYM010000001.1, forward strand.
GGAAAAGGTTTAGCGCGGCCGTTGCGCTAACCACATTCCGACCCTTTTACGCGCCCCTCACCCCTGAACGGCGGAACCTCCACACCCCGGCCTAGGTAGATTAGATTCGTTTCCCATTATTATCCGATATAAATTCATTCCGAAACTCTACTTCGAAGGACCCTCTTATGGGAAGATTGCCTTTCTCCTTTCTTTCTCATTCACCATCACGTTCTTCCCCAAGATTTGTACGGACAACAAATGACAGATTTGCTTATCGCTCGGTAGGTAGCTAGCTTTGTATTTTGTTTTCAGAAATTTCAATCAGATAGATTTCTCAAGAAATAATTGAGTCGGAGAGTTAAGGAGTACTGTACCGACCTAGATAAAATTGGTCAAATTCATCTTTTACTCCAAATAGCCGGTCTCAACGGCAGTGGGACCAGGAGGTCTAGTGGGGCGTCATTTTGCATCAGATTAATGTTAGGTATTAGAATTTACGGTTGGTTGAGGTTTGAATACGCAAGCAAGCATGCTTGAAGATATAGGCAATGGAGAATCTTAAAGAGATTATTGAGGGATTGATTTTTTGCGGTGATTTTCACAGTCAAAGATTGCAGTATGTTAGATACTTGTTCTGGTTTGTTTCAAGGACAAAAAGTACGAAATGCTTTCTTTCATCGCGAGGAAAAAATATTTTATATTTGTAAAGGGCTACCTATCAAAAGATAGAACAAGAATTGAATATCCATACCAGCATCCTTCGAGATGACTCAAACTCTATTGCTTCCAGCGGTTTCATCAACGAACCCTCCTTTGTAATCCAAACGCTTATGACCAGTAGTTGGCATCGTAGATACATTGAGAGTAGAATGGGTTTTGAACTTGGCAGTGGGTGTTCGCCACACAAGTGGTAGGTCCCTTCCAGTTAGCTCCTCCACATTGGTAGTAAGCACCAACAAGAGCACCAGTGCTCGATGGGTAGGCAGCGCCACCAGTTCCGGAAGCACCAGTTCCAGAAGCAAAACCAGTAGAGGCAACGGTTGAAGAGACACCAGTTACGAAGGTTGTTGGGTATGGTGGGAGGGAGATGACTGAGGCCTTTGAAGAGGAGGCTGGAGCAACTGATGTTGAGATACCGGCACTGACAGAGACAGACACAGAGACGGTGCTAATTGCTGGTGCGGAAGTAACGACAGAAGCTTCGGAGTTGGTAGCTGCTACAGAAGAGGATGACTTGGTCTTCGTCTTACAAGGCTTCTTGGATGAGGTATAGCCAGATGGCATTCCAGTTGGTCCAGGGAAACCAGATGAGGCTCCAGTACCAGATGGGAAGGATGTCTCTGAGCCATTGTAGGCTTTGACTTGGAAGCTATTCAAGAGGTAAGCTAAAGTTGAATGAATACTAGACTTGCAATGCACTTACTGGCCTCCAGGGCGATAGATGTTTGATGCCATAACTGATTGGCCGAGCGCGAAGCTGGCAAGAATGATGGCGTTGCACTTCATTTTCGTCGAGGGATGATTTTCAAAATCGTTTCAAGGAGGAACTGGCCTGCTAATGTATTCTTGATGTAGAAAAGAACTTGAAGATGGCACAGCCAAGAAATCGGGGGAAGAGCAGGTTTTTGAAGAAAGAAAGACTGACGGTGAGATACTTCGCAAGCTGGTAGAGATAAAAGAAAATCGAATGGAAAGCTCAGATACGAGGAAGTATTTGAACGGTAACAGAATGCTAGTGGATGATTTCCAGAACATGGATGTGTGGGTCTATCCGGCATCCGCTCCCTCCATAATTTAAGGTACGGACAGAGTAGGTATATTCATCTGGTGGATCAAGAAGCTTGAGAAAGCTCGGGACAGGACTCAGCACTTGCCACCTACCAATCACGAGGAAGTGGAGGGATGAAAGAAAAGAAGATTGGCTGTTTTTCTGACTCCTTTCCCCTGACAAGATTTGCAGGTATAGCCAGCCCCGTTTGCCAATCTCACCGCCGCTTAATAATAAGTGGTGTTTCAAGCAGAGCCAATTGGTAGATTGGTAGTAGATTGACTTCATTTGTACAATAATACCGTATACTCAACCAGTGGAGACATGTGTTATCAATTACCTAGTCAGGGGAAATACCAGGTAGTCAGTTACTGGTAGACTGTCGAAATATATGAAGTTCATCTTATGTTGAATTGGGTGGGCCGAGAAAAACTTATGTTCTAGATTTCTCACTCTTATTCATTTGCATTCAGGGATAGATACATCATCACTAATCCCAATTAAGTAAAACCTGCTCGGTTAATATAAGTGGATTTGATTAACAGCGTTTCGAATTGACGATCGTGAAAATAAATGTTCCAACCACATCATCAAGATTCAAGGTGATGACGACAAGAATACGCCATCATTGGCATCATTGGCATCATTGGCATCATTGCCCATCAATATACTTTCTTCAGGATATTAAATTTACACCACATCGAAGGCGCACTTACTTGCATTCAATACTTCAAACTTACTTGCATTCAATACTTCGATTTCGTGATACCCCATCTCAATTTGGCTATTCGAACCGCTCCTTTATGGTGATGAACTTATGAAGCAAGCCAAATTGAGATGAGCCATCACGAATGTGCAGCTCAACAAGTTTGTTGGGCGCCGAACCACCACTCACATGCCGGTACACACAATCGAAACTGTTATCGGTTCAGAACTTCAGATCTTCATTCTGTGATTGAATGTGATATGTATGCTAAGAATAAACGGTTACTGTACTGTACTCCGTACTTCGGATGAACGCGGCCCTTGTCAGCCCATTCCAATCATTCATTATGATTAGATGGAATGCTTCTACGGGTTGGGGAAGAACAACCTTGTTTGACCCCCCTACCATTACAGTCGACAAGGATTTATTCGGTGGTAGCCCTACCTACCAAGGTAATCATATAATCATATACCGATATCCGTATATACTACGGAGTAATAAATATCCTTGACATGATGGTGGGAATTCTCGAAGCAGAAATTTCGGTCAAGCAAGCAAGGTTTTGCCAGGCTGTCATCTTTTGATACTGGCATAACATGAAGAATCAAGATCATCATTGGGAAATTTCTAAAATCGTTGGAATACGAAGATATGAAACGAACTACATTTTGTTTTCAAAAAATTCGATTTCACTTTAATTGTTTGATCTAATCATCAACATTGATATTCCTATGCTGAATTTCAAATGCCAAGGCTTTGAGACATGAAGATTAATCTCTACTACTCTAGCATGAGTTTTTGATAGCCGAAATGAATCCAGCGCTCGCCTTCGGGCCTGTCTAGGAGTATATATTGGGGTAATTTTCCTGGATAGTATCGATATCGGAAAACCCCGCCCGTCTCAATTAACAATAATGAAAGGTTTGCGGAGTGCTCCATATTATAGGACCAGGAGAGATTCTTGAAGGAGCAAAAATACCTCAATTACTTCCTCATCTACAACTGTTCGTTTATGCCCACGAATTCCTCTGTTCGGGGTCCATCCATACCTTTACCAAGTTACTTTTAGCTTTCGTGAACATTTTTCTACAGAGCTCCCTTGCTGTATTCCTTTGTTGATCTGCGTCTTTAATTAATGTACTCGTTTTTGGTCATCAATCTCTGGCCTGAACCGTTCTGATCTACATGTCTCTTATTGAACGCGTCGACGGGTTAAGTGACCGGTTGTCATGAATGCATCTGTAGGGAGTGTTAAAAAGAAGTTTGAAGTATCTGTTAGCTACCGGATAACGATCAATTCTCGTCTCCTTTCACCAACGAATCGAGATTTTTCGCACGCTACATGTATTGATCATGTTACGATTTTTTCCAACATACCGAGAAGAGTAATAACAGATGAAATTCAATGAGACTGCACAAATCTTTCTTTCGGAGATCATCCTTATCAGTCAAAACGAATGTAGATCTTTGTTCTCTTGTTCACCACTAGGTATTATCAACTAATCATGCCATGAAATTCCCAGTTGTGATTGTCTGCATGATTCACCATCTCAAAACAATAGCAGTTGGATTTATAAAAAGTTCGTTCCAGGGCCTCATGGCCTCTATGATGAAAATTTATTCTTCCCACGTACGAAGCTTAGGCTCACAACGATAACTGGCAGCCCAATTTGCAAGGTGACTCTTATTTCATCTATCTTTTCTCTTGTGTTTTTTGTCGGGCTGTGATGAACATGTTCTGGGTCTTTAGATATCATTAATTTAAGCTTCTCAAATGTGCGCCTGCGGCGAGTCTGGAATGTGTCTAGCTCTTGCATGCAATGACCGAGGTTCTAAGGGGATTTCATAGGCGGAACTTCATTCATGTATAAGTATACATTGACAGTAAAGCAAAAACATTCTTGACTACGAACGGTTTCATCCAATACCAAGACCCATCATATCATATCACATCACACACACTTCTCAAATCATAAATCCTCAACTTCTTTCTCCAAAATCAACTTGTATGAGATACGCCAAGTCTAATCCCTACCACTAGTATTCCTGCAATTTAAAGTAAAGCCCCTCAGATACTGAAGCAACCGAAGTTGACCCCTCGTATGTAGCTTCAGCGAACAAGGACGGTACGAAAAACGAAGAAAATAATTCGTAGATCAGAAAGCAAGATGGCTCAGCCAGGTCCGAAGTTGTTGCTCCTTGTGAAATTTCCGTGTTTGACTTCGCCAGATGAGACTCAGCTCGTAGAGGCGAGTTGGTGGCGCGGGCCTGAACTTAAAGCCACAATTTTCGATTTGGATGATGGAATAGCCCTCATCTTTTTGCTCTTATTTGAGTTGTGGACTTTCGGGAATACATATTTCATTCAACTAAGTGGAATTCTACATCCTGCCCCATTTCCCATCGAATCTTTGTATTCCAAAGTTCCGCAGGAGGTTCATTTATTATGTAATTCTCCACCAAGAGAGAATTGAGATAAAAACAATGAAACAAATCCGACTTTTTGCGCCATAGTTCAATCGGCTTTTATCTTACTCACTTAGCTTGTAGGCGTCATAATCTCCATGTTTTGTCCTTAAAGATGAGTTCTATAATTTTCTTTACGGCCTTCAGCCGTATTCATGGAGTAGGTTTATTGGCATTCAAAAAATCATGTATGCAATGAGCATGTATATAAAAAGGCACTCTAGAGTATCACCAAGCACAAAATAGCATCGACCTTGCATACCGGTATATTATTACTACTATTTCTACATCACTTGGATTATAAATTTGATACCAAGTGAAAAGTACTCATATGCCATCTGGTCAGATGAGTGGTAGGACAACCGGGAGGGCTGTCGGACCATGTTTTACTTTCGAACGATGCCTATAGGTCGAACGCGCGTCAAGTTTTGCACCAATTACATATTAACAGGTAGGTGATTAAGCAGATCCTGTTACACAGGTTAATCCTCCAGGCTATCTTGCTTCTTATTTGCATTCGAGCTGGAAGGGACCCCAAAACTTCCGGCGAATACTGAATACTGAAATAACCGAAACTAGACTGGAAAGAGCAGTCTGCTAAAATGGGCAGAGTCTACTCAAACGTCTTCCTTCCTATGATTGCACCTTCATGGTCTTGGGCGTGCCTGGTTGGAGCAATCGGACTTTTGTGGAACAGTAAGAGAGTGGGTTCTAGTGACTTTGAGAATATCGTGGTTGACTATCCAGCTACTAACTCCAGTCCATATGGATCCATGCCGGCTGACTGCCAGGCAACTCTTTCAATCACCACAAAATTGTACAACTTTCGTCTTGTAGAGTGTGCATCGGAAACCCTGGGAAATTAGGTTATCGAGATCGAGGGAGAACACCCTGGTCAGAATCACATCTTCATCCTTGGAAAACTCATGCCGGACACGAGTGAAGATTCCATCATCTTGAAAGCTGGAGTTTGGGCGGTATTGGTGCAAGAATATGGAGACCATGTATTCATCATCTTGCGCAGGCTCGGGGAGCGCGACTGCACATCTCAGCGTATAGGAATGTTCCGCGCCTATTGGAGCAATGCGGCTCTGTCCAAATACGCAAAGAAGAGGATCACGATGATTTGATTTGTTCGAATTGCGGATCGGGTACACTCGCTTGCGCACAAGATGCGCATCAATTCCAGAATCATACTGCGCCTGTGTATCCGATAGTCCGGACGAGATCTTCCAAACTTTGAATCTCCATCAGTGATTCAATTAATCAAACGAATTTATTGCTCGAAACAAATTCAATAACCCAAACTATTTCAATATTCAAAATGGGTTCAATCTTTAAAAGTCTGCAATTCAGACTATTAGATACACTTTTCTGTGCTAGACAGAGGCTCTGATATTACCAATATTGTACTATTAAAAAAGACACTCCTCCAATTCAAACCCAATACCTTACAAATTGTCATCAGCGTCACGATAAAATCACCAGCGGAATATCAATTACTGTTGAAGAAAAGCATTTATATGCATATGCATGTATGCATCTACGTCTAATATACATAGTCTAGCCGGATCCTTTTTATACCTACGTAAGATTCCTCAGAAGTTCCCGATCCGTTGAGTTTAGATCATTAATCAATACATACAACGATGTACCCATTATACCAATGCCTAGGTAATAATATCATCCATCATAACCACTACCTAGCTAGGTATTGAATGGCAATTTCCTTGCAATAATCTTACCCGTGCCCCCTCTTCCCGATCCCAGACTACAGACTACAGAATACAAATGTACAACATCGATCTCAATACGTACCTATTACAGTACCTACAGTAATAGTATTCATCTAGTCACCACATTTCCACATTCTCTGATTTTCACATTCTCCCATTTTCGAGACTAGACGATCTACCATCTATCTATCTAAATAAATATATATTTCTCTCTCGCCCCTAAAACCCCCTTCCTCCCGCTCCTCATTTCCCTCCCCTTCCCTTCCCATCCCATCCCATCCCATCCCATCCTTTCCTCTTACATGCCTACCATTGCCACATGCACGTCTCAACCAACTTAACGTTCAAAATTTAACGATTGAAAATTTTCAAATTTCCACATGATAAAAACCCGCTACAAGTATTCATTAGATATCATTGAATTACAGCGGTGCCTAACGTGCCTAACAGGGCTGTAGATATCTATCCATCTACCTATATGTATCCTTTAAAGTGCGGAGGTTGATGATTTTAATAAGATTACATTTTGAAAAGTTTGGAAGCGGGGAGAGGGGGAGTTTGAAGACGTGAGAGTGGTTTAATCTTATGACGAGTTACTCTGCAAATACGTGTGGATGGGATTTAGAAAATGCGAGGTTTGCAGAATGAGTCTATGATGGAGGGAATATGAGGAGTATTTAGGTATGTTGTATTGAAGGTCTCGCGTCGATCGCTAAAGTAAGATTACCACCTGCCGAAGCCCCTCCTCAAGAACTGAATTACAGATATCAAGATCCTGCCCATTATAACTCTCCTTCCGTTTCAAATTTTTAACCCAGGCATAGTGAATCATAAAAGAAACCCCGTTTTGTTCTTATCCCTCATCCCACATGCAGTCATAATCATCATATTCTTTTCAGGCAGGACCGCGCAATAGCACCGAAGATCAATTTTCCGCATCCTTTCACAGGTACGTACGCTCCTCCCCTATCACCATATTCCCATCCAAACACCATTCCCACCACCCCAACCCTTTCTCCTTCACTTCTTCTCCTCCTCACCCCCATGAGTATATCCCAATCCCGCCACCCCATCATCGTTCGACCAATTCTCCTTCTTCAATCCCTCTTCCACGTGTAATCTCTTTAAATCTTGCTGATTCCAGCTTTGATTTCGGACCAGATTGGGTTTCCATGTTTCGATTGGAGAGTGCAGGGCTTCGCCTTGGGAATTGCGGCGCCCGTCGGGGATGGACACTTCGGTCGAGGTGGCGGGATGGGTTGGGAGCGTTTTGCAGGTTGCGAGGTGGGGGCGGGGGCGGGGTGTCTCGTCCGTGGGTTTGGATGTGGTGGATGACATGGTGATTTTGGGTTTGGATTTGGGGTTGTGGTTGATTGGTGGGTAGATTGATCGAGGGTTATGATAGCCTGGTCTGCTATCAATTAATGTGTGCGTCAAGGGATGTCGTTTGAAGACGAGAAGATGAAGGATAGCTTTATTTGCTATATATTGATTGTGAGTTGTCAATTGAAACTGAGAAGATGGAGTGACAATTTTAATTCTTATTGTCGGTAGAAGAAGGTGGATCGAAACCAAAAGATAGAGGAATAGCTATCTTTGCTTTCTTCGCTATATCTTATTGCTTTCGGGAGGGACGTCAATACTCGTGGAAGATGAAGCTACCTATCGAAATTCATAAACTGGTGCGGTTTCGAGCTTGCAGTTGCAACTTTGTAGACAAAGATTTAATCTTAACCAACGGAAGGAGGCATGTAAGTATCTACCTAGATCATATAGAATCGTATGACATATTCGAACAGAAAAGAAATCATGAGATTCCACTCACTAATGCAGTAGTCAGTAGTCAGTATCAGGATCCTGTTTTCTGCCTCCCTCAATAAATCGTAAGTGAATACAGTCTTGTAAACGCAAGAATGATACAAAATAGTACCTTATATATAGCAAGCCATGACGAAATATAGTCCCTATTATTTACCCCTCTTTCCCAAGCTCGCTTTCCTAATCTAACCTATCAATACCTATCAATAAACCAACGAACATGAACCCAAGGAAAGAACACTCCATCCACACGAGAAGTCCAGCCATACGTACGTATATTCCCTTACCTAGCATAAAAAAAGTGGTATGATCATCTCTCATTCGTTCAAAAAACATGTGATTTCTCCAAAAACCCCTCCTCTCCCAAAAAAAAACAAAAACAAAAAGCAACATCCATTGAACCGTCATAAAGGTTGAAGGTCGGGGTTCAATTGGAGGCACGTGTATTAGCGTGAGGTTAGCGTAATGCGGGGTCGCTTAATTCTACCTAGTGGTCCTTATATTGTGGAACGATCCGATAAGACCCACTGTTTATTTTCTTATCGCTACTTTAATCACTCGCTGCCTTGACAACTTGTTTATTATTTGGCCTCACTCCCACTTCCACTCCCACGAATACGTCAACATTATCATTCTTCACTATTCTTCATCAGATCTTTGATGCGCGCGTACTCTATCTCGTTACAACATTCACTTGCGACAGAGGAACGAACTTCATTAATACTTTTTCAATATGTTTTGACTACATGACAACATCGTTTTGAAGTCTTCCAGTTACTTTTACCTCTCGATGCGCAGACTGAATGAGACCGTCTCGAAAGATATGCAACCGGCAGAATACAAACGCGAAATAATTAACTGACGCCTCGCTATGCAAATAAAAGGGTATGGGGACCTGAAAATAACCTGATATCATCCATCCATCATCGTATACAAACAGTTTTTTTTCGTTATGCAACCCAACCATACCAGCACACGACCATCATGAAAGTCGTTTATGTTACACCTTGCGAATCAATATTGAAGTTGCGAAGCATCTGCTTACCACAGCAATTCGATTCTTTCCTTGAGCGAAACCTCAAGTCATACTCGAGCACATTTATGGAGTTCGTGGACGCTTCCAATAATATTGCTGTGAAGGAGTTAGATACATCTTTGGTCAAATGATGGATGAGTAATACCTTATGTTGCTTTCTACAGTTCCTCAAACTGGGTTTTCTCAATCCTTCCTGAACAGTTTCCTTTCTTGACTGATCGGTATCTTCATCTGGGATATAGTAATATTCGCTCTCAAGTGGCTTTCCGGCAGCGTCCTTGCCTTCTCGATGGATTTCGCCAATGAACGATATTCTATTCAACATCTTTCGGAGATCTTCCTTTGCAAGGCCCTTGTTCTCCTTCTTTGAAGGACTAATACCTCTGAGGTTGGCTGGAAGATTTCTGAGGATGGTTGACAATGGCATGGATTGGAGACGAGAATAGGCAAGTTGATTTGCTACATGATTGATAACAGGAGTAACAGCACCCTCTTCAGTGGATGTGGAGCTCAATCGTTTCTCGGGAGAGATCTTAGACTCTCGTTCATTACGGCCACGAGCTTCTGGGGAACGACCAGCCGTAAACTGGGCCATTCTCGAGGAAAGATTTGCACCATAAGGTCCAAAGGAGTGAACAATAGGATCATTTTCTTCATCAGGGTCTTCTTCTGGGTCTTCTTCTGGCTCACTCAACTCACTCTCTTGACTAGCGGGGAATGATGCATTGAATGATGTTGCAGCGACTGTTGGTGAGTATGCTGGTTCAGGGTCTTTTGATTCAGTAGCTGGAGCTGGCTCAGGTTCAGAATTATCTTCATATACGTGAATGAAGGTCTTTTCTGCATCATCAGGAAAGAGGTTGGCCAAATTGGTGGAGGAAAGGGGTTGACGAGCGGGTGTTGGCGATACTGGCGACGAGGGACGTTCAACACGACGAATTGGGCTGGAATGGATAACGTCACCTTGAGCAGTAACGGCAGTAACCTTACCCCTAGGGGAACTATCCTCACTCCACGAAGAAACTTCTGTTGCAGCAGCCGAGTCAAGATGATCTCCTTGTGGCCAAGCAACCAGAACCCTTGCATCCTGAACATCCAACATAATTTCAGCATTTTCCGTTTCCGAGGTGAAACTATCTCCCTTTGCTAACTCCCATGTTCGACCATGACAGTGTAGCTTCACTCCATTCCATCCACAACAGATAATCTCAATTTTATTCGCCTCGAGCGGAACCGTTGCAGAGATATATCGGGCTTTGATGTGAACACGAGAGATGAGACGATTGGCGGATAGCTGGTAGTGAGAGGAGTTGCTGGATCTACCCATGAGCAGAGTCTGTCCATCTTCAGGAATAGTGATTGTTGGTACAGCTGAAAGGGGAGCTCTTTCAATAGAGGGTCGAGTTCGATGGAGACCGGCCCGAGCGTGTACCCCTGGAGGAGAGGATGAAAGGATACCAGTTGTGGAGGTAGGAATTGGGGTGGGATACTTATAAGCTGATTCGAATTCAGATGATGAAGTACGAACTCTCTTATTGTTTCGACCTGGCAGACTGGGTGAGGAAGAGGGAAGTGGCTCGAAGGCTGGGAGAAGAGTTGGTGCAGGACGCTTTGTACCCGCCACGGCTGGCAAGGTAGGTTGAGCGTTCACCTTACTTGGTGAAGAGTCCATCATGATGGATGACCTTTGATCACAAATGATTAAAGGCAAAAGGAATTTTCTTCAAAGTGGATATCTCAGACCGCGACCTAAACGCGGTGGATGAGTTGAGATTCTAACGCGAGGCTCATAGGACTTTGAGAGAGAGGCTGAGGACAGAAAGATGATTAGAAGGATTTGGTAAGACAGTGATATTTGAATTGCAGAGCCTTGAAAGGAAATGAAAAGAGTGTGAAAAGGAAGAGACAGGAAATTGTATGGGCCTCTGACCAGGTCTCTGGTTTGGAGATGGGGGGATCGGAAAGGTTGAAGACGAGGTTCAAGAAGTTCTCAGACCCATCGGCACCAGACGCGACCCGCGTTGGAGTCTAAAAATGTTCATTGGCCGCTTTAAAGATAATTAATTCTGCCCATTTGATTTTCACATCATATCATTTCATAGGTACCGTTAGTTGAATTCATCTCATTACCTAGGTATTTTCATAAAAATTTTAATAATAAGTTAAGTTATGACGTTGGAAAATAAAATATCCATAATTTTGGCTCATTGAGGTAAATAAAAGAAGTGAATTGAATTTGTATATCTTTTTTGGAACAGGTAGTATTTCATTCACTCTACGCGGCAAAGGTAAAGAAAAGATGGTGAGTGATGCTTTATTTCATTGGAAGTAACATATATTTCATCTTCATCTTCATATCTTCCTCTTCTTCTTCCTCTTCCTCTATATTGACTTTTTAACTTTTGACTTTACCACATCTCATTTTTTATATCTCTCTCGAGGTCATTACAATAAACCGCGAGGTCCAGTCCAGTCAGCATATTTTTCACGTCCTATCCCATCGTGTCCTATCCCGTTCCATCCTATCCCGTCCCATCCTATCTCATCCCATCCATCCCATTCCACACACGCACGCATACCACTCCACCGCACGCGACACAAAAAATATACTAGTTAGATAGAGAGTTCCAGTCTCCAGCCTTCAATTGCTTGAACAAACACACATTCGCTTTCGTGCTTCGTGCTTGGTGCGTTCCTAACGCGATGTCCAAGATTTTTTTACGCGCTGAAGCCTGTCTGATTGAAAGCTTTTCCCGATAGGTTACATGGTTAGGTTGGCTAGGTTGGTTACGTGGTGATTTATTGATTATTATGTTAACCTTATGTCAGAGCCATGAGCTACGAGCTAGCTATGAGCCATTGATGGATCATATCATATTGAATTGTAGTCAGTTGGCTAGTGTGAACATAAATGAGGATGCTTTTTCTCTTATGACTGCAGATTTTATATGTACTTAATTACTTGGTACATGTACATACATGCATTTGATGATTTTGAAGACCCGTCAGCTGGTGGAGTGCACTGAGGACTGGTCCGGAAGGCAGAAGGCGGTGTGGACTTGTTGGCTGGGCAGCTGTTCATAGGGACCCGTGGTAAGGATACCTAGGTAGGTAGGAAGAAGTTTCTACGAATAATAGCTGTCCATACCTAGACCTAGGTACTCATACTCGGGGTCAAAGGAGGGGAGGGGGTTTTGGGAAGTGAGTTCCTGCTGATGGGGAGTGAATTGTGTATGAAATTCATATACCTAGTAGGTCCTAGGTAGGTAGATGATGGTAGATAGGTATGGGTAGATTACATCAAATCAATCATATTTCTGCTGTTGGTGAAGCTATTCAGAAGTTTATTAGACTTTCCAAGGTTCATATCATTCTCATCCATAACAAATTGTACAAAGCAGCCTTCATAAATCCTTATCGTATCATGCACATGCAGCCTTGCATAATCATGAAATCTAGCCTTCCGATAAGGTACGGCAAACGAGAAGAGGTATCAACGCACCCTCCCTTATCGGAGAAGTTTTCAAGAAAATTCCGACGCCAAAGAAATTTATCAAAATCGAATCGCAAAAATTCTTATCGTAAGAAGCTTTTGACATTTCATACATAACTTTTTGAACAACCACGAGAAAGAATTGACCTTTGCGCATTCTTTCATTTTTGACAATCAAGAAGTCGCCAATTTAACGAGAATCTTTCATTCAATTGAAAAGATCTTAACAATGGCACCTAAATCTACTGTTTTGACTAAAAAGGTCGAGAGTGGTTCTCCATATCAACTTGATCATGACCAGGTATTTTTTCATTCTTCATTCTCTGCTCAATTGTCATATACTCACGCAACAGCAGGTTTTGAAAGCATCCGCTGCACTCCTTAAACACATCTCCAGCAGCGAGGCCGAAAAAGCCAAGAAAGCAGGCGCTCAAAACCTCCTTGCCCAAAACGACGACGACGATGCAGAGTCCACACCCGTTTGGCTCACCCTCACCACCAAAAAACACATCATCGACAAGACCAAGCTCAAGCCCTTCAAAGTAGCCGTTCCAAACCCCCTCAACACATCCAGCACCACCACCATCTGTCTCATTGTCGCCGATCCCCAACGAACCTACAAAGATATCGTTGCCTCCCCCGCCTTCCCCGCCGAACTGTCCAAGCGCATCATCAAAGTCGTCGGTGTCGACAAGCTGAAGAAGAAATACAGACAATATGAAGCCCAACGCAAATTATTCGCCGAACATGACATCTTCCTTGCCGACGATAGAGTGATTACTTTATTGCCTAAAATATTAGGGAAGACTTTCTACAAATCCACTACTAAACGTCCCATTCCCATCTCCATCCAAGCGGAAGCTCCTCGATCCGAGGGAAAGAGAATCGCACGGGCCAAGGGAGAGGATGCACCCAAAGCAGCGGAGCCAAAGAAGATTGCGGCGGAGATTGAAAAGGCGATTTCGAGTGCGTTGGTTACTTTGAGTAGCTCGACGAATAGCGCGATTCGAATTGGTTACGCGAGTTGGGATGCGGCGAAGTTGGCGCAGAATTTGGAGGTCGTCATTAATACTGTGATTGAGAAGTACGTTCCCAAGAACTGGAGAGGTATTCGATCAATCCACGTCAAGGGACCAGAGACCATGTCGCTACCTATCTGGTTAGCCGATGAGTTGTGGGTTGAGGATGAGGATGTTTTGGATGAGAGCGTCGTGAAGGAGATTGAGGAGAGGGTTGTCGAGAAGAAGAACAAGAAGAGGAAGACCAGGGGGATCGAGGGAAGCGAGATTGAAGAAAGGGGGGAGAGGAGAAGAAACAAAAATTGTTGGAGAGTAATGATGATAAATTGGACAAGGAAATTGCATTGAGGAAGGAAATGTTGAAGAAACAGAAGGAGGATGCAGCCAGAGATTTGGATGCCGTTCCTGTGGTGATTAAGAAGACCAAGAAGGCCAAGAAGACTGCTGCTTAGATTTTCGTTTCTAGCCCCGGGGGTTTATGACACTGGCTGGCTGGTTGGGGGGGGGGGGAGGGGGTAGGGGGAAGCGGTAGGGGGAATGCACCTGCAGCACACTGGAAGCAAAAGAAGAAAAGTTATCGATCTGATCAGGACCTATGGAAAGAGGATAGATGGATCGGTAGGCAAGGTAGGTAGGTAGGTAGGTAGATATCAGACCGACGAGCAGGCGTTTCGGAGTAACAAGTACAAGTACGTTTTTGCATGCATGTAAGATCTTACCTGGAGAGTGTAAATAATGTGGCGAGGAGGAAAACAAATCAAACATTTATTTCGCAGATTGCCTGCCTGCCTTCCTTCTTCGACCTTGTTCTACACTTTTACTTTACTTTACCTCTTGGTAGACATGTATGGTGGGTGTGAGACACGATCGTTATGAATAGAAATCTATCTGGTTTATAATGAGTGAATGCTTTGGATTGGGTTGGATTGGGTTGGATTGGATTGGACTTTTGAGTTGTTTGATGCGAATAGGAGGAGTATGAGTATGAGTATGAGTATGAGTATGAGTATGAAGATGAGTTATAATTCGTGATCGATCCATCGATAGCACCCATCTTACTAAAGAATACCTAGAAAAGGTTTCATTCTGGATGTTGAACACAAAAACTACTTGCAAGAAGGGTAGGTAGGTAGGTAGGTATTTGGACAACGTCCACCATTCATCCATCACTACCTACCTACTCTATATAACTCCGAGATGCGTTTGTATGGGATATTCAGAACGCTCTTCAAATCCAGGGGGGGCAGAGGTAAAATGTAAGACGGTCTTAAAAAAAAAAGGGTTGATTTGGTAGTAAGTATCGCAAGGATCAGCCAACCCTTCGAGCAAAAATCATACATAGGATAAACCAACGCCTACCCAGCTGCCGCAAACCTACGCCCGGTATCTAAAACTAATGCTAAAACTACAGATGATATCCATCCACTCCAAAAAAAAAACCAATTACCATCGCCAAAACTCAATTTGATATACCCAAACCCAAACTAACGCAACCGAGCCCCTTTTACAATTCCTCCTCATGTCCGGTCCCCTCCTCGTCCTTTTTCTCGCTAAACTTCTTCCCCATGGGGCCGAAATATTCCTTAAAAGCCTTCGCTAACATCTCTTCTCCCAACGTCATGTGTCCTCCTGGAGTCGTTTCAAACACCAGTTTTCCAGCCTCATCCAACGTTTTCAACCCGACCCAATCTTCTTTATAAATCGCTCTTTCTTTCAGTGGTGTGATTTCCGTGCCATTAACTTCAGCCCACCATCCACTTTCCTTGGGGATTACGGTGGTATCATCTTCAAAGATGTACATTACGAAGCGTTCCAATTTTTCCATGTTGGATTTATATGTTTGATTTTTGAGGATGCGCTCATTATTGATATCGGCGAGGAAATTGGAATATTCGAGATAGGAGTCTAGGTTTTCGGGATCGCGGAAGTATTGGGCGGGTACGAGACGGGATTGTACGAATGAGGACCATGTGTTGGAACGGAGGAGGGTTTGAGCGCCTCGACAAAGGAGATCAACTGGAGAGCAGGCTTGGAAGGAAGAGATGCCGTTGTGTTGGGAGCCGAAGGTTAGTAGGGAGCGAATGGGAGGAGCATTGCAACGCGAGATGTAGCCGCGCAGGAATTGGCCGCCTTGAGAGAAACCGATTGCGTCTACTGCAGGGGCGGTGGAGAGAATAGGGTGGGAGGCGAGGTCTTCGCAGACTTTTTCGATTTGGACTTGGAGGAGAGTTAGTATAGAACTTGTGGGAGAATGGGAAATGTGCGCACGAGTGAGGTTTCCGAAGAAAGTAGCTGTCCTGTCTGCGGATGCATCATCATCAATATGAATATTATAGACAAAAGTTCCAGGATGAATAGCTGCAGCCAATTCTCCGATTTGCGCCAGACCCTCCGCTTTGTAGTTATCACCAAGTCCATGCCATATAATTAGAGGAAGCGGAGTATCGTCTTCGTCATCGGAAGACTTTGCGGTCTGACGATTCTTTCCGGATAAGGCGAGATTGAAAATGCTTGGAAGAGGACTATTTTCATCGTAGACAGACGCAGATGCATCATGTGCAACGGGAAAGTCAAAAATGCTTTGGGGAATGACGATAGCGTTGATGAGTGATGCGCTGCTAAGCAACGAGAGGATTTTGGTGATGGGCGCCATGTTGGAGAGCCTGGTGCGAATATGAAGGTTGAAGCTCTTGAGGTGGGGTTTTGATGATAACTGGTGTATCAAACTCCCAGAAGCTGTAGAGTATTTAAATACTGTGATAAAATGTGATGGAATGATATATTCCGAAGAGATAGTCTAGTTGCTCAGCAGATGGAGATGGTTATCCATAGCCTCGAGACCATGGGTCCGTCCCCACAAAGCCGCTTTAGAGGTACGTACCTACAGCCTTACCGATATTCTGCCGTAAAGAGGAAGAAAGGAAATCCGAGTTATATCAGCGCGGCAGCCATTCCCCTCTGACTGTATATAAATCAACTCATAACTTCCAACCTCAAAGTCTCGCGCTATATCACCCTTTCCATCAGTAAACAGTGAACCGAGCAAGAAACCCTGGAGAAGTTAAAGGGCTGTATTCCAGCGGAACTCAACGAGAACTGTGCCAAAAGAGAATTTACTTTCAAATTTGATTTGCGACTCGAGACTGAAATTAGAAGTTCGATTACGAAGACATTCGTTGAGCGCGTCGCTAGTTGCAGCGCAAGAGGTTCAGATTAGCGCGAGTCCCGCCCGAGTTTTGCATAATTAAACTTGGAGAGCTGGAAAGCTATAACTGCAACCGTTTGTCAATTCTTGCACCGAATTTGAGGCGAACCTACACCAGTCACTGACAGGAAGCCGAACGTAGATAAAGAGGGCCTCCTGGTCGAATTACCCCCAGACGCGCCCATCTATTATTCCACTTATTCTTTCCAACCCTCTTTCGATGGCACCAGCTCCAATGGCACCAGCTCCAGATCCAGCCCAGGCCAATCCTGCGGGTCCTCATCCATCATTTATTCAAGTCGCAAAACCGTACATGTTCCAGCAACAGGTCAATTCGAAACTTATGATCATTGGCACAAATCCTACACGCGAAGATCAGTTCAGATTACAGGGGGTAACATGGATTAATGACGTTAGAGTTGCTTTACAGCTGTCAGTATTATTCTCACGTTTGCGGATATAGAATTCTGACTTCCAGAAGACCCGTCCGGACTTTTTGCACTGCGGCCACGTACTTTCATCGATTTCGACTTGTCCATAAAGATACCGAATATCAATATCAAGATGCAGCCGCTGCTGCACTTCTCACAGCTTGCAAGATTGAAGATACCCTTAAAAAGTCCAAGGAGATTATTTGCGCTGCACATAATTTGAAGCATCCAGCTGCAGAGCATTTGAGCTCTGATGATACTGTATGTTTACCACACCACATGGCCAAAGATAGTTAGCTAATCTAAATAGATATTTGAGGGACCTTCTAAAGTCGTTATTGGTCTAGAACGTCTCATGCTCGAAGCCTCTAGCTTCGACTTTCGTGTTCGTTATCCACAAAAGCATCTTATCAAACTTGTCAAGAAGGGTGGAATTCAACGAGACGTTGCAGAGGTCGCCTATCAGGTCATGCTGGATCTCTATCGTACATTTTCACCTCTTAAGCAAACTTGTTCTACCGTGTCCTTTGCTTGTGTAGAACTGGCGACCTTAATTTGTGAGAAGCAAAAGGGCTGGAGAGGCCCAAGCTATAAAAAATGGTGGACTAGTCGATCAGAAATCATGGAGACCATGCTAGATCTATTGGACCTCTATACACATTATCAGAAGCAGTCTATCGTCGGCCCTTTACACAACATTGAGAAGTTTATCAGTATCCGAATCAAAATCAATCAAGAACTGGAAGAAAAAAAGTTACCACGCTACACTGAATACTACGAACTGCCACGAAACAATGGCATGCGATATGCTCCCAATACCCCTGTTACGCCAGCCAGCCCAACGGACTTACGATTCAATGGTCATGTAGGATCACCAGCAAACATGAGCCCCAAATCTGCAAGCTCTGGCGGGAAGCAACCCACAGGTAAACTTGGTCAAAATGGAACCGTACGGTTTATGTTGGATGCGAATACAGCGAAAGATGAAAAGGATAAGGTCAATGAATATTTCCGAGATGAATATGAGGATTATGAAATTGAAATCGAAGAGACGGTGGCTGTTGAGCCCATACCAACTCATCAAACTCCGCGAGAGCCACATCATGGACGGCACCATGGACATGGGCATGGACATGGTCACGGTCACGGTCACGGTCATGGACGAGATTATCGCCATTTTAATCATAACAAACGAATGCGGAGATGAAGATGAAGATGAGGGAAGATTACGGGCGTTAGGTTTTGGGAGTTATAAGGAGTGGGCAGGAAGATACCCAGATACCACCTTATTGTAACTAGTAGGTGCAACACTGGATGCACGAATTCATGAAATGTTTTTCAAGATTCATCAATCATAATTAGTATATAATGATCAATTGATTCTATTCACATTGTATAATCTCATGGTTTGATTTGTATTCATCGTGATAATATCACGAATAATATAGATTTCAATCATCCATGTCTTCAATAATTGCCTAATGGTAAATCAAGTTTTTTGTCTACCATACTCCCTAAGGTACTTATAGCGGTACCTATGATGAAATTTGAAGATGGAAATCTTGTCCCAATTTCATTTTGGCTCACGTCCTATCATTGTTAAGGTAAATGGAGATTGGAAAGTTAAAGACAGACCCTGTTTTAAGTGAAGGGTTTTCGCGGCCGTTTCCACTAGCATGTGAAGATCATTTTTGGGGGAGACGGGGGTGGGTGTGGTAACGGATTTGGATGTTTTATAGATGTCAGCATTAGATACACAAAGCCAAGTAGATAGGTAAGGCCAAAGGGCAAAAGGCAAAAGGCAAAGGCTACCAATAACTTAAGGCTTACTAGGTACCTAAGCCAGAAAATAATGATGACGCTCTTCTGCGCATCAAAGTTCCAATCAGTAGTAATAATGGAAATGGCTTTGTTTGTTGGTGTACTGGAATAGGTAATGGAAGTGAAACCAAGGAAAACTGGAAAATATGAGAAATATGAGAAGATGAGAAAATCATCATCAGCTTGTTGGCGAATGTAAATAAATATCTATATATACCTATAATATACCTACTATAAAGGTATATATAGGTATAAAAAGAACTAATTGTTCTATTAAGAATATCTAAATTCAAGCTTCTCTTTATTTAAATACCTATCATTATTTATTTATACTTAACAATTATCTGGTTTTTGATTGCAATTGTATAAATCATTACACAATCAATCAAATTTCCCTTTCCCTTTCCCTTTCCCTTTTCCTTCTCCTCTCCCTCTCCCTCTTCCTTCCCCTTCACAAAGAAAAAAGAAGAAAATCGATCAATTTGTCTGAATCCAGAGAGGACCCCTACCTTCCAAAGGGAAAAGCCAAAAATATCGCTTGAGTGACGCAGTACAGGGATTTGAGCTACTAGTCCAGCCATCCATATCCATCTTCTCACCAACCAAAACCTGTGGACACAACTACTTGAGTATTTCCTCACACGATCAACACTTACTCTTTTACAATCCAAAATACACTCCAAAAGACACAACAAACATCAAAATACGGGATAACTTCAACAAACCCAACAAAGGAATAATACTTCATCTATTAAATAGAAGATCCATATTACAATGGCTCCCCCACCATCTGCTGCTCTGCCGCTTCAGCAAAGGCTTATACAACTCGCGCAAACACTGCAGTGTAAGTTAAAGCTTCCCTCAAACTATGCATGACGTGAAGATATATACTGATCGTGATGTTGCTGCAGTTGCTTGGTTCGTTGGGTATGTCGAATTTTCCATTGCTTCCCCCCCGCCTCAAAGAGAGCTCCTGGGAGCTTGGATAATAAAGATGTGGTCTTTTTGCGGCTTTCCGATAACCGCAAAAAAGCCTTGAGATTCTACCCGCGCACCTTTATCGCGTGCGATTTGATAGTATATACTGACTTATGATGGCAGACATCTTACTCTCCTCTTCTGTATTTTCAGATATGGCCTTTCATACATAACTTTCAACTATTACTCGAGATGGGCTACGTTCTCCTATCGCACCGCCTTTATCTCTGCCGCTGTCACCTATGGGATTGTCGTTTATAAGGCATTCCGTGCTCGCGTCAGAGCTGGACGAGGAAACCAAGCTGGTCTGATTTCTCTCATTGCTGATGAGAATGTTCAATACTTGGGTACGTGATTTTCCTACGAGATCGGTGATTTAGGAGCTAACATATGATAGGTATGGCACTCGTATGGCTCTTCTCCAAACAATACCCTCTTGCCATGCTTCCATTCGGTGTCTACTCCATCTTCCACGTCGCAACTTATACCCGTACCAACCTCATTCCAACTCTTCAACCAGCTCCACAAAGCGCCGACCCTAAGGCTGCTCCAAAGCCAAACGCCATGGCCGATACCATTGGCAAGTTCGTTAAGGAATATTATGACACATCCATGGGACTCGTCGCTCTTCTTGAGATTATGCTCTGGGGTCGCATCGCCCTCTCTGCTATCGCATTCCAATCGGGCTCCTGGATCTTGATTGTCATCTACTCTACATTCCTTCGCTCAAGATTCGGTCAAAGCGCATTTGTTCAAGCTCAATTCAGACAATTGGAGGCAAGAATCGATAGCCTTGTCTCAGCTCAGTCTACCCCCCCAGCAGCAAGACAAGTTTGGGAAGGTGTTAAGGGCGCTATTAGAGCTTTCCACGATGCTACCAATATTGGAAAGTACGTTGCCAGTCCCCCAGCTCAAAAGAAGACTTCATAAACGATAACTACGCCGCTTTACACATAAGAACAGGTAGCCGGAGGTGTCGGTGAAACACCGAAGGAATGATATTTGAACTGCATAGGAAAATACAGATTTGAATGCTCAAAAGCGAGTGTTATTGGCGAGAAAGGTCAATGGAGGATACAATAGGCCAGTAGACTACTTATATCCCGGTGGTTCATACATCATGGTTCGTCGTCTGGGGGTTTTTTGTTTCTGATGGTAGGAAAAGTTTGGGAAATTGGGGAGTGAGCAGTGAGGATGATGTATTCGTACTCGGTATCTGGACTGTTTCCTCTTTTCTCTTCTTCTTCCCCTTGCAACAGCGGAGTCTTTTTGTGCGCTTGTTTTTAAGTCGCGTGTATCCAAACTCTAATAATAAAGATTTATGAATTCAGATTTACTAGTGGTACTATGAGTGGTTCAATGTGCTTGTAATGATGGGATGACAATCGGTTCGTATCAATGATGTTTGAACCTGTTAGCTAGTGTCTTGTCTTATTAAACGAAGTCACTAACAATTGATTAACTTGTAAGACAAATCTAGCAAACTGTTGAACGAGAACAGGTGGTGCAACAGAAGTTTCACGTCTAGTGTTTTTAAACACTTGTACTGCGTTGTAGCTTCGAGTATTGGCAGGTATATCTTTAAAGATGGATATACAGCATGTTTGTTTAGTGAGGATAGGATATGTTTTTGAGTTGTGGGTTGGGGGTTGTGGGTTGGGTTGGGTTTTAGGCTTCAGGCTTTATTTTAGAATGGGAATGGAAATTGGAATGGGGGGAGGAAGGGAGTGGAGGGGTTAAGGATGGATGGATGGTGGGGGGAGGAAAGCTTAGCCCTAAGATGGATTTTGAAGCTGGCATGCCAGTCAAAAATCCCATTCCTGGGTTTATCCGTGACTCCAATGTAACCCAAGGCCGGGACATCAACGGCCGAGGAGCTAAGCCCTAGGGGTCAATGTTGTATTTACCCCGCCCGCTATTGACCATGGAATCGTTGTACACATATTTCCACTATCGCGAATATACGTGGGCCTTGGGTTATGGCATCATCATGAAGGGTAGTTCCTGCCCAGACCACTAGTTCTGGTCTCGAGTAACCCCGGGTGTCTATCCTTGTCATCGAGCTGATGACTATAAGAATGCAAGATACCTCGATATTCCCAGAGGATATCTGGTAAAACAAGTTTCTTGGAGATAGAGTGGAGAAATGAAGACTTCAATTGCAGTTGTGATTGTTGCCAGCGCAGTCTGCGCAAATGCCCAACCTCTGGGAACCATCGCGCCACTCGTCGAAGCTTGTGGTCCATCGACTGCAATCGTCTGCGTCAATAAATATGCATCCGTGATGCCCTATCCTTTCTACCGTCTGGCAGGCGTCAATGGTAGTTATCAGGATACGTTTGCTTCGACTAGCGTTCCCAACGATCCATCGTTTGATCTTGTCTCGCAGGCGGATTTCCTGGTCTTCGATAAGGAGAGAGGGTTGGAACTTTTGGGGAATAGCCCGAGTTATGAGTATATGTTTCATGTCAATGATGGTCAGTTTGAATGGACTGTCGTGAATTAGGTTGTTGTTGCTGACGAAATTGTTTGGTGATGAAGCGGTTCATGAGGCGCCCGTGTATGTGCCCGCTACTAACAAATTGTATTTCTCGCAGTTGAGTGGAAAAACTTCGCCGCCTGGGTTCCTGCCCCAGCTCGTGGTCAATCTTAATGTTGAGCCTCCGGTGCTAGGGGAGTTGCTGTCTGACCCGCCGGTTTATGCACCGAATGGCGGCACCTTTCATAATGGACTGTGAGTAGACTAGACATTCGAATTCTTAAATACAACTAATTAATGTTCATAGCATTTATTGGGCTGCAGCTGGTGGTAATAGCAGTATTGGAGGGATCGAACAGCGGCCAGGAATCATCACACTTGATCCTTTGACAAACAAGACTGTAACATTATTGAACAACTACTACGGATACTACTTCAACACCATCGACGACCTCTTCGTCGACGAAAAAGGCGACATCTGGTTTACCGATCCCGGTCCTCACTAACACCCACCCCTCTCCAAGATCCCACTAACACGCAAGACAGATTACTCCTGGTTCAGCGGGCTCAGCGACACGGCCCCGCAGCTCGAAACGGCAAGCTATCGCTTTCGACCCTCGACGGGTCAGGTTTCCATCGTCGATAACTCCATGCTGCAACCCAATGGCATTGCCATCTCTCCCGCTCTCTCCAATACCACGGCGCGCACCGTGTATATCTCCGACACGGGCGCTATTTCCGGTCCTATATCGCAGAAGCTGGGTTCGCAGGGAACGTCATTTAATGGGACGGGAAAGAGAATCATTTATGCGTTTGATAGGTCGGGTAATGCGAAGCATCTCGTTAATAAACGTCCGGTCTATCTGGCGCAGGATTGGGTCCCTGATGGTTTGAAGGTTGCGGAGAATGGGTATATTGGTATGATATCTTCCATCTTCCATCTTCCCTTCCATCTTCCCTTCCATCTTCCCTTCCATCTTCCCTTCCATCTTCCCTTCCATCTTCCCTTCCATCTTCCCTTCCATCTTCCCTTCCATCTTCCCTTCCATCTTCCCTTCCATCTTCCCTTCCATCTTCCCTTCCATCTTCCCTTCCATCTTCCCTTCCATCTTCCCTTCCATCTTCCCTTCCATCTTCCCTTCCATCTTCCCTTCCATCTTCCCTTCCATCTTCCCTTCCATCTTCCCTTCCATCTTCCCTTCCATCTTCTCTTCCTCTTCCCTTCCCTCTTTCCTTCCCTCTTCCCTTCCCTCTTCCCTACATACCTATCCCTCTTCCTCTCCCCATTTAAAAATCCAATCCAACCCAATATCACATCACATAACACTCACAACAAACCAAACCAAACAAAACCTAACCAAAAAACCCCAAACAGTCACAGGCGCAGGTAAAGGAGTCGATATCCTGGATCCCGATGGCGCGCTTCTGGTCCGCATCCAGACGAACTACACGGTGCAGAATTTTGCGTGGACGGGGGAGGGGATGGGGAAGGGGAAGAGGGGGTTGGATCTGGATTTGGATACCCTGTGGATTGTTGGGAATGAGGGCGTTTCGAGGGTGAGGTGGGGGTTGAGGGGACAGGTTTTGAGGTAGGGGGTTGGGATTGGGGGAGGGGTGTTGGGAGGGGGATTTGGGAGGGTGGGGCTGTGGGGGGTTGGGTGGTGGATAGTTGTCTGTTTAATCTTCTAGGCTGTTAAGCTGCAGTTACTTACGCCGTACCTAATTATACAACTCAGTTCCCGAGAAGTAATAGCAAATGTGCAAATATGCGGGCAACAAAACAACAAAACCAAACTTACCAAGAAGTTTGGTCTATTTCTATTAGTAGTCTGATCTTCTCGGTCACGCATTTCATTTACTGTGTCAAATAGATATGATATCAAATTAATTCGTTGGTTTGGTACTGTAATCTAGTTATTTTTGGATAACTAATCCATCCATCTATTCATCTATCAAATTAAACTCTCTTCTCTCTCCTTCTTTGTATTTTCTAGTGCGAAATTTCATAGGTTATTCTCCTCGTTCTCCTTCTCCCGGTCCGCATAATATGCAATAAGCTTATTATGAAGTTGGATGGATTTTGTTGTGGTATAAGGTGGAGTAAGGTAAGGAAAGGTGGTGGGAGGGTTGAGGTTGGGGATAATTGGTACTAGGTACCTAGGTAGTGGTTTTAAAGGAGGTGATGAATGGAGGGGGATGAATGGAGGAGGATGAATGGATTTATAAATGTATCTTTTTTGTTTGGTTTAAAGCTAGTGAATGCGCCTACCTTACCTTGTTCTGGAGACGGAGGTGGAGGTGGAGGCGCAATCTATCTACTTGTGATTGATATTTATATTCTATTCGATAGATGGATAGATAGATGTGTGAGCGTTTGAGGATTTAAAAAACCCTTATAACTTATAAATAATAATGTATAAATGATGATAATAGTATAGTATAGTATAGTATTTTAAGGGGTGGTAGATCAGATAAATAGATCTCAAGAGGAGGTGCTGGGAGGTTTATTTATCTATCTTAGAAGAACGGAGGGTGGTATGGTTGAATAGGAAAGTTTATTATTTGTTTTCATTTTTTTCTTTTGAATGTTTATGAATACTAGACAGTGATCTCAGAATTTATATCTAATATACCTATTAAACGTGTTGCACCACTGGCGCGAATTTCTGGAAATGAAATGATATTGCTTTTTCCTTGCTCGCTAGGCATTTCTATTTCTACAATCTCTATAACCTTATATCCACTACACCTCTTATAATGGAGTAGAAATAAATCTGTTCTTTTAGTATAGCAATCAGAAATCATTTAGGGGAATTTGTGTTTCTTTGCTTTCTATGGCTAGGTTGGGAATAGATACAGATATACCTCATTTAATGGGCTGGGGACTATAACATTGGCAAGTTTGATCTCAGTAGTGAATTAGACGTTGTTTAAGGTGAGAAAGTGAGAAGAGATTGCAGAGAAAGCTCTATACCATGGTGTCTAGGTACATAAGACTAAGAAGTAATAAGTAATATTCATTCTACTCCAGGAAGGTAAATTTTCTTCAAACCCTGAAATCAATGCCTTATATTCATTAGAGAATTATAAGCTTCATTTCAATCCTTGGGGTTCAAGTATGGCATCTTGAAATTTAGATGATAAATCAATGTTAGGTTGAGAGAAATATAATCAAATTCAAGATCTCACACAGAGATATCAATCAACTTGGATTTGTTCACTTCCCACACTCTTTCATCAAGGATTAGAAAGAAAACGTATTAGAATGGAAAGGGGTTTGTCAAAATGAAATGTAATACACTTGTTCTTGGTTTAGCTACCTATCTATATTGATTTTGTCAGGCACATCACCTAGGGCATATGAGATTAGGTCTATCTAATGTATTAGATAAGAGAACTATGCTGGAGAGGAAAGGATCCTGTTGGAATCACCATGTGTGATGGAGAACAAATGTACTATAGTTTGCAGTGTATTTGGCTCGAAGCTCTAAAAACTATGCTACAGATCAACTATATAAGCCCGCTAGCGCATGCGTGCCTACGATTTATCCAACAGATCCTCTTCAGAAGATCACCAACTAGGTAATATAGAGAGGGTGATAACATGACTAGCTACATGGTATTCACTAGGCAGGGGCCTAGGCATGACTCTTTTGATGATGATATTTATGGTGCAATTAAGACAGTGAGGTGGATATGCAAACATGGCAAAATATCAATGCTATGAAAGTTGCAGATAAAGAAATGAGAGGGAATTTATATTTGATGAGTTGGAGAGAGAAGAAAAGAGAATAATAAGATGGGCATTGTAAGATGAGTAGGTATTGTAAGTTGAATTAATAGTCTAAGATGAATAGTCTAAGATGAATAGTTTAAGATGAATAGTCTAAGATGAATAGTCTAAGATGAATAGTCTAAGATGAATAGTCTAAGATGAATAGTCTAAGATGAATAGTCTAAGATGAATAGTCTAAGATGAATAGTCTAAGATGAATAGTCTAAGATGAATAGTCTAAGATAACAGCTATAATGTGAAAGTTATTTTGAATCATTGAGGGCTAGTAAAAGCAACTATATCAGATAACAACATCTAATATAACCATTTTTCTTTAAGAAATATAAGATAACAAAATGAATAGAAACAGAAAACAAGACAAGATGTTTGACTGAATCTGAAGCAAAGAAACTAAAATAGACTGAACAAAACAAGACGAGTAAGTATTACGTCGAGACTACTTCCACATAATGAAAACTGGTAGATCAAGTAATATCAGATAATAAAGATCAATATTCCCACTATTTTAAAGGAAGAAGAGCTAACCCCATCAACAAGAACAGATGAGAAGCTACAATTTTTAAGATGTCAGTCAACAAATTGTATACTAGGTCGAATAGTATAAGACGAATTAGTTTGGTGTTAGACTTTCTTTGACAAGATTAAGGCTAATAGATTGAAGAAAATGAGTTGAGAAATCACAGGATAGGATATATGTATAAGAACAAAGGTCATAGGATGAGATACATAGAATTAGACGGCTCGATATCCCATACTTTCTAACAGAAACAATGTTATTAAGATAAACAACATGAGACGATAGTATTGATTCTTTCCTTAGGCATAGGGAAATCACCTACTCTCGTCTCAACCTTCCCTCCCTTGAACTCGAGTTCTTTAATAATATTATATTAAGAGGCTATTGTACTATAATTCCTCTCTAGGCCTAATCCGGCAGTTAACAAAATTGCTCAGAGATGAACAAGCCAATAAACGAACTTTCACCTTCATCTTGCCCCTCACAGTGAATCCTCCCCGGATAAGCATAGTGAATGCTCGGATATTCACCTGCCCCTTTTACTAATTTCTCAAAGCGGGGTAATTGAGTGAGTTTTCTTCGATCTATCTTTTTATCTTCTTCTTTCTTTCTTCTACAACCTCAACCTTCGATTTTCCATCACCAAATCCCCCTTCAAACCCCCCAAAAATCCCCGAAACACAATCAAAACCCGCCAAAATGGTCATTTCAAAGCTTGTGAAAGAGGATTCCAATTTCATTACCGATCTACTTCGCAGCGGCCAGGTAGAAATCGTCTATCTCAAAGATGGCTCAAAAATTGCCGTAAAGTGGCCTACAGTCGCTGTCAAAGCCATATCTACCAAATTCAGAGGCCTGGATAAATACGCAATGGATCAGTCTTATACTATTATCGACTGTCTTGGGGAATCGCAAGACAAATTCGAAGCAAAGATGCTTAGATCGAACGTGAGCGACTTGATGGACCACTTTGGAAAATGGCTTTACACTGGAATCATCGACATTGAGGGCATGAATATATGGGATATGTGGACGTTTGGTGAGGCATTGGGTACTCCTAGGTATCAGAATGATATTATGAGAGCCTTGTGTGCTGAAGGTTTGGACAGTAATCCATCCTTAATCATCACGGAGTACATCGGTTTCGACGCTGTAACATTGAAGAAATGCTGGGAGCAAGCCGATTTCACGGCCGATGAAGCACACAAATGCTCTCTCGAACAAGGTTCTGTGTATTGGGGAAACAAACAGATGCTGAAATTCGTCATGGATGTTATCGTTTTCGTGGGGTTGGAGCATCCGAAGGTTAGGAGACTCATTTTCGCAGGTGGATATGTTGCCGAGCATATTTCGAAATTGGCACTCCAAGCAGCTCGTGGCAAGACATTTGCCGCTCCGTGGAAGTCCAGGAACAAC
Source organism: Ciborinia camelliae (assembly GCA_025890175.1). NCBI lineage: Eukaryota > Fungi > Ascomycota > Leotiomycetes > Helotiales > Sclerotiniaceae > Ciborinia > Ciborinia camelliae. The sequence goes on from JANPYM010000001.1 coordinate 4,763,568, forward strand.
AAGAAGTACCTCGTGAACGAGACTATTCTTGTTGAGGACTCTGGCTCAGAGAGGGAGATTGATGAGGATTCGACGCTGGAATTGAAGAATGATGCGGAGGACGATGAGGATGACTCGGATGACTCAGAAGATGAGGATGAGGATGAAGAAATGGAAGACAGATTCAAGACAGATGAAGAGTGAGTGGGGAAACCCTAGTAAAATTGAGAATTTGGTTAGCTAACATAGTGAAAGGAGTCCATTTACCGCAGAAGAGCTCCTAGCTGAGGGACATCGTCTGGCACAACCCTTTCAAAACTAAACAGCCACATAAGCCAACAGCTTATGTACGAGTTACGGCTTCGATACGAACAACACTGGTGTGTACACTGCGTCACATCATACCGCCACCTCGAGACCGTAACCACAGCTTGACGGCCGAATTTCAATAAGAACGACAGCATACACGCGCAAAATCTCAGTTTTGCTTTATGATACCCCTTTTCGCTTTCATACCTCAAAATCTTTCATTGCAGAATTCAAACCAGCACTTAGCCCTCCACGCATATGCGCTATGATACCCCGAAAGAACTTCGCCTCCATTTCATTCACGGTACAAATCTCATTTCCAATAAAGCTAAACAGTCAAAAGTTGCCAGGAATTGGTCGCGCAGGATCGCATACATAGCAGAGTAATTAGTTCATATTAAACATCATCAAAAACAGCCTGTCTTCTCATCAATGCGTTCTTGTGATATTGAGACAGTATGAAACCTCTTCAAAAAGCAGATATCACAAAAAGTTTCCAATAAAATCGTTTGCTAACAAAAGTGCTAGTTATAACGACAGTATCTATAATTTCCAAAAAAGCTATGTTCTCCTCGTACCATCAATAGAACTTTCCATCGTGGTCCGCGATGCTCACATGCCGACCGTCTCTTTCACAAAAGCCCATTACCATCACTTGACCTTAAAGCCAATCCCATCTAAATCATCTACCTAACTCCTGGGCTTTGGCGGGGTAAAGCTTTGCTCTAATGCCTGGCCATCTGCCATAACAATCTTTTCAGCTCCAGCCATAATTCCCAAACATCCTATCACACAGTTAATTCTCAACCCACGAAAATATGACAGCGAAATCAAACTTACGACACCATTCATCAGTTCTGTTCTCCCAAGTATGCATTGTACCCCTCTGAACACAAATATCTCCTTCCTTCAACACCGTTTCCTTGCCATCATCAACACGGAGTACAAGTTCACCTTTCATGACAATCATGTAGTCGCACGTGATGGTTCGATGAGTAGGGGTAATGTAATGGGGTGGAAAATCCGTGGTGCAGACTACTAGGCCGGCGGGAGGTGGGCGGGGGATACTTTGTTCGGGTTTGGGGTTGATGGGGGTGGTGAGGGAGGCGGGGAGAGAGTGCAGGGTGTGAATGGTTGTGAAACCCGATGCGGAGGGCCCAAATGGATGGAATAGAGGAAGTTGTGTGTCGGAAGAGATAATGGCGGTACCGGAAGCGGTATGTGAGGTTACTACGGCGCGGGGCGGTGCAATGGTGGACATTGTGTTTGTGGTTGTGGCTTTAGAGGGAGTGGTAGTGCTTGGTTGTGGCTGGGTTGGTGTCTCGAGGGCAACTTTATTGTTGTTGTTGAGAGATCTGAGGACGTTTCTGAATGGTTTGGACATTTATTGTTTTGATAAACTTATCTTGTGTGTAGAAATAGGGAAGATGTGAATTGATGAGAAAAGAAGCCAAGGAAATAGGGTTCTACTTATACCGAATATTGAAGCTATTAACAAAATACACGAAAGATCTTACAATACCTACTGCCACCATATAATTCTGCTGCATTATAGAAATCCCCAGAATTGAGATGAACGATGATCAAGGAGAGAATGCCCAACGAAAAGCCGAAAGTGCGAAGATTATCCTTTGGAGAATGTGCCACGGCTGTGCCGCAAGTGCAAAAAGGATGGTGAAAGTTTGTAGCCCCCATGCGGCCTCCATTTGGCCCCCATTCTGGAATTCTGCCTTGCGTATACGGTCAGACCAATTATACTGAGGCGATTTGATGATTAATGGCGTAAGAGCGAAAGACCGAGAACAGCGAGGAGGATTCAAACATCCATCATCTCGTTTTCGAAATAATGTGCAGAATTCGAAGTGTGTGCTAGGTATTGTATGGATTTGATGACCCCCTTCGTACCAGCCAATCGAGACTGCAAGTGTTGATACAGCCTGAGGGTTTAGAACGCGAATGTCAGTTAAGTGCAAAAGATTTCACGATTTAAGTTATATATATCGTCGCAATTTTGGTGGACTCTCCTCGTTCCATGCTGTATCTTTCCCCTCCGCTTTTTCATCAATGTTTTTGCTTTATTTGATAGTATTTCTTCCCAGTGCTCGAGATACTTCACGGTCGTAGGTCATAGGTCTCCGCATTCAATGACCCATTTTCCCGACTGCCACTCCGGTCAAATTCGGTGCCCTCAAGGCGCCCTCGCTGAGGTTGACGTAGTGGTCATACCTGAGTGTATTTGCAAACCCTTTTGTGAATTAGATCTTTGGTTGTTTGAAGATTCTCCAGATCTGGTGCAACTTTTCAAGAGTAGTGTTGTGGGCCGAGCTCTAATGGTATCAAGTATAGCAAATCCGGGCAAAAGCGGGTGGTATGTGCCAAAGAGAGCCAGCGCTAAACAGACGCTTCCTAGGGGGATTACGACTTATAAACCACCCAGTACAAAGATACAACTCAATGGAATTTTATGGAGAAGGGGTAATCGAAGGCTCTTAAGAACACCCAATGGAAGTTCGACGATAGTAATGTTGAGAAGGGAATCAGAAATCTCGGCGGCGGTCACCTTATAAAGGTGATAGCGAAGCTCTTTTCATACTACGTCATGGCAATATCCTTTAGGTTAGACATCACTTCTTTAAGGTCCATGATATATTGACTAGACTGGACCTCGCCACAGGGGCAAGAGACTGTATATATGCACTCCATTCTTCTTCTATTACTGAATCATGTTTATCGTTCTTCATACACTAGATAGTACGTATGATACATCCGCCTCACCCTTCTTGCAATATCACATTGCCTCGATTGTCATTACATTAATTACTTTGCTCATGCTAGATATGCAGTGATCATCCAATCTCATCTTGTACTACCGAACCACGTTTATCCATTTTCTGGTGTATGGATCGTCCCAAAGATAGGGCGTAGTCGTCCCATCCTTCTTCTACTTCACACTTTTCTGCTTGAGAAAGACCGTATACTGCGCCTCTTTGTGCCTCTTTTGTGCGGCCCACTCACCCTAATCGGTTGCTCTTGGTATTTAACCTAGACTTCTGGTATTGGTTGGCTCGTGAGAGCTTTCATTTATCCTCTGTTCGGGGCAGTGAGAGTAGAATAGCTACACCACCCCAAGCGGCTGCTCCCTTACCGGTCCATCCGCTTTGTGTAACTGTATTGATCGTGGCCATACAAGCCAACGACTCTTGAATCAAATTTGTTTTGGCGGGACTTCTTGCCCATTATTGCTTTACACTGAAGTGTACATTTCGAACAAGCTGAACAAATTCCCAGGCATTCGATTTTGGGAAGCAACTAAACAACTAGATCGGCAACAAGAAGAGAGATTGATAAGATACCACCGGTATTAGAACTACCTAAGGAAATGAAAGTTCTATGTCTTGGTCTCTAACGTACGGCAACAAATTGTATGTATCAAAATCTGGGCGAAATGACCGCAGCTAAATTCAAATCGAAACAATATATGTTTCTCTTCAACAGCTAGATTACACTCCATATCACGGCAATCAGCTGTTTCTAAAACGCCAAAAATCGCCATAACAAGTACTGGGAAGAGGGTTTGACATCGAAGTACTACGGTGATGAATCGTATGGCCTTGTTGAGTTCGACAAGCTGCTGGGTAACTACGATGTAGGTCTTGGAAGTTTCTCAAATTCTCCACAGATGAAGGCATAGTTCTAGGCTCATAGCTGTGCTCAACCACAGGCTGTAACCGATTGTCCTTGCGCCAACTTCGCCGAGGAGCTGATTGCTGCATACCCCAATGCGAAGGTCATTCTCACCACCCGAGATCCCGATAGCTGGGTTCGATCTACGGAATCCTGTTAAAAGCAGATCCTCGATATCCTCTCGTGGAACCCTATCGTGATTAATTTTTACGAAGACTTGGATTTATGACACTTGAACAAACCGAATTCCACGATCTATTGGAACCCGGATATTTCTCTTCTATCTCCAACCAGTCAATTAGTTATCGGCATCCAATCACCGGCAGTGATTATGGTCCCAGAATTTCGAAATGCCTCCTTCAGTGATTCAATCGTCTCATGTCCCATCAACATCGCATGATGGAAAGCCACTCCGAAGCTTCTCAGAACACGACTACCAACATGATCGACTACTAAGGCTTGATTCTTCTATCGGAGACAATGGCTCAATTTATAGAAATCATATATATACTTCCCATAAGCCCCAGCTTGAATTTTGCAGGAGTGACCATATTTCAACAATCTATTCATGGTGAGGCGTGGGAGAAGCACCCGGTGATCTGCATATGCCAATATGTTAAAAGAAGACAGGCAGGCAGTAAGGTTAAGAGCTGGAGCGGGTCAATTTATCAAATGAAGGGGGGTTTAAACTTTCAAGCTCACGCCACATCCCAACAGCCACAATCTACGTCATATACCGGACGGATCCCCAGGTCCATCAACACAGACACCCGACAGCATTTTGATTGAGACTTGGTATCCATATCAATCGATGTCAAATCTGTCTAGCAAAAACTTATTATGATGGCTCATTGGGATACTCACCAAGTCATGGGAGTCCGGTCTCCTATTAACCTATGAGATGGGAATGTCGTAACTGAGGCGGACTACAGAGTCTTAACCGGTCCGCCCCTTACGCATTTCCATTCCCGAGAATATCAAGACTGCTAGGTAGGTACCTTAGTCTAAAGTAGAAATAGCCATCATAGTAATCCACCATTTCACGTACCCAATGTAACTCGATCTCGGGTAACATCAATGGCGTCAAGTAATGCTACCTATTTGGATGACGTAGGTGAGATTCCCATCCCCATATTGATCCCGGGCTTCAATAGATCAGATCAGATCAGATCAAAGCGGGGTACTACACTACAAGCTAAATTTGTATCAGTATCTGTACCATTTCCATCTAGCTTCTATGACGACTTACTACCTAGGTAGGTACTCTCTAGTTCTGGCTGAGCGCTTTGAATACAAATCCGATCGAGCCCTTTTCTTTCTGCTACTTGGATATCTCCTTCCTTCCTTACTTCTACAATACAATCAACTCTGTATAATCAAGACTCACAGCATTCAAGAAAGATCTGTAAGTTGCACCTTCCTCTCCTATTCCCACTCTACCCCAATATCTAAAACATCAAACCACAAAGCCACAAGAATACGTACCTCCACCCATCTCCTGCCTAATACCACCATGGTCCACTCATCCCACCTCAAACCTAACCCAACCCAACCAACTAACACCCTCACCTCCTCAGAAAATCCCAACCCGCAACCCGCAACCCGCAACCCGCAACCAAAAACAGCCACCGCCCCCCAAACCCAAACAAAAAAATGACCACCTTCAGCAACACCAACACGAGATCCCTAGACGGCGATCCCTACAAGACGCAGAACCTCGACAGTCCCACGCTGAGAGAAAAAGTCGAGGATTTAAACACCTTCATCGCCGCCTGTAAATTCGGCATGATGACGACGCGAGATGCGAAGACCGGTGCGTTGTTCAGCAGGTGCATGGCGGTGGCTGCGAAGGTACGTTCGTCATCTTACCTACCATACATACCTACCTACCTAGCATTTGCTTTTTATCAACCGTTTCAGGGGCTGGAATACCCCGAGTGCTTGATTCTTGAACAGATTGGAAAGGAACATATAATCAATCAATCAATCAATCATGAATCAATCCGTCCATTCATTCGATTGAGATATTGGAATTCGGAATGTGCAATCGATGCTAAAGAGTGAAAATAGGAAGATGGAGGAACGACTCTTCTCTTCCACACCAATACCGAGTCGGGAAAGACGGATGATTTGGCCACGGATTCGCATGTAAATATTTCGTTCCTGAATTCTTCGGGCGAGTGGGCTTCGATTTCCGGTTTGTTCTTCCCCCCTCCCCTTCCCCTCTCCCCCC
>JANPYM010000001.1:4777947-4813082 GCA_025890175.1 Ciborinia camelliae
GGGAAGTGAATCCAGTGAATGCTCCCGATCTCAAGAGTCATAGATAGTAGGTAGGTGGCTGGAGATGGAAATGTAAAGTTCAAATATAATAATTATCACGATGGTAGAGTTTGATACCTAGTACCATTCACTACCATTCCTTCGTAACATAGGTATCGGTATCGGTATGAATATGAGAATGAGTATGAGTATCCATAAAGAAGTAGATGTAGATATTCATGCAAATCAATCAATCAATCAATCAATACCTAAAATAGAAAAGAAGAGAAGTGAAGAGAAGAGAAGGGAATCAGTTCATAGATCCATAAGATAGATTGATACCACCGGCTGTATCTACTAGTTGGTAAGGTATGGTTACAACGGAGTATAAATGTCCATACCACACCACACATCAAATTGTTTGCGGGGTAATGGAGCTGCTAACCCCGAGGTTTCCCGACGTCTCACTGCTGTATGGAGGTTAGTAGGATGGCTATGCACGGCCAATCCCGCTTTTTGCGATGACCGTATGGGGTACCTAAGGTAGTGAGGTGGGGAGCTCCTTGCTGGTGTTTACGCCTTAGGCATTTATAAACAATGCTTGGGGGCGGGTGAACGCTTACCCGAGGTTTCCCATTGGGCTCTCCAGGACATTCCAGGTAGGTTCGGTAGGGAGATGGCCATAATGACTACCCCAGAGTTTCATTATTGTAAACGCAAATAAAGATCCAAAAAGGTTTGAATGATGAATTGTTAACATGCTATCTATTTACAAATTGAAAAGTAACTCCATTGATAACCTTCTGTGTAATCTCCCTTCTCACTCCCCATTCCAACTCCCCCCCAACTCCCACAAATCCCACCTCCCCCTCCCTCCTATTCCTTGAGACCATCTCTTTCGTTTATGGTATTCCTCTCCCATATCGTAGAAATCAACGACCATAATTGAAAGCACAGCGACACAAAGGACACGTGCTCTGATTACTGCTCGCAAACCATTTGAACAAACAACTTCCGTGAAACAAGTTCTTGCAAGTTCCACACCTCTTGTCCGGTGTTTTCTTGTCGCTCGATATGATACTGTAGCAAATGGCGCATTCAGTGTGTCCCTTGAGACTGCCCTCGACGTTACGACGGAAGGTGGTCAATCCATCGATCAAGCTGCCGTTGGAGAATGTGATGGCGCCTTGCACGATGAGTAGCCAACTTCTCCATTTTCTCTCTGGGACGGCAACACGGTTTAGACCCTCAACTTTAACATTGTAAAATGGATAGTTGAGTGGGAACCGGATGGCGATTTGAATATTGGTTTCATCAACTTCGTAGCTAGCAGAGACGGAGCGTGCCCCCTTTGACGCTTTGATTTCGAGCTCTTTCTCGCCCCCCTCTTTTGCCTCCTTTGAAGCTGCCCATTCTTCGATTTCATCGACCTTGTCCGAGATCAAAAGTGGAGTAAAATATTTCTCCGTCCATGTCTCGACTGCTTGACGGGTCTGCTTGGATTGGCAGTCAGAGAACCAGTTCTTGGCAAGATCACCAGTGTGTTTGAGACATAGATGATAAAGATGAACAAGAAGCCATTGCAAGTTCCGCTCGTTTGGTTCAGCGTCAGCCAATGTTGTATCATACGAGCGAATAAATGATTCATCAAAATGTGCTTTCTCGAGATTGAGAGGTTTACCATTTGAATGGCCTAAAACATCGAAGAGAAAAGTCAAGAATGATCCGATGCAATTTTCTGACTGTAGGTGATTGCAATAGTCTTTACGAACTTTCCATGATGCAGTGCTAAATGAGTCATAAACTAAATGCCACGAAAGCAAATAGCAACGGATTGAAGGAGGAAATTCTGCAAGGTCTTCGTCATCAAAGTTGTGGATGGATGGTGCGTCCAGGAGAAGAGACAATAACTCTTCTGGCAATTGGGCGTCTGTATGCTGATTAGTATGGAATATTTCAGGACACAAAGGAGAATAATATGGGAAGCTACATACCTTTTTTTTCTAGAAGGGTATTGACTGAGATTTCCTCTTGCTCTGCAGGAATGGCTCGATGAAGAACGTCAAATGCTGCCGATTGGACCATTCTATTTTCTGAAGCTACCAGAGGGTAGAACTCGGAGACATCTTTAATGTGACTTGAAGGTATTTTGACGACCAGTCGCGATAAAATGTTGTCAACAAACTCATGTGGCTGTGTTGGTTTGAATCTGGGTAGCTTCACGAGTTTGATAAAAGAATGAGATGCAGTTTCTCCATATTGACTTAACGCATCCTCAAGGTCGTCATTGGCATCTTGTAAGCTTCGTAAATTTGAGAAAAGTTTTAAAGACATCCCCATCATAGAGAGCTTTTCTTCATGGTGTTCTTCGCTTTCCGCTGTTTCCCAGATTTTGATGCAGAACTCAAGTGTTCTTTCCCAATAAGATCCATAAACCGACTTGATCGCTGGCAGCAATCTTTGCAGGGCATGACAAGCTTCAGAAGAGAGCTGATGGTTGGTGGTTGCAATTTCTGGGGTCCATGAAAGAATTTGCTTCACTGCAAACACCAATCGGTTCTGTGCGACAGGAAAGTCATCATCATCATCATATACGGATAAAGTTGCGTTCAAAAGAACAAGTAAGCCAAGGGTTTTTTCGGATTGAGCTGTGGCACCCGCAATATCACTAATGATACGATTGCAAAAATTGCTGACAAGCTGGCTGGTACAAAGAGTTTCGCGAAGCCCTGTCAAGATGGCAACAGCCCCAAGAATGTTCGGTGTAGAGGGCTTAAGGATTTCCAGTTTGGAAATCCATTCCTCACTTCCTGAGGCTTGCCACCCATGTTGTTCAACAATTTTGGGTAATAGATGGCTCAATACACGAGCAGAGTAGAAAGAAGTAGATGTGTTGCCGCGAGAAGAGTTTATAAGTTTCATAACAAGGGTAAGAACAACACCCGAAAAATCAAGCGGTGAACCTGACTCAAATCCCTCTCGCCAGGCTTTCGAGTGGAGCAGGACGAAGGGCAATGACTCTTGATATATCCTATCCGTAAATTCTCGAACACGAGAAATAGCCCATTCGGATGGTAACGCGAAAAGTTTGTTGATCTCTAACAAGTCCAGTTGATCGTTCGCTAGTTCAACAGTCAAGCACATAAGATATATGATTTCTACCAAGGCATCTTTCGATAGGCGATCAGGATGATCTCGAATCAAATGTGCCGAATACATTGCCATTCTCAGAGCTGTGGAATAACCATCCAGGTCTCTGCTAGGTCGAGGAATGCCAATGTCTTCTTGTGTACGGACCAAGAACACAGCTCCAGCAAATGGTCTCATCACTCCCAAAGTAGAATTTGGCGCTTGATTCAACATAGGAGCTAAGGCTTGAGACCATTTTGTGACATCGGGGAAAAGCTCGGGATGAAGCGAATTGTCATCTGAGGCAGCGATGACTGCTTCTGCCTGTTGGACAAGCGTATCGATACTAGAAATTAATGTCAGCCATTGCTTGTCGGGCATTTAAAAATTACAGCAGGGGATAATACTCACGTCAATGATTGAGGACTTGCATTTTCCAAGTTTTCTTTGAGTATATGAACGACAGAAGAAGTGGTAACATCACTTTCGCTGTCTAAAGAATCGACCGTCGATCGTAAATTCATAGCCCGCTTAGCAAGAGGAGAATCTAATAGCTCTGTCAATGCCAAAAGCTTCGTGATCAGATCGATATGCGCAACTCCTTCTCTGGTAACTTCAGGTAGTCTTTTAGATAGTAATTCAAGTGCTTGAAAAACGAGGTTTATGCTAGGATTAGAAGGACTTAATGCAGACGTTAGGTTTTGTAGCAACAATCTTTCCGTTGATTTAGAGAATCCCTTGAAAAGTACTGCCGCCTCAAATAGGGGCCATCCTTCGTTGTTGCCTTTTACTAGCTCGGATGAAGTTTCAAACAGATAATCTTGGAGAGCCTGGTCGTCACAAACTAAACCGGCAACATCGTTAAGAGATATTAGTGCTGTAATGGCCTTTTGTCGCTGTAAGTCCTTGGGGCCGGATAATAGACCATCGACAGCTGCCTGCCAGGTGCTCTTGTAAGTACTCTGCTGTCCGGGGATTGAACGAAATTGGTCTAAAGCTGAGATCAAATATGGAGATGATGGAGACGAAACCAACTTGGGAAGATGGGTTTCCATAAATGATTTTATCGCCCCCAAGGTTGAGGGAGAAGCATCTAGTAGCTGCGGAGACGATTTTAGCGCGGCTTCCAATACTGCCCCAGCTGAGTATGGTTTCCCATTCCTATTAATAATTACTTGAAGGGTACTATCAATAATACTGCTCGATGGTTGAACAAGTGGGTTTTGATTGGCCGTCAAGTCTTTTGAACTGAAAATGTCGGACAAAAGAGAGAACCATCGCTGACCTTCGGCGATGACCGCATCTTGGGATGATGAATAGTCTTTAGATTGCTCTGGCATTGATGTTTGGATCCTTACAATAAATTCTTGAGCAAGCTTTCGCCATTCTTCATTGAGAGATTGTTGGAAACTGGACTTCTTTCCTAGAGTATAGATGAAAGAAGATATAGTTGAAGACGGAGTATTGCTTCTGATTAGCCACTCGGGAGTACTCGAAGAGGGATGAAGGTAACATTCAAACATAGGATACGTGGATTTCTCTATGACCTCCGTTTGTTGGGAACTCGATAGGTTTTCAATACAGATATTAGATGTCTCTCCATAGGCAAGCCATGCTTCAGAAGCGTTGGCCTTATTCTCCTCTCTTTGATTGATGCTCTTGCGGAATGCATCCAGAAACTCCAAGATAGAATCGGGTTCTTGGGGCAGAACAGCTATTGGCAAAATCGCCACTAGAGCTCGCAATGTTTGCCAATAAGTAGGGGAAGATCCTTGTGAGCCTTTCCGAATGAAAGATTTTAAGTCATCTGTAGCGGAATGTTTGCCCTTATATGCGGAGGTCCATACTTCTGGAAATTGTTTCGTTAATTGCCGTAAAGTCTGCAATAGTTCCAAAGCCGATGTTGATTGAGATGATCTCAGTGCCTTGGAGATGAAAGCACGACTGATAGTTTCAAGGTTGTTTTCAACCAGTTGAGTTTGCTTCTCAAGGCAAAGCATCAGTAACTTATCGGTACTTTTTCTGGCAGAAGCATCTTCACATGAAGCCAAAGTCCATAGTTTCTTATTGCTGAAAATAACCTTTTCGTATCTGTCCTGGTGCTTCATAATATCATCATTGCTTAGCTTCGCTAGCAAATTGACAAGAAGAGACACACTCGCACTGTTCACTCGGAAGTACTTTTCATTTGAATCTTCTGTTGGAACGGATCTTTCATCACTTAAGGTATGAGAAGTCTCGTTCAAGGCTTCTTCGGCATAGTCGAGGATCTCATTCTGACAGCGCTTCCAGAACAGTTTCATTTTAGCATCCGTATCAAGGAAAGATGAAAGGCCATCAATCGCAGATCGCGCCACTGCCCGGTCTCTATCATATGTTCCAGCCAGCCAGCTTCCCACAACCTTTGGTATATATTTTTCCATTCTTTTCCGGGCCGATTTCAAAAGCTCATACTGTATGCTGTGAGATAACTCTCGAACCCGACGTGAATTATCTATAGCGACCCGAGGGTAGACATTAACCTGTATGGTATGTTTAGAAGGTGCGTATTACAATTCTCCAGTGTGCATCTTACCCAAGCTTCTAGAATTGCCTCCTCCACGCCTCCTTGTTCGTTTGGTTGGTTTTGAATAAATGTTCGCAGATCCTCTAAAGCTTTCGATTTGGTTGTTCCATCTTTCTTCGAAAGATTCTTGAATGATACAATGACATTAGCATCGGCAATGGAAGAGAGGTTTGGTGGTTCCGTAAGGTATGATAGTCTAGTAGATGCTGTAGTAAATCCAAAGCCAAAACCCGCACCCGAGGCAGTGGCAGCACGAGTGCTAGAAGCTTGCGATGTAAATTGTCGCTTTCCCATTGTACCCAGATGTTTTGACAAATATAAGATATGTTTGTGTGTTTGCGACTTGGGGGGTTGCCAGCTTATATAGGGAATATTAATATATCAATGATTTAGTGGAGAAAATTCCAATGTTCTAACAATGACGGAATTATCGGAATCTTGTCAGTCCAGATGAATATTACCCAATCATGCTGCTGAACCAATCCCACTTGTACTTTAGCCCCGCTGACTATTTGATAGTCTAACCGTGATTATCCCACCGACCTTGATTTCACACAACTCAATTAATTCTGCCGGCATATTTATTTCCATAGTTGGAAGGCGGTCAGAACAATATTTGCGATTGAGCATTCACTAGTTCACTAGGTACACCACTAGGTACACCACATTCAAGGTAATCTAGCGTGATTACATAAGAACCGACATTGACTGTGATATTATTGTGATGGTCCGTGCTCTCTCCATTATCCAATCAAAATATCGAAAGCTCTGAAAGTCGGTCATGTAAGCACCAGACTACCACCGGTACGGCCGGGGTCGGATTTCTAGATCGCCAACAAACTTATAGAAAGCTCAAAAGTCACCGCCAAGGCATGTAAGCACCAGACTACCACCGGTACGGCCGGGTCGGATTTCTAGATCGCCAACAAACTTATAGAAAGCTCAAAAGTCACCGCCAAGTTCATCTATGAACGAAGCGTCTCATGGCATTTCTACACGTAGGTACTGCGCAGTCAGAAGCCATATACGTACAGAAATCGTATTTGATAATTTGGACTGTTCGATTTCAAGCGATGGAGCCTTGCTAGTCTAGGTCAGACTGCCAATGGTATTTTAGATGGAGCTGTTGTTTTGTCGGAGAGGGGAGTGGTGTTGGGATAGGAAGGGTTGTTGTTTCTAGGAAGTGTTGTCTATGCCGATGTTCAAAATCGGTTGTCCGCGAAGAGGTTTATATTGTCAGGTTGAGCCAGAGGTAGGGGCATGAAATATATGGATTTTGAAACCCTTTGAACTGAAGACCTGGTCATCACGTGGAGGATGAAATTGAAGAACTTGACTCCTGATCTTCCTGTATGATTAGTATCCTAAACAGGACGTTTAATGATATTAGGTCACCCAGTAGTGACTTTCTAGTAGCAAAAGACAACGCATGAAAACGTTTGGTCTGAGATGGCACTTGCCAATTACATCCAGAGAATACGCCAAGTCTCTATGATAGATACATGACTGACGCTTGAACGTTGTTGCCCAATTTATACAACCAAGTAAATGCACCTTCTATTTCGAGCAATTTCATCGAGTGAGTCTATCTACTTTCTCATTCCTCTCTGCGTCTTTTCTCATGAAAATTTACATCCCATCACTTCAGATAGGTAGTCACTTCATTCGTTACAAACTTGGCATATTTACCACTCGCTAGCGAATTACATTCGTTAAAGCTACTTTTGACATAGGTACGGCTCACTTGTTCAATATATATTATTCTCTTGCTAATGGGTTGTTGTTGGCAGACTCTAGGAACTATTTTCGTTAATCTTCAGACTTCGTGCCAATTATCTTCATCAGTTCGAAACCAAGACCATGGCATCCAGTTACCCCACTCCAAAATCACCGACACCTTGGCCGAATCGTATTCAGAACACTCGTGATATTATAACTCCTGGGGGCAATAGGAAAGGTAGCATAGCTTCTATTACAAGTTTCGAAACCGTTGTCACTATACACGATGAACCACTCACCGGAAGGACAGAACCGCCCCCAAAAGAAAGCTTGCCCACCAAGGAGCTTAACTCTCCCGTAAGGAGAAGAAAGATTAGGCAAAAGTCAACTCTTCTATCCATCTGGAAATGCGGCATGGAAGACTGTAAAGGAACCACATTTCAGATCGATTCTCCCATAAATGGTTGTGATAAGAGGCTGGAAAGGTTCCGTAGATTCATAACTAAGCAGGTTGATGACAAACATGTTAATGATAGCGAAATCAAGAACGGTCCCAGATGGAAAGTTCTCAGTAGGACTCGTCAAATTTTGCAAATGTGCAAGAAAATGGATAGAGAATGGGATGTTCTATTCGAGGTTCGGGTTGCCGAGGTTGACATTAAAAAAACTGACACCCAAGATGGTGAAATAAGATGGACATCGAACTTCTTCCTACCGAGATGGTGGGATCCAACAAAGCTTCACTCAAAGAAGAAGGGCATGAAGTTCATTGGTTTTCGACGTCGCTCTAGGGATATCGGTTGGAAAATATTTGGGACTCTTGGAGCCTGGACCGGACATCTGTTGTGTAAATTGGAACCAGGGAGCAAGAATTGTAGTGCTGGATGTACTGAGAAAGCCTTCTTCAAGTTGGCCAACTTTAAAGATTTCAGGCTGGTGGCCAATGTTGAGAAGATGGTTCTTACAATGAAATGTCAATGTGAAAATAAAAGCTCGGTATCTGAGACGTTGGAAGTATATCTGTATGAACGTACAAAAGGAATCCCGTCGCAGAAGAGTAAGAAAGATGCAGATGATGATCTTTTTATCGGCCAAATGACACAAACGATGGATTATCAGCCGACAGATAAGACAAGTCCCAAAAGCGAGAGCCCTCCAGCGACCTGTGAAGAAGAAGCCGGGAAAGCGACCCCCAAGGCGGAAAGTGGAAATGGAACAAGAGCAACAAGCCCTCTGTCTCTCAAAGATGACAGAATTTCAAGGAAAGATTTTGGAACTCACGCGCGCAGTGCTTAGATAGCATGAGTTGGAATTGGATAATAGCGGGTTTCAATGTATTTAGCCTTAGCTAAAACATAACACAGCGTCTTTCATGATTCATATCTTCCCTCTTATAATATTTTGCTGCTGATGATAAGGTATACATACTAAGTTGCTTGGCCACTTACTTGTATAGTGTGTAATGAATGACTACGAGATGACAGTATTGTAATCTATAGAGGTGTTTGACAAATATCTTAAGGTAAAGGGGAAGAGTGAGATGATTTTACATTATTACTTATGTGGAGGTAAGTAGCTAATATAAGTTTGGCATTCCGAGGGTTTATATTTGGTTTCTCGTCATATTATCATCTTTTGGTGAAGATTTTATGTGAAGGTAATTAGTTCTTTTCTAGACTGGTAAGTGTATTAGCCTTCCTGGTGTGAGAGATTTTTTGAAATGGTGATGGACAGGATGTTTTGTTGATTGATTGCTGCACTGAAAGATACCATGAGAGAAGAATCAAAACGAAAGTAAACTCCTCTATCATTCACGTAGAATCATAACTCTTCAAAAACGAAAATTAACTTTCCGTCTGTACTTGCGCCACGTGACATAGTCTGTTTGCCATCCGCTAATACTTGGTCCGCTAATACTTGGTCCGCTAATACTTGGGGAAAGAACAACCAACTCACTCACACCTCACCATTGCTACCCGAGAAGAACGCCCACAGAAAGAGAGATTGGTCTTATGGAACTCCAATGGTAAGTCACTCTCTCCCTAGATTAATAAATTGATGCCAGGCTGCAGCGGGTAAGTTTACCTTCAAGGTCCCGAGTAACAATTTCATTCATTTGCCTCACAATCAATGTAAGATCTTATGATTCACACATATGGATGGCACTTTATTCTTGATAAAATTGAATTATATTATCATAACCAGCTGAGCTCACTTCATCTAATCATTCACCTACCTACCCACGTAACTCCAGGGCTATCTTAACTATCGTAGAAAGTAACACCTCTCACATAACGCATATGGGAGTTCACATTCTCGGCATCATGGTAGATGAATATGCTACCATTGATCCTCTGTCAAACTGGCAAGATCTTGAAACATTGGTAAACCAATATCACGTATGTATCTCCGAGTTTGGTAGGGTCTATCATGAATTAATTGAATCTGCCAGCGTCCTCCAAAATCCGACAGTCTTTCTGCAAGCCAGTCCGAAGCCTCTAATGGTGAAATTCTCGAGTCCATAGATCGACCTCCCAAGTTTATTTGCTGTCACAGAGACCTCTCCGTGAGCTTCGACAGTCGTTGGAATTCCTTCATGTATGCAATGGCCCAAGGAAATATCCTCCATAAACCGCCACATGCCCATGCTCCCGAACGACTCAGATCTCTTATGCGCCAAACAGAATTCATAATTCGTGTCTCATCTCCTTACGTTGACATATTTCTAGTCCAGTCGTTGGATGAGTATGGTACCTTTGTGGAGATTGACCGACAAATTCATGAGGAAGATGCTGAGGAGCTACCAGAATGGCTTCGAGGAATCTTTGTTCCCGAGTTTGAGAGGGCATTGGAATGGACATGTAGGGATCACAGTAATCGTTTCAGATGTACTCCTTTTTTGAGGAAATCGATGGGTTCATCTTGGTGGTAATTACATTTGGTTTCAGGTTGGGAAAGGGAAATCAGATGAAAGGACTTCTGGTCGGTGGCGCATAATTTGAAGGAACCATGGTGAAGCTCTAGGGAGTTGAATGCTTCTGTTTACATACCAAAATCTAAGGTCTCTCTACTCTCTGTTCTGATATGTTCTACTTCTATTTTTACTTTCAATTTCCTTGTTTCTTTCACCTTCTTGAACGCCCCGTTATTTCAATTGAATATCAAATAGCTGAGTAAAAGTAAAGAAAGCAATTTCGGTTCGAGAACCAAAGAGAACACTAGGCATCCACTAGGTATAATCGGTGGTAATATCTTTTCTCTAACAGTGAGGCATTAAAAAAGGAAAGCTGATACCCAATGAAGAAGGCACGAGGGGCCGGTACCCAATGGAGAAGGCACAAGGAAGTGAGGGGTCGGATGGCTTTGATTTATCTTGTTATAACAGCAAGACAAGAGTGGAAGGCATCACCAACAAAAAGAAGGGATGAAGACATCGGAATACCAATCACAGCCCGAGGTTATCAATCAAAGTCCGACCACTTCTTATATTCACTTATTGGTATACGAGCAGGCAAGTAATATATCGAGAAGCAGTCGATTCTTTACCAACTTCTATATCTCCGACCCACTCCGCCCACCATCCATCACTTAATATGAATAGTACCAATAATAGAATAGGCACCTTTGTGGGTACCTGTACGTTTTGGGAACTGAAGGTCTTTTCATTCTACTGAGTCTTGCATGCTTTGGGCTTCAGGAACTTTGAGTTTAATGTCAATTTTCTGATCCTCAGAGTGATCAAAAAGTAGCTGGTTTCCTTTCAATCTGTTTACAACATTGCAGTTTACCTTCACTTGAAGTAATCAAGTTTTTAGATCTCATAAGCCCACTGCAGAAAGTTATCTAAAGGTCCAAGATAAAGAATTCCCCATGAGATATTCAATAGCTCGCTTCAGAATTAATATCTCCTGGATTCAAAAAACAAGGCACAGTGAGCAGAATATGGGGAAAGACGAAACATAGATAATTTTAGATCTCTTCCAACTGGCTCGACCCTGAATCTGGCGACATACCATAGATTCACTGTCGAAGGCGGTGCAACTCTTTCGATCAAAGGTACATATTAAGCGATCTTACCCACATTATCTCACCTCCTCAGAGAGCCTTTCGCTTCCTCTCCTTTCTTCTTACAACCACCTGGGCACCGTCAATAATATCTCAACAACAACGACAACAACAACTATACAGAAACAACACTGGACAACCAAGCACAATGACATCTGAATCCTTCAATGTCAGCAACTCCTTGTCAAATGGCAATACAGGATTTGTTGATCATGAAGATGTTTATCCGACTATTTGTTCAAGCCCTCCAACTCCTCTTACTCCTATTCAAGACTCCCTCATTAATTCTTCTATCGATTTCAACTTTGACCATATTGATGAGGACCAAATCCAAGAGGAAATGGATGACGCAATTGATCCAGATTTAATGTCAGTAGACTTGGTCAATCTACCAAACTTTGAAACCCCCTTCCAGATGTCTGTCGACCCTCCATTCATTATCGGCTCCAGTTTCCCAGTACAAGGTGGCCAGTCTCTAGGATCAGGATTTCAGGGCACCAACCAACGAGCTTTTCAGCCATTCACAGTCTCGAAGCCATTCAGCCAATCACATGTCAATAATGTTAATGCCCCTTCATCTGCCCGAGTCAGAAAGGTAGATGGTTCAGCAAACTTGAATAAACCAAACACCAAGGTGAATTTCGTGGACCCGATGCACCCTCGTGCGCACCTCAAGCATTCTGCGATTTTCTGTTGCCAAATCCCCGTTTGTATCCGAGAATCAAAGAAAGAATACGAGTACGATATTCGACAGTTTATCATCAACTATTCCCAGCCAACGATTATTTCTCCCTTGTACGATGGTCGCGCTGCAAGTGTTTTGCCAGAGACGGCAAATCCAGACCTCCGTATTCCAATGCTCTTACTTTCGGGAGCCAGAGCATACAAGGTAGAAAAGTTGGGTGAGGACAAGATTCTACGACTCTTTGTAAGTGATATCATCCACGGCGATAAGAAATCTAAGAGCAAGAGATACTTGGAGGTTCTTCCTGGAGGAACAGTTGAGCAAATGGGATGGATCGACGACCTGAGAGATACCGTCGCCGGTGCGGGTGGATCCAGCACTTGGAAATGTGGCACTCACGGAGATATCTGGAACGTGACCGTCTTGGAGAACATATTCGATGACGGTATTGACGGCTCGGCTACGCCATCTTTGAGCGGTGGCTACGATAGTGGGTATGCCAGCTCCACTGGACAGATGAGAGGAGTACGAAGAAAGGGATCTTTCTATGGCAGCGATAACTATCAGGAAAACTCTGTTCATGATCACAGTCACGTTACCACTCACTTGGATGGAGATACAATGATGGAAAACACCATTGCAAGTGTCAACTCCCTTGGAAGTGCCAATCCCATTGGAATGACTAATCCCCTTGAACAAATCGACGAGCAGGAGTTGGAGGAACTTGAGACGGGCGAAGTTCTTGGACACATGAATGGCAGCAATTACCCCACTGGTAGTGACTTCATGCAGTCACCACAAGGTTACACGTGGGATGATGCTCTTCTGGACGAGGTCAATATGTTTATTGCCAGTGAAGCTGGCTCTGACGACACTGTCGGAACCGACTACGACATTATTTGAGCGGAAGCGGCGTGACTTACGAGAGGGGATACGGCGAGAAACCATGGCTGGCCATTGTTGTTGTAACTGATACATGCAGCAATTGATATCATCAAGCGTTCTTATTTCAGGTTCTGGGATATTTTAGAGGATACGGCGGACACAAATCTTTATGGATGGAAGGAATGAATCAATGAATGACTGACAATATCGGAGATGTCTTTGATGGTGGTGGATATGAATGGATAATGAGTTAATAGGGCAATATCTTTCGGGTTTTGACATCTTCCTGAGAAGTCGGTGCGGTTTGGCATTGAGGTTTTGCATTGAGTTGAGTTGATTTGAGTTGCGAGCATGGCATGGAGACACAGGCGGATACTACTATTGAGTATTTCTTAAGAGCTGGGCTGGTCCCTTGAATCAAAGCGATCATATTCTTGAATCCAAAATGCAATCTTTGCTTGTGCATGTGAGCTTTTGGTGATCTTAATGAGACAGACCGACAGATAGATGAACCTGGTGATCTTGCAATTGCAAAGTTGACTCCAGATGATGTCTCTCGTGCTGCATGCGGACTCTGGTGATTAGGCTCGGAAATTCCTCACGGGAGAAGCTCCAGGCTATCGTCGGCTCGGCTCAGCATTCTTCTCCTCCCTCACGGTAAGTCTTACATACTAGGTACATATATCTGCATTTTGAGTCTTAAGACACCGGCATAGACGGAAAAATCCCAATCTCAATCTCAATCTCAACCTCAACCTCATCAGAAGATCTAGAATATCATCTGCACATCTAACCCAAGTGACCACTTCTAACCTCACATCCCGAAACCCTCGAGGGCTACTGGCTCATCATGAGTTAATTATTTTTCCATGACGGACCCGTGGCGCGGCAAATTTTCGCATTTTCACCCACACGGGCAAATTGCAGCGGCAATTGTCATGGCCTCATTCCCCCCTTGCATATCGTGGCGCAGTAGAGTAGCTACGGTACTTACAGCTGATCGGAAGCTGCGGTGGATACCGAAATACTCCTTTCATTCAATCATTCATTCATTCATTCATTCCACATTCTTCGGATGATCAAAGCTCAGAGCTAGGTAGGCTTCTTCATTCACATTTCACATTTCAAATTTCAACGGTAAAGTTTAGACTTGGAGGATGTAGCATTCGGGAAATGAGGGAGGGAGGTAGGTAGGTAGGTTCATCTGACCGAGGCGGGAAATGAAGAATTGAGAATTGAGGAGAGACATCGACATCGACTTCCTTCGGGATTCTCCTTCCACATTCCTGAAGGCTGTGAAGAAAAAAAAGGTCGTTCGTTGGGATTTGGGGTTGGAATGTAAGATCTTGTTTATGCATGTGTGGATTCTGGGCTCGGGGCTCTGGACTCTGCACTCTGGAGGCTTTTGCAGAAGGGATGAATGAGGAGGGGGGAGGGTGTGGAGGAGGAGAGATGCTGGGGATTATATAGCTGGGGATATCTCTCGCATCATTTGGGAGTGCGAGCACATCATCTTCATCTTCATCTTCATCTTCATCATCATCATTTAATATCAGATACCTACGATACGATTTATCAGAGCAAACCCCATCAGACATCATCCATCAAATCAAATTTCCAAGAAAGAAACTCGAGGAAAAGAACAAAAGGAACGAAAAACAAAAATGCATTTCCTCACACAAACCATCATCGCTGCGGCCTTTCTCGCCGGCGCCGTCTTCTCGGTTCCAAGCCCACAGGCTCCGATTAATGGTGGAAGTGGTGGTGATCAGGGAACCGTTAGTATCTTTCTTTTCCCTTCACTGTCTTGTATCTTCCTTCCTTGGCACACATATATGATGTTGTTTCGCTTTTTCGACGAAGATGACAACGTGTTAGCGCATGCACAAGCTGATTATGATATTGATATACTATAGTGCTATTGGAAATGCTGCGAGTTTGATAATATTACCGGGGGCAGTCTCTGCAAGGGAAATGCGTCGCCTTACCCGCATGCAGTGGATTGCTCGGTGGATATGGAGTTCCCGGCCAATATGACGTGTTGTCATCAGACTGATTGTAGTGATCAAACGGTCATGCCGAAACCGATTACGGTGGTATAGACGGTTGTGGGGTCGTGGCAGCGGGAAGGTCGTGGGTTGGTGCGAATACGGGTTGGTTGGGATGGGGTTGGGATGGGGGTGGAGTGGTGGGATTGAAGATGGACTTGGAAAGGATGGGGTGGGGGTTTCGTTTTTGAAAAGTTTGGCTATGGGTTTTTATCTGGATTGGGAATTGGGGAGGGGGAAGGGGATGATTTCGTTTTCAGGATGCGAATTGGCACTTCTTCTTTTGATTTGAAAATGAGCAGTGGAGACCTGTCCTGTCAAAAATTGGGTTCAATAAAATTGTCTTTAGATAGTCAGCTTGCCATTCCTAATATAAAATTATTTGTGGAGGTATCAGTCTGGCACTATCATGTGGCCATCAAAAAGGAATCTGATTAATATGCAGAGTGAAAACCGTGAAAGAATCTTGAGTAGGGGCTAGAAGCAACCGGAAATGGCTCATACTGTTCTATGAGTATTCTCTGCGTATGTACATGGAAGCTAATCCCTTGATTCTGGTTCTTCGGCGAAGAAGGTATGTTTCAATGCCTAAATAGTCAAGGTTAGCGAACCGTTATTATCTCTCTACAGAACTTGAGGCTACCAACCTCATCCGCAGTCAATCTGTTGCTACTTTCGTAAACAACCAAATTTGCAACTAAATCTCGTCCATCTTCCTCGGCGTCCGGTAAGAGTTCCTCCCATGATTTGCTCGGGAATATATTCCACCACTGAAACGGATTGGTTTTCCACTTCATTGCTTCCGGCCATGTTTGCTCGGTTGGTGTCCCGAGTGTCTTGAACATACTTAAAATCAGTCCTAATTGGTTTCCATCTTCATCGCCGCGTCGACTTTCCAGTAATGGGGTGGGGGGTGAGCGAAGGCATTCGGCGAGAAGAACACCCGTGGACCAGAGATCAAGAGATGTATCGTAAGATGTATTGGAGAAGAGAGTCTCGGGGCAGCGATAGCATGTAGTACCAACCTCAAGACACTTTTGGTCAGCGGGCTCAGCAGATGAAGAGATGTTTGGGTGCCATGCGGTGCCGAAATCGGCAATCACGATTGGGACTTGGCCATCTATATCATGAGGTAAAAGAATATTAGACGGCGATACATCACGGTGAATTATTTGCTGTGCATGAAGATATGCAAGTCCGGATAGGACTTCTTTGAAAATCTTTTTAGTTGTGCGTACGTTGAGGCCATTGATACTTCTTGACAGCAGATCTGACAAAGTGTATGGCATATATGGTAACAGCAGTACCAATCTCGACTCTTGGTCATAGAAAGTCGTGCGCAGTGAAATTATGGAAGGGTGCGAGAGCCTTTTGAGGATAGCAATTTCACGAGTGGGGGAATGTGGTTCCACGTTATGGGTTTCTGTAATCACTTTAAGTGCATAGGAACCCTCCTCAGTATCACACCCATAGACTTGAGAAACTGCACCACTAGAGATATGGTGGCAGTTTTTATAGGAGCCTATTGTTATACCGGGGCTTTTGGGCGCAGCAAAGTTTGCCGATAATGAGTCCTCGCCACCTGAGTCAATAGGGGTATTAGGATTGCATAAAGAATCGTAAGCAGCCTATATCTTCAGGTCAGTAACATATGGATGATGAGATGAACAACAACTCGATGCAGTGGTAAAAATATCTTTTCTGAATGGGCCAAGAAGGAAATGTTAAGATAGTAGAAAGATATGATAGGTAAAAGAAGATGTGATGGTGATGGTGAAAGAGAGAGTTCGAGATATTGCATACATGATAATATTTATAGATGAAACTTTCAACTCACTCTAGATGGCGAAGAATTGTAAGCTTCCGATTCTATCTCAAATGCGTTTTTTTGTGTATTGCCGCTAAGGTCATCAATTGCGGAGAGAAATTTCTTACTATTATTAGAAAAGTCAGCCATGTTGGTGGTATGTTCACTTGGAGTGGTAATACTTTACAGTCTCGAGATATTATCATATCGTTCTGAAGCTTTCAGCTCCTGCTTCCAGTCTGAAGTCGAATTCATATTCTTAGATCAACAGGGCAAGAAAAATAATCAAGCAAGTGTGTTCCCTCATATAGAAAAGTTGTATTGTCTACCCATCATCTATCATCTATCATCCAAGGTGTTTTGATGGATACGAGATATCTCTGTCTCTTGTTATCGGATAAAGTTCGGAGGTTTCTGGTTCTAAAGTTAGGTATTCAAGGGCGAGATGAATGAGATGAGAGAGGAGAGGAGAGGAGAGGAGAAGAGAGAAGAGGAGGATGAAAGGTTCTCGAATGAATAATAATAAGTAGGTACCTACAGTACAGTACAGACTGTGAAGTGAATTATCTTAAGGTATGAACAAGAATGAACAAGAATGAACAAGAATGTCTAATCCATTTTATTGGAGTTCTCCTTTGATTTGTTCCCCTTCCCTCTTCGTTTGGTTATGATTACCTAAGCACCAACATCAAGTGATTGATTGATTGATCCCTGGTCGCTGGAGGTACCGGTAATTGTGGCATATCACGTGGCAGATTCCCATTGCTCATTTTGTTCTGCATCCTCTCATCCCTCTTACAACAAGGATTATGGAAGCAAGCGAAAAGCTCCGACCAATTAATTCCAGAAGAGCCGCTTTCGCTCCTTCGAGGTTGGGAATCTCGGAGAACATCTAATTCCGAAAGCATGATAGTCTTATTATTCCAATATTACCTACCTAGGTACGGTACCTAAGGTATTGATAGATTATTTCCAAAGAAATTCCATTCAAATAAAATCCATCCAGGACAAACAGGACATCCAGTACATCCAGGACATCCAGGACATCAATGTACAATCATCCAATAATTCATCATTGTTTACAATAAGTACCGAGACTAGTACGAGTATCACAAAAAGACAAAGATTACCTACCTACCTACACTTTTCCTACCTTACATACCTACATCCTTTTACTTTGATTATTATATGACTATGAACAATCATTTGTTACACCGATGAGAAGCTTCTTGAGAAGTTAAGATTACCTGGAATAAGATTACAATACCGCAAATATGGATGCAGTCGACCGTCAAGAGTATCCTGCTATGCTGGTAAGTTCTTTCTGTTCTGTGCCAAACCCATACCGAGTCTTCAGTCAGTCAATCTACCTCATATGCTAACCTAACTACTATCTAGGTTCGACTACAGCCAGGGGCAGCAGCAATAAAACTTAATGAAAGAGTCAAGAGGATAAACAAAATGAATACTGAGATTGGGGAATGGCTCTCGGTATATATCAACGGACAGCTGGGATGACATATCATTTACATAATTACTAGGAGCGTCGGAAAATAGAAGAGCAATATGCTCACAGCCTCAGAAAGCTTGCGCGCAGACCACTACAGGATACGGGGGGAGATTTGGGGTATGGCATCTTAAGACACCTGGACTCGATTCGATGTTGGCTAACCGGGCATTAGGGTATTCGATGCACCATGGAGAAAAATGGTGAATTCTGTTCAATCGTTCGCGGACACTCATTACAATTTCTCCGATCGACTGCTTAAGGATGTTGAGGTGCCTCTGCGACAATATGCTACACACAATCGAGAAATGCAGGCAATGACAACAATGCAAGGGAATCTCGCGGCTATGGCTAAGGAACTTGAAGATGCGCAACATGCATCAGACAAGCTCAGTAAGAAGGGCGGGAAAGCAAGTGCACAGAAGGTGGATAATGCGGCAGCTAAATTACAGAGTGCTGAACAACAATGGCAAGCCCAAGCCCCTTTCATATATGAAAGTCTTCAAGCAGCAGACGAAAGTCGATTGACTCACCTACACTCTATCCTCACTCTACTCGAAACACATGAAGCCGATAGAATCGAGAGAGGTCGAGTTGCTGTTGAGCAGACCCTAGCAGCATTATTGGAGGTAGACACAGCCCAAGAAATTAGGAATTGGTCGGGAAGACCCGCCACGGAACGGTCCGCTAGGCAATTGTCTAGCGCTGAAGATGGTGGCGATGCTAGTACCACACAACCATTACCCCCGCCTACCCCACGATCTTCACACTCGGTTGCTGCTAGTGATATATCCAAACACGAAGGTTCTGGTGGTAAGCTCCAGTTCTTGAGCCCTCATTGTTGCTACATAGAATCAGATGCAACATAATCTTGTGCCATATGCTAATACGCTAAATCTAGAGTCGAAACTAAAAAGCCGCTTTGGCACGATGCTTCAACGTCGACGTCAGAGCATTCATGGGGGATTTGCTCGCGCCCCTTCGCCTAATAAGGGATTTGCAAGTTTGAATCGCCAGTCCAAC
The DNA here is from genome assembly GCA_025890175.1 of Ciborinia camelliae. Classification (NCBI taxonomy): domain Eukaryota; kingdom Fungi; phylum Ascomycota; class Leotiomycetes; order Helotiales; family Sclerotiniaceae; genus Ciborinia; species Ciborinia camelliae. The sequence continues at coordinate 4,797,361 of JANPYM010000001.1, forward strand.
AGCAGTTCGGGACGACCAAACTTATCACCTCATGCTTCATCAAATAACTTACGAGACTCCCCTTCACAAGACACCCGGCTTTCTGCGCTCGCCGAATCACCACCTAATCCATTTAATGGCATGGCTCAAGAGACGCTGAACGTGTCGGATACGATTAGGCCAGCTACTTCTAATGGTGTACCAAGCCCGGGAATGATAGATCTATCGGACGTTGAACCACCGCCAGGTCCACCCCCATCGCATTTTCAGGAAACACAAAAAGATTCTGAAGGCTTCTCCGTACCGGCTGCCATGAATGATCCTATATCGCAAGCTCAACAAGAGGCCCACGAGCACAACGAACCTCAATTTAAGCTAGATATCCGAGACCAACCCATCCCTGAGCAAGATGCAGATGCACAAGCTGCGTTGTCAAATGTGGCTAATACTTTGCGCTCATCTCAATTGATCACTCCAGCTCGAAAGGTCGGTACTGTCCGGGGTCGAAGAGACGTTCGGAACACAGTATATGTCCCTTCGCCCAATCTCGAGGTGGGTAGCATAGAAAACAATCATCCTCCTTCGCCAGCCCTCCCGCCAGGGATGGCACGTGCGGCAGCCTTCGCAGCCATTTCAGAACATGGCCATGGTGCACCAAGTGTATCTGATACAAATTCAATTCGTTCCGGGCATTCTCTCTCAAACAATGCTGTGGTCAAGCATGCTGATATGCATCACCCTGGCCTGAATGCGTCAATTGTAGAGACTGTCAGTGCCATCATAGAAAACGGGGTAGTTAAAACAATCAAGGTTGCTGGGGAGATTGCTTTAATCTACATATCGTCGCCGAATGGTACTTCGTTACCAGCTTCAGGTAAGTCAACTTAAAGAAAGTGGCAGCAAAGTCTAACTTGAACAGGAACTGAGATAATCCGTATCAATAACTATCCAGCTCTAGAAGCTATTGGCCCTAACAGAACATTCATTCATCCAGTCTCAACAGAGAAGCCGGATGAATTCACCGTTGATCTTGCTTCAGTCTCACACAAAGCCTGTGCAGCATTCACCTACCGAGTACATGTCGATGATCAGGATATGGCTGCACATTCACCATTACTTTTGAAGCCAGCGTGGAAACCTGTTGGCGATAAGCTTGGTCTTGTTATCGAGTACGCGCTTAACCCAGCTTTCTCTTCCGATGCCATAACTTTCAACAATCTCGTTATTATAGGTAAATACGCAGGCGCCGGAGCTATCGGGTGCAGATCCAAACCTCCTGGCACCCATTACCGTGACAAGTCTGTTTTCGTTTGGCGTCTCGGAGATATTACTCTCAGTCATGAATCGCATAAAGTGAGCGCCTTATTCACCGGCTCGGAGGGTGCAATTCCTCATCCAGATCATGCAGAAGCTAGATGGGAAGTGCACAGTCCAGTTGTTGGCAATGGTATCAGTCTTTCCAGACTGGAAGCAGCAAAAAGCGCAGAGGCATCAGACCCATTTGCAGATGAATCGTTGGCACCAACGGCAGGTAATTGGGTGAATGTTGAGACAAGTAGGAAGATCGCCACTGGCCCGGGGATGTATGAAGCAAGACAAATCATAGCATGAAGAATCGGGATGATATTTGGACATTAGGGCTTGAGGAAGGGAAGAAGTTCTTTTCTGTGAGTCGTCTTTAACTGTTTAGGGATGGTTAAAAAGTGGTTGAAGAAGTACATAAATGCAGATGGAGCTTTGCATGGTGGAAAAGTAATGGTTGGGGAATTGGGGAGGTGGTTTTTGATACCTAGCGATTAGCGCTATTCTTTTTTTTTTGTAATGTACGTATCTGTATATACCTTACAGCGAGTTTGATTGGGATTGTGGTATGAAGCCGTCTACCTGTGTACTTCTATGAACCAATGTCTGAATAGGTAGCAATTGATTGCTAATATCATGGTCTCTCGTGATACGCAATATAGTAAATCCATACAGATTTTTTCTAGATAAAGCTCTGTTTATATATTCTTCAAGAGTTAAAAGCCGTTGACATCTCTCTCGAATGTCTCGAATGAAATTCTTAAGCTACCCGAGTCTCTCAAGTGAGTGAAATCTCTCAAAATTATGTGGAATTTTGATGAATTAATTCATGATCGCAAAAGAAAATTTGGTCGAAAGACATCCAGTAGAAATCATAATGCATATCTTCTGCGCACAACATATGCACCCAGAAAGTAGGTAGGTAGGTACTAGGTAGGTACTAGGTAGGTAAGCCCCCCGACAGAATTCACAGCTCGAATCTCCGTCCCTACTCCGAATCCATCTATCTGAATCCATGGGCCCAATCATCCTCGCACGCCGTCTCTCCATCGCCTTCTCGTTATTTGTTGTGCGGCCCCAAATCTCAAATCAAGGTTTTCAGCTATGCGGATGCTGTGCTATGGCATAGATCATCGTCATTCGCGATTCGCGATTCTCATATGGACCCTCTCAATCAATCGATCGATTTTAAGTCTTGACCCTTAAGCCTTTTTAAGCCTTTGCAATGCGAGAAATGATAGTTGGCGGTTCGTGCTTTCAGAAGCGAATTTTCGCATGCTGGTTTGATTGGTTGGTTGGTTGTTCGGGTTTGGGTTGGTTCGTTATTACTATACCTACTACCAACTATACTACTATACTACTATAGGTATCCGTGGGTCGATGCATGGATGCATGCATGGATGGATGACTGCATATGCACGCGCGAGTTGTGTGACGGTTGGTTGATCCCTGTCGTGCTGAATTCAGGGAATGCCATTCTTGTTTGCCTACCCTACCTATCCTGGTTGAAAATGAGGGGGTGGATGATATATGATAATATCGATAATATCTTGATTTGGGAGGTTGGAACTTGCGTTGCATTGATTCCTAGGTGGGTAATGGGAAATTCTGGGATACTGGGATACTGGTGGGATATGCCTGGCTGCTGGCATGGGATAGGGTCCGAAAGGAGCTGGATTGGTGTTGGAAATACCCGCTAGGTTGATTGGGAGAGTGGGAGAGTGGGAGTGTGGGGTTGTTGGAACTTGGATGGGAGAGTGGACTTTCTTTTTCAGGTGGGATGGGGGATTGGATTGGATTGGATTGAGTTTGATTTGATATCTATGTATGTATGGGGTAACGAGTACGAGTTGGGGGCAATGACAATGGTAACTACTGAATGTGTACGATTTGGTCATGCAAGAGTCTCTAAATGAGGGGTTAATATGGCGACATTGTGATACAGATGGTCTGTAATGGGTGATCTGTGATCGGGAGGTGAATATATAAGTTACGTCACTTTACCCCTCATTGCTCCTGCTTCAGTCTTGACATCACCTCTTCGTCTTATACTACTACTACTTCCTCTTTGACCTTGGTCCCGAGAACTCTCTTCTACCTACAATATCCTATATAACTCAACAACAACAGTTCTTCAGTTTATTCGTATAATCAACTTCAAGACCTCTCTTATTTCAATACATATCTCGATATCAAAACCTAAAACCCATCTCCCATTTCAATCGTAAGTGACATCTTCATTTCTCGTCCACGCAGCAATATATATCCAACTATCCAGCACTCAAAAGACTCAAACACTAACACCAACTCCCTCTAGCAAATACAATCATGTCCGGCTACGGAGAAGACGATCAATCTGGCAGCTATGGAGATGATCAGCAAAGCGGTATTATCCGTTTATTATTCTTAGCAACCCCGTTTTTTCCGACTAACTCTTTACAGGTTATGGAAGCCGCAACACTGGTACTCAATCTGGTGGTATGTTTCTTTTCTTCACTTTCTATCTCAGGGTGAATCTTGTCATGATGTATTGCTGTCTTGATAAAGTCAAATGACTAATTGGATCATGCAGGATTCGGCAGCACGGGAACAGATAATACGAGCAGCGGCTTCGGTGATGATAATACCTCTTCGGGTGGATATGGTGGAGTGAAGAGTGGTTCTCAGGGCTCGGGCGGCTATGGTGGTGATGATACTACATCTGGTGGTTATGGAGGCAGCAAGTCTGGTTTCGGAGGAACAGATGATGATGATACTTCTGGTGGTTATGGACAGAAGTCGAGCTCAGGTGGCTATGGCGATGATGATACTACATCTAGTGGATATGGACAGAAGTCGAGCTCAGGTGGCTTTGGTGATGACAATATTACATCTGGTGGATATGGACAGAAGTCGAGCTCAGGTGGCTACGGCGATGACAATACTACATCTGGTGGATATGGACAGAAGAAGTCGAGCTCAGGTGGCTACGGCGATGACGACACTACATCGGGTGGTTATGGAGGCAGCAAGTCTGGTTTCGGAGGAACTGGTGACGATGATACATCTGGCGGATATGGCAAGAAGAATTCGGGCTCGGGTGGTTATGGTGATGATACTACTACGTCTGGAGACTATGGTGCTACCAAGACTAGTACATCAGGCTATGGTGATGACAATACTGTGTCTGGAGGATATGGAAAGAATGATTCGAGCTCGGGTGGTTATGGTGGCAATACATCCAGCTCCAACACATTTGGAGATGATAACCAAACCTCCAGCGGTCACGGAACAACCAAGCCTAGCTATGGAGGTTATGACGACAATGAGCAGACAACCTCGAGTGGATATAGTGGAGATAAATCTACCTCTGGCTTCGGAGACTCCCAAACTACTAGCGGATATGGTGGAAGCAAGAGTGGCACTGGCACTTATGATCAGACTTCAGGTGGTAAGTATATTCTCTCGCACTTGCCCAGAATATTTCAGATTCTTACCAATATACAGGATATGGCGGTAGCAATGATCAAACCTCAGGCGGTTCGTCAGGTAACTATGAATCAGCTGATACTTATGACCAAGGTGAACATAAGTCTGGTTTGAAGAAGGGTTTGGAAAAGGCTAAGGATTTGTTCCACAAGAACTGAAGTATTGAAAACACTTTGGGAATATGGCGGTCGGTGAAGCGGTGCTAGGAATAGGGGTTCATATTGAATTTGGGTTCCGCACTAGCAGTGAATATGCGCCATGATATTTGGGACTCGCTGATATTTGGGACGCGATGATATTTAGGATGCGATGATATTTAGGATGCGATGATATTTGGGATACGATGTGTTTCAGGAAACCATATTTTCTAACGGACAATTATATCATTCTTCAATGACAATGCCGATACCGATAAATCAATATCATATGAATTGATAAGGAGGATAACAGTATATAATATCGCGTTTAAATGTGATTAGTTGGATGGTATACCAGTACTTTAGTTCTGAATATCCGCATGTGGTAAAGATCTGTTGATAAGTGTTAACAACAGACTCACAGACTCTACTCGTATTCGCAATGCTGTTATGACATGTACTTGAGTACTAGCTGGTAGATAGATAGAATAAAGTTTCTACTCAAGTATCGTTGTCCTGTCGTATCTAGTCTCATCTCGCCAGTCTGTAATCGGTTATGCCATAATGTTAGGGGTGACGCTAATCATACTGTACCTACTTACACCGCTTTTGATTAAATTGGCAGAATCCATTTGATAAACATGTTGAAGAACCTCCACCACTTTCTCCCCTCGACATCAAACAATTCTTGAAGCTTCGTACAACATAACGCGTCAATTGCCTTTGCTGGTTAACTTCAGTTCAAAACTCATTAGATTAAAGCTTCACTCACGAATGCGCAATTTCTCTCTGGCAGACTTTCAAAGAACTTATCGACGCGACGCGCATTGTGAAAATGGCTGTTCATGATGTTGCCCCGGGCTACATAACTTTGGAAAGTAGAGTGGCATCTTACCGCTATGCACAACCTATTACTGGTCGTAGAACATCGACCGCTGGATCAAGAGCTCCAAAAAGTATCAAATGGCCACACAAATTCTTGTTGCCAGAACAGGTATGGGATGCTCTAATGTTTGTTGACTGATTGCCCGCTGACATTGTGAAAAGCTTGCAAAAGCAGGCTTTTTTTATTACCCTTCGCAAGTCAATCCCGACAATTGCGCTTGCTTTCTTTGCCATAGATCCATTGACGCCTGGGAGGAGGGTGATGATCCATTGGTAGAACATTTAAAACATTCTCCGAATTGTGGATGGGCAACTGTTGCCGCCATCGAGGCACAAGATAGAAGCTTGAGCACAGAATATCCTGCGAGTATGAGGATGGTCGAAGCCAGAACTGCAACATTTGCAGGAAGATGGCCTCACGAATCGAAGAGGGGTTGGAAATGTAAGACTAAACAGGTATGGACTCTCCTTCGTCTATGAGACATTTACACTGACGCAATCATAGTTGGTTAACGCTGGATGGAAATATACCCCAACTTCAGATTCGAATGATATGGCTACCTGCACTTATTGTTCACTGGCATTAGATGGATGGGAGCCATCCGATAAGCCACTGTATGATCAGGCAATTTCCCAGTGTCTACAGAAGCTAACTGTTCTCATAGGGAAGAACATTATAATCGATCGCCTGACTGTCCTTTCTTCATACTTATCGACGAACATAACTCGGAACTTGCATTGAAGAAATCAACTGCCAAAAAGGGCAGACCATCGAAAGCATCCCGATTATCTACACAATCCGCTATTACTACTGCTGCTAGCGATGCAACTGCTGAAGAAGGAGACAGCATTATATCTACAGCCACCACAAAAGGCAAGGCATCTGTACTTAAGGGTCGCAAGACTCAAGCCAAGAAGGTCGAGCCATCCCGATTATCTACACAATCCGCTATTACTGCTGCCAGCGATACAGTTGCTGAAGGAGACAGCATTATCTCTACAGCCACAACAAAAGCAAAAACATCTGGACTTAAGGGCCGCAAGACGAAGACCAAGAAGATCGAGCCAATTGAGGTTCCTGAGGTTCCTGAGTCCCCAGCAGCATCTACCTCCCGTGGTAGAAAGAGAAAGAGCGATGACGAGTCCTCTCAGCCTGACCTTCCGAATCCAGAGCCTAAAAGGCGAACGACAAGAGGCAGCACCGCAAGAGTTATTCCTCAAGCATCTGCCGCACCACTACGAGCACCAACCTTTACAGACTTGCAGAACCAGGCAACAGGTTCAGATTTGCTTTGGATGGAAGGATCACCTCCTCGGTCTACTCCTCCCTTATCACCACCTCAATCTCCAGTCGCAGATAACCAAATTTCCGATACAGAACATCAGTCTTCTGATGCCGAAAACCATCTCCCTGAGAAACCTAATACCCCTACAAACCAACATTTTATGGCGCCTAAGAGTACCAAGCAATGGGAAGCTGTAGATGCTGAGATGTTCTTCGGTGATGAACAACACGAGCATTTTGTGACTGCAATGTCAAAACTTAAAACTGGAATTCTAAGCAAAGCTGAAAGTCAAATGTCAGTGGAACAATGGATTTATCACACGGCGGAGGTTGCTCAAGAAAAGCTTCGTGAAGAGTGTGAGAGAATGGTGGCCGCGTTTGAGGCCGAAGGCCTAAAGGCTTTGGCTTGCTTGGAAGCGATTGAGATTGTATGAATGAATGTATGAGCTTGTTTTCGACATTTGGTGGTCGACAGTTGTCTGGGTTTGATTGATACAATGAAGGGTGTCAAAAAGGTATACCCTCGGAAGGCGAATGATTATTGGCGTTGGATTCTTTTTTCTGTCTCTCTATACACTACTATAAAAACATATTACCCATCATCACTATTTAACCTTCGCTCTAAGATTGTGAATCAACAAAGTAAAGACGCTTCCCACGCTATATTTTCCAAGTACTTCATAACACTCTTCAATATTCTAATTCGGACTTCATAAATCGAATGGCCTCCTGGGCTTACATGTCTCGTAACCCATTAATCCGTTTCTCGCGGAATTTTGAAAGTTCGTTCTGACATTATACTTCAAAATTTGATATCTGGCGACCTAACGTGTCGACTTCGGTAAAGTAGATCCTCCCCCCTTAACTCCAATGCCCCTTAGATGCTCCAGCCATATATTTTACACTACACAGCAAATACAATCAACCGACCATGACGGTCGCATCCCCCTTCTTCTCATCATAAAACTCCAACGTCAACGCCGCCAAGAAACACGGGATGCTGCCCCTTTCATTGACCCAGAACTTGATATTCTCCATGATCCTCCCGGCAAATTTACTCTCCGGGCCGCCGCTGACCTTCATCGTTCCTCGTTCGCCATCAAACACGATGCTGTTTTCCTCTTCTCCGACGGAAGGATAGTAAAACGACGTTACGCGCATCTTCCCGTTGGGCATGAAGACGGCGTCCCAGCCCAAGAGAGAAGACACCCCGTCGCGAAATTCTTGAGATTTCAGCCCCCAAACTTTTTTGAGACGGTCATTCCTGGTTCGTTCGGCTTTGAGCGCGGCTTGGGATTCGGCGACGAGATCCTGTTGGGTTTGGAGGGTGGAGAGGGGCACTGAGGCCTTAGGGGGAAGCCTGCTGGTGAGTTGGGAGAGGAGATCTGCATTTTCGGCACGGAGGGCGGTGATGGTGGAGAGCTTTATGGCCTCGAAATCGGAGGTGGGATTGGATCGAAGGGAAAGAATGCGGGTTTGGGAGTGGGTGGTTGCGGCTATGAGGCGTTCTTTTGTGACGGAAAGTTCTTTCTGGAGGAGCTTTTGTGAAGTTTGAAGGCTTGCGATAGTATCCTGGAATTTACGGTTTTTGCGAGTCAGGACTCCTATGCGTTCATTTTCTTCACTTTCGTCTCGCGGGTGTTTTGTGCCAGCGAGACTTGTGGTGGTAGGTTGTACTGATTCGGCGGTCGTTAGATCAGCTTGTAGGGATTGTACTTCTTGACGATATTGATCTACGATACTTTCGAGCTCTTCGATACGTTTGATTTTCGCGTCATCGGCGTTTTCACCAGCTCCAAAGGCTTCGTCTTCGGCATCGAAAGTCTTGAGCTGCGCACGCAAATATTCAACTTCCTTGATGGCCAGAGCCCGCTGCCTCTCAAGTCGTAGGCGAGCCTTAGAATCTCCACCACTAGCGCTGCCTCCAGCCGCCTTGATTTTCTCCATCTCCTCGCTTATAGACTTCTTATCATTTTGCAGGCCAGATATGATAATGTCTTTGTCAAGGATTTCAGATTCCATAGCGCCAAGTCGTTCCACTAAAGTGGCAGTTTGCATCCTCTCTTCAACTAGAGCTCTCGCCAAATCTTCCGGAGAATCAAACTCGAATTGACCCTCGACACCATTCTGATTTTGGAGGTATGCAGTCCATGCTAAACGTTCATCTTCGAGTCTTTGTCTTTGAAGTCTTGCTTCTCCAAGCTCGTTCCGTAGATCATCCATGGCCTCAACTTTTCTCTGCAAGCTTCGTTTCTCTTCTTCGACGACCTCTACACTCTTATGTAGTCTCTTGTAATGCTTCAACTCAGCCGATTGTTCTCGATTAGTTGCTTCCAAATTTCTAATGTGTGTGACCTGCTCGCTCAATTCTCTCTTAATCACCTCTAATGTGTCAGTATCCCCAGTCTGTGCTTTGAGTCGCAAGACTTCGGCTTCAAGAGCTCCATATGCCGTATCTTTATCGGCCAATTGTTGCTGAACATCCTGTAATAAGGCCTCTCTTCGGTCAGAGTCTTCCTGTAAATCTTGGACGCTACGTTGTAAAGTCTGATTCCTTGTTTCGAACTCCGAGACCCTCCTTTCCAGTATACGATTACTCTCTTCACTTTCTGTCTTAATATCCTCAACTTCCTCTTGCAAGAGACGTTTGCCTTCTTCCACTTCACGAACTCTTTTCTCCAATACCGTCTTCTCGGTACTTGAAGTGTCACGAATCTCATTTATCTCCTTCAGTAGAGCTTCGTATTGTCGCACGGCCTTGTTTCTCTCTCCTTCTGCGATCTGTTTGTGCTTAAAATCTTCCTCGGCTTTGCGGGTTGCTTCTCGAAGTTCATTTTCATGCCTTAGTTTCGCAAGCTCTTCCTCCTGTCTGTGATTGTCGATCGTATATTTCAATGTCTTCACCTCGGCCTTCAATTCATCCAATTCTTTCCTTCTTTTATCGGCCCCATGATCCGCCTCAGTATAGACTGGCTCATTTCTAGATTCGTCGATAGCTGTCCTGGTTGATTGGCGGAATCGGTCTGTTCGAGATGGCGGCCTATGAGTAGACTCTGCACCTGTCAAAAAGTCGAAACTGGGCTGAGTATTCGACGGACGCGCCATAGAAATCTAACAAGTAGCATAGCCGTCAGACGATTCAATTGCATATAAGTAGGGTTGTAAGGCAGAAGATAAAATTCTTACCCTTGATTGGGCACGAGGGATAGTACTACCCATACTCATTCTGTGACCACCACTGGTTGAGGATCTTCTTCTTTGAGAGTCTCCCAAGCCTTGAGGAGTATGCGCCCTCATTTTTTTGAATTTACCGCTACTTGCGGATTTGTTGTGGAGTCGCGTCGATAGTTGTCGCAAACGTGAGCCTTTGTGATGCAAGGCTGAGGATGGAAGGTATTCATGTTACATAATCATGTAGGTACGAAAGAAAACAGAAAATGTGGGGAAATCGTTGGCGGGGGGAACATTGGTTGAAGAGTCCTGGGAGTGAAGTTTCAAGACTTGACTACTAGGTTGTAGCTACAGTATGAGTATACGAGTACTGTTACTACTGTACTAGCCATAGAGCATCATCAAATTTTGAGCATTAAAGTATTATTAGCCCAGATATTGAATTGAGTATATATATATATATATATATATATATATATATATATATATATATATACCTACTATATAGGTATATTATATATTCGAAAAGTAACTCACATCCGCAGACAATTGAATTCCTCCAACGTTCTCTCGCAAAACCAGAAACCATTAATTGTGTAGTACAGGTACAGCTACATACTACCTACTACCTATCTACCTCCTCTAGAAAGAATGAGAGGGGAATATATCCTCCAACTACCGAGACTAATCCATATACAGCTTCCCACTACTTCCAATCCCTCTTACAACCAACCCCCGTTTATCAACTCTCTTGAGGAATCCAAATTCTAGATAATAATAGGGGTTTCGAAGGTTTTATGATAACTCCATCTCAAGTCCTGCCCTGCCCTGCCCTAACAAAACCTGGAACTAACTACCTAGTCCAGTCCAGTCCGGCCCAGTCCAGCATCTATCAATAATGGTGCCTGGCTAGACCTGGCTGGCCCCTAGCCCCTGGCCCCTCCCGTCACTAAGGTAATGAAAGAAAAACCCAAAAAATACCACGGGGTCCGGTTCATGCTGACTAAGATAAGCTTTGAGAAAGAAAAGGTGGGTTTCCCTTTACAGCTCCATTCTTTCCCATGGAGACTCAACAACGTATTCATATGGCGAGATACAGCCGGTGACAAGTTCGCAGCATTTCGCTGCTTCAAAATAAAAGAATTCAATACACACAACCACTTCATATGGGATAATATCCCTGTAATATCCGTTACAATGGCGACTCGGAGGCTTCCTGTATGAGCACATGTCTCTTCCTATTCTTATATGCTATTTAGCTAACAGCTAATTGACAGGCTTTGAAAACAGCTCTCGGGTCAAGCAGAGTAGGGTCCTCAATTACATATACGCATGCAAGATGGTCATATCAATCGATTCATCGTACTTTCTCTACGACGCATAATCCTGCCTTTGCTTCTAAGGGAACTACAAGCTCACAGGCAGAACCTGTGGATGGGAACTCCTCTGCCAAATCCTCGCCAACCGCTTCTCCCGACCTATCTACCTCCTCACCCTCCACTTCATCATCGAGCTCGGTCAGTGACATTCCAGCCCCGGCAGATTGGGAAGAGAATCCAAATTACAACATCGAAAAGTTCTCGGAATTACCTCATTCTAATTTCGGAGTCAACCAACATATGGTCATCAACGACGAATTTAAGGAAGCCTTGAGGCAGATTTTATGGCAGTTCAGAGCTCCCATCAGGTATGCATTTGCGTATGGATCTGGTGTCTTCCCTCAGTCAAAGCATACAAAAGCGAAACCTTCGAGCATCACATCAATCCATTCGAAACCACCCCCTGCGATCGTTGACCAACAAGGGGGTGCTCCTAAAATGATTGACTTTATATTTGGCGTGTCATATAGCCAACATTGGCATTCCCTGAATTTAAATCAACATCGAGATCATTATTCGGCACTCGGCTCCCTCGGATCTGGGGCTGTCACGGCTGTGCAAGAGAAATGGGGCGCTGGTGTCTACTTTAATCCGTACGTCACAATCAATGGGACTCTTATCAAATATGGAGTCGTTAATCTGGACACATTATGCACCGATCTTTCCGAGTGGACGACCCTTTATCTTGCGGGACGGTTACAAAAGCCTGTCAAAATTCTCCGGGATGACGCTAGAGTTCGTCTCGCTAATCAGGTCAATTTAATATCTGCTTTGCGAACTGCACTCTTACTTCTACCTCCTGAATTTACCGAACAGGAATTATATGGAACCATCGCGAACATCAGTTATTTGGGCGACCCAAGAATGGTTTTACCAACGGAGGACCCTTCAAAAGTGGCCAATATTGTTGGGAATAACCTACCCCACTTCCGTCGTCTATATGCGCCTCTCATTGATAATCTCCCTAATGTCGACTTCAATGATTCCAAGTGCTCCGATCCAGAATGGGCATCTGATCCATCAACGAACATACGGTTGACGCAAGATATGGACCCGATTCGAAGGGGCAATATGGTGAGACGACTGCCAAAATCGTTCCGATCAAAGCTCTATTTTCAGTATCAGAAGAAATACCAAATACCTGGACTTGAATTCGATCAAATGCTTGAGGCTTCACGTGATGAAGATGGGACAAGGATTAAAAGGAGAGAAGGAGGTGGATTCGAAAGAAGGATTGCCCGCGAACCTCCAGAAGATTTAAGATCCGAAGTAAGGAGTGTAATTAAGAATACAATCGGATGGCCTAGTACGAGCCAGAGCTTAAAAGGACCTTTTACAGCTGGGTTCAGTCGAACATGGCGGTACATGAGTGAGAAGATGGCGAAGCATTCGGAAGGGAAAAGGAAAGCCGAAGCAGAGGCAAAGGGAAAGAAACAAGATTGAGCATTATGCCAAGCTCTTGTTATGATGACGACACGACTAAACGGTGAGCTGTATTTTGCGATGTGTTCTATAAATAGACGGAGTCAACTTTAGACTCACTACACGGCTCCTGATAAAAGGTTTATCGGAGACCTGGACTATTAAACATTTCTTATGTTGGCGGGCGGCTATAAATGCACACCAAGCATTTGGGTACTAGTAGAAAGGAATTGGATGGTTAAAGGTTGGTGGTATTACTTGAGCGCTTTGCATGAAAAGCCGAAATTTCAAGAAATGGATATTACCACATTAACACAAGTTAACGTACAACTTCCTATCTGTGTCCCATGCTTCTTAATCCGTCTCTTTTCCTTTGTGCCATGATATAGTCTCTGTTGTTGCATTTTGATATTTGAGCTCTTGGTCTTCTCAGCCTCGGAATTCACGTCCAGCAAGACCTGATCAGTAGGTAGGTAGGTTTTCTCTCCTCATACATATCTTGCAGCAATTTATTGTCAATCTGTATCCATTATACATAAATCTTAAGTCTACCTACTTAGTCTCGAAACCGGTAGGTTCGACTATCAAAAACTTATCACCAGCTGGGCGTACTATTACTACCTAGGTATGTAGGTATGTAAAAGATTTAGTGCATCATACCTACGGGTAGATAGATAGAATGCCAGCCACAGTCAAAGCAGAAACCAAAAAACCAAAAACATACACACGTACATTTCATGGGGCTTTCCGTGCGCGCTTCTCCCCTTTTTACGGTACGGTACACGATACCGTGGATGTACGTCCTCGGCTCGTGCTGAGTATGTTTTCTTTTGTTTTGTTCTGTTTTGGTTTGGTTTGGTTTGGTTTGTCTTGGTTTCTTCCCCTCGATTCGCCAACTCGGCTATGTGACCAGTCGGCGTTGTCTTTTTTGAGGGGGGGGAGGAGGAGTTTTGGGGTGTTTAGTGTTGATTGAGATTGATGGATGGATGACTTCTTGGTAGGTACTTGGGGGGTTAGGGTAGGGTAGGTGTGGGATGAGGTGTCTACGGGTACTATTTATTGTATGATGGTATGATGATGATGTATTTTTTGCTGATTGGAAATTGGGAGGGGAGGGGTATCTAGGTATCCATTTCGGGAAGTGATAAACTCACGCCCGCGTGAGTTTATCTCTTACCATCGATCCATTTCAAACCCTCCTTCAAACTTTACGTGACTAATACTTATATTTGGATGTCAGAAGAATGGAGGAATAGCCATTGCACTTGCGAAAAGCGGCCATAAAGTACAAATACTAGAGAGAGCCGCGAAAAACTTATACGTTGGAGCTGGTAAAGGATCCATTTATTGCAATCCCGATACTGCAACTACATAGACATCTGCTCACAATTTACAGGTATTCAGGTTACACCAAACTCCTCCAAAGTCCTTCAAAGCTTGGGGGTTGATAAGTACATTGAAAAATACTGTAACTATTCTGAGGATTTGACGATGATGCGCTGGGAAAATGGTCAAATACTCGTCCAATGCCCGTTGAAAAAAGCTGCGGAGGATGAGTACAAGTCTCCCTATTAGCCAGTGATTCTCTCACATTGACGCACAGTCGTATACATGGACTTAAGAGAAAGTAGGCATATCCACCGTGCTGATCTACAGCGTGGATTACTTGAGGCCGCAACGGCCGAAGGATGCGAAATTCATATGAACAGTCATGTGGTTCATATTGATCCTTCTTTGCCGGAGGTTTTTACAGAGCGTGGGGAGACCTATACGGCAGACTTGATTATCGCATCAGATGGTGAATATTTCCAACAATTGCACCATCCAATGTTTATCAAAAGCTGACATTGAAACTATGGGTCTAAAGTCAATGGCTCGTGAAGTCGTGACGGGCAGACCTAGCAAACCTATTCCAACAGGCCAGATGGCATATCGCGTAACACTCTCGACCAACAAGCTAGAGGGTATCCCTGAGTTGAAGGATATCATCAGCACTCCTCGAAACAATCATTGGCTCGGCCCCAATGGAACTATCTTGTCATACTTATTAAAAGGAAAGGGGGAAAACCTCTTGAATCTTGTCTTCACGTTCGTATCCCTCATGTTGATATTCGCCTCGACAACGATAAACACATGACCAGGTGTGATGCAAATATGCCCGATGGAATCGATGATAGGATGCAAGACAGCACCGAGCTTCGCGCCAGATTCCAAGATTGGAATCCAAGGTATTTGCAATCTTAAGGGGTGTCACAGTCACAACAATGGCTAATAACGAGTTCTCTAGGATTGGTATGATTCTTGAACATGTAGACAAGGTATTGGAATGGAGGGTAGTAAAACCTCTCCTCGTTTCGAGGAAAGCTTGCTAATGTACATACGCACTTTGATAGTTGTTTACCCATGAAACACTCTAGAGCTGGGTTCACGAATCGGGAAAGCTTTGTCTCATCGGTGATGCAGCACATGCTATGACACCTTATCTCTCAAAGTTCGTAATTGATTCATTATTTGCCAATTTCATAAGACTTTCATACCCCATTGCAATCCCAATCCCAATCCCAGCCCCAATCACTACGGTTTCCCCTTCCCCATATAAATAAATATCATTGCTCACCTCCCCATTTCCCATTTCCCATTTCCCATTTCCCATCCCCCCCCCCCCCCCCTCAAATCTCCCCTCCCCTCCCCCAC
>JANPYM010000001.1:4813092-4840317 GCA_025890175.1 Ciborinia camelliae
CCACCCTCCACCCTCCACCCTCCTCACCACCTACACCACCCTACACTTCCCCCGCACGACCTCCATCGCCACAAAATCCCCCCGTCGCGCCACTACACGCAAATACCCGACGGAGCGGCCCAGCAAACCCGCGACGCCTACCTCTTAACACATCCGGGCATTGGGGATGGTCATGGTCATCAGAATCTTCGGTGCAACAGGGAGTTTTTGGATGAGCTTTTTGGGTATAAGGTCGACAGGGTTTGGAGTTGAAATGATGATGGATTGGGTAGGTAGGTAGGTAGGTAAGTACCTAGATTTGGGGGGGGGGGAATCATGGTTAGGGAATGTATAAATATTTGGTGGATTTTGATTTGAATTTTCGTTACATTTTGTCGCAATAATAGAAAGGCAAAGAGAGAAAAGAGAAAAAGGGGGAAGGAGGGAAGGGCAGGATTGATTTCAAATAGTTACATAACTATACGAGTATGATAGATAGAATCTCATTCTCGTCTATTGTCTTCTCCATATGGAATTTACATGATATTTTATTAGCCGTTTCATTTATTATTCTTTACATTGCGTTACAAACTACCTACATAGTTTGTAACGCAGCGCAATCTAACCGAAAAATTCCAATGTAGCTGTGACGTAATAATATGATATGTATGTAAAATGTTGCAATGTAATTACTCATCCTATACCCATCTATGTACATTTCCATCCCATCCCACCCCATCCCATCATCATCCTCATCCTTATCCTGCTACTCAATCCCCCAAAATCAATATTTCCCTCCACACCCCACCTAGTGACTCCTCACCTCTATCAAAATAAAAACAACCTTTCTCTTCCTCTTTCTACCCCTACCCCCCCACCCAACTTCTCCATTCAACACCAACATAAATCTTGCCATGCACCCATGTACAAACGCCAATTCATCACCCACACACCGTACCATACCGTACCGTATCGTATCGTAACACTGTGTCGCGTGCCCCCCGATGGTAGATATACGTATCGATACCAAAACCAATACCGCGTGCCAAACTCCCCAACCCAAACCAAAGTCAAATCCAAACATTCGATCTATCCATGCCATTCGACCAGCGGGCGCGCAGCCAAGGGTCTTCTCTCAACTTTCTCAAGATACTTTTCCCTCAACGCCGAGGGAGCAAGAGAGGGACCCGCCAGCACCATCGCATCGCATCGCACTCTCATAACCCAGCGCCCATAAAATGCGCCATATATATCCACAACAAAGTCTAGGGAAGTGCGCCTCCATCGCTGCCCCCTTTAACCGTCACGACGAGGATGCCCCTAAGTCTGAAACATACCATCTCTTTTGCACTTCATATTCCCCTCTCCTAAGCCTTCCCAACCCACCCAACATGCAAGAAGAAGTCAAAGATCTTTCCCCCCTTCGCCCCTTCCACCCTCGCAATCTCCTTAACCATTTTCCTCTTCAATTTTCCATCACCCTTCAACGCCTCCTTCAACACCGCTTCTTTGATTACTAAATAGGGTTTTGGGTTTAATCTAGTCTTTTCACAGAGATCTATTTCTCCTGGCGTTAAAAGATGGTAATCTGGGGTAGATGAAGGGTTGAGTGGCAAGGGCGTGATTGTCGAGAGGGGTTGGACTTGTATTGGCTCGCGTTTAATGATGGGAGATTGCTGTTTGATACCATTTGTGAGAGCACCAGTACCATTTGGTAGATTTTCTTTATCGTCATTGGGTTTGGATGCGAGGATAGATTCGGGTAACTCAGGAGCAACCAATGCAGCCGCGCCACTTGGAGTTTCGACGACAGGAGGGGGTTTGTTCCTCCCATTTGCAGCAAATCGTTCACGGTCCATACTGCCCATAGGTTGTGCTTTTTGAATTCTCTGTTGTTTGTCTTGCTCATACTTCTCTCCACTCTTGAGATCTCCTATCTTCATCTGTCTCCACTCTTGCAATTGTTGAACAGCTAGTCGTAGATTTAATTCATCGATGAGACCTTTGGAGAATTCCTCAAAATCATCACGATTCATCATCCTTGCGAAAGGTTTTGCACGAGCGAGAAGATCCCTCTCTTCCTTTGTACGTTTCTTATCAAGAGCAACTGATTTCCGATATTCTAAAAGGTTATGTTCGAATATGACCTTCTTACGATCCGCTCGTTGAGTTAATCGCTGATTGTATATGTTCATTACTGTCATTTTGAGTTCGAATTCCGGTTCCACCTTTCCTGTGGTAGGATTGGTTCCATCTCCAGGTTCGAATGACATTAATTGAACGGCTTCTTCTGCTTCATTCGCATATTCGGTTTCGAATTCTAGACGACCAGGCATGTAGCCTTGAATTTCATGACATGATGGAACACTAGCTGTAGGTTTCTTTTTAGGTTGTGGAGGAGGAGCATTTTTAGCTGCTTCTTTCCGTTCCTCTATTCGTCTCTTCTTTTGAGCTTGAAATTGTTCTCGAGGATGTGCATCCATCAATTCGGTATCATGTGGACTGGCTCGTTTTGGTAATGGGAAATTTGGACTATCCAAATAAACCCTCTTGTAATGTTCTCGAACCTCATCCTTACTTCGAAATCCTCCAATATGATCTGCGATATCTGCCCAAGATCCTAATCCATATATCTCACATCCTTCCAATAATAATAACTCCTCGTCTGCCCCCCAGTCTTTTGTATAAATTGGGACGGAGTTTTGTTCAATGACACGAAATGGATGAGTAGCAGGTTGATGTTGTGAAGAAGATTTTCCATCTGCGAAACATTGTACACATAGGTCGTATTCATTGCAAGCAGAGTGAGCGCATCTAATTCGGACCTGTTGTTGAAGTGATGTTAGATACTTGGACAATCATTGCGGGGGTAACAGATCGGATGCGAATAAAAAAAAACCTAAGAACATACAGTATTTGTAATATCTGCGGAACAGATATCACAAACATATTTAACACCACCTTCACCCCCTCTCATTGCTGTCTTTTTACGAATGATCCCCATGATCAAGGTGGTTGTAAATCTTGACTTTGCGCCACAGCTGATCAATAATCAGAAACAATGAGATTGGGAGACGTTGTTTAATCAAAGTGAGTGATCGTTGCTCGAGGGCAATAACTTCATTGATGGAATTATTTCTTAAATTAATAAAAAGTATTAAAGTTGTTGTGATGTTGATGAAATTGGAAATTGTAACTACAGTCCGTAGGTAGTTGCGATGAGGTTCCGAGAGTGGTCCTCCCATACAGACTGATGTGGCTTGACAAGGCTATGACCGGCTATTAATGGTAACCCGGATTTAACCTACTCGGTATTAGTAATTCATTAGCCACATGAGGCTGAACATTTTTGGCACAGTTTCAAGAAGACTCTACTCCATACATGTACCTGTAGGTATAAAGACTATTGATGATTGACAATAATCGGGTTTTCAATCATACTATAAGAACCTTGGAATATATATATATATATATAGGTATGTAATGGAATACTGCATAGACATAGGTAGTCTAGGAGTATCTAACTTTCACAGACTCACAGAACTGGTGTGAACTGGGCATAGCATACTAGGTAGGTACCTAGGTAGATATCTAGTAGGTAGATAGGTGTCCAGTAGGTTGATATAGATATCAAATCAAGTTTTAAAATTCACGGGATGAACTTTGCAGTTGTGATTGGATGTAACATACTTGAAACTACAGTACCCCGGGAAGAGGAAGACCGTCGTACCTTAGATCGGTCACCGCCCTTCTTATCGGATATTTTGTTATCGGAGTTGCATTTCGGCGTTTTGGGTAAACGTAAACTTCTGCCACACTACCTAGGTACTTTTAACTGTACAACAAGACAAGCACCATAGCGGGAAGAGAGGTGAAGATTGTTAATGGTGAATGTCAGATCAATGAATCCATCGGAAAATATGAAGATATATTAATTCCCATAAAATCCTCTACCTACCACCTACCGTACCCGGACCGACAAGACCTCGGGATGCATTTCTAGTATGAATAAGGTTTTAAGGCATCTTTATACCCTTGGAAATTGATACAATAATGGAACGAACCTTCCCGACCTCCAAACTGACCTAACATGGTAATGATGGACTTGTGTTGGTATTGGTATTCCAAGGGTCTTTACTTGCTCAGCCACTCAATGCACAGTCTAGCATGTAAGATTATCATGCCCCCCTCAAATACAGTGTGCGTGCAGGTTACATTTAACACTTGCCTCCTTACAAACGCTGGCCTAATTCATTTATCGAGACATTGATTTTATTTTTACATCTTTGTACTCCCGTCGTAAAGAATATCTACAGTGAAACAGACACCAAGAGAAGAAGAAGAAGAAGAAGTTCATTGCATTACCTCATTCTTCCTTTCAATATCGATTGTTATAGAAACACAATTCCTTATTGATCCTCCGGCTGTTTCTGTTTCTATTTCTACTTCTCATCATTCTGCTAGTGTTTTTATATTACACTCACTACTACTACTACTACTACTACTCTACTCCTCCTGTACTGGAAAACGATCACTCACTTCACTCACTGACTGACTGACTCACTTACTTTCTCTCATTCCCTCGCTCCCTCTCACTCCCTCATTTCACTTCACTTCATATTATTGGTACGATATCTTGTCTTGTTTGTTGCGTTGACAACTTGGAATCTACCTTACCTTACCTCCCAGACTATCAAACTGTTTTGGCGGGGCAATCACCTGTGAGAGTCGTTTGAAGCTAAATCTTGACCGCAACGCACTGAGCGAACTCAAGTCCCTCGAAGAAATACCGATACCGATACCTTTTAACCTATTACCCATTCATTACAACCACCAAAAGAGGATCATCAATTACAACTTCATACCTACGAATCCTCCTACGACTTATCCTTCTCCCTCTCCCTCCCCCCTCCCTACCGATACAATTTTGTTCCCCATCCCCAAGATGTCTTGGAATATTACCAAGAGTAAGTAAAATTCATTCGATTTCAACCTTCAAACCCAATCAACCTACCTCCTTTAACTTTATCATATTGTTGGTTACCAACACAACGTAACGTCGGAGAAATCAACTCAATTTGAATGCGAATATATCAAACGAAATTATCACTAATTATATCTATCAATTTTTAGAGCTCAAAGAGACGCATCTTGGTCCTCTCGCATCTACCTTTTCTCGAACACCATCTTCACAAACCCTCAAAGATGAGAAATCAAGCATATCAAGTACTACACCATCCGCGAATGACAATGGTATAGGTATGCGCAAATTGTAATCTAGATCATGGAAAAGATACTGACTTTTAAAGCTGCTTCGGAGGCCATAGCCGGTCAACCTCAATCTACTCTTCGACCGGGTATTCTCATCGTTACTCTTCACGAAGGAAATGGATTCTCCCTCCCAGATCAATATAAACAAGTCTTCAGCAGTCATAACCAAAATTCATTATCTGCGGGAAATGGCTTTGCAGTCGCAGGTTCAGTTCGTTCTGGATCTTCAAACCAAGTAGCTGGATCTTATTCAGCTATGAGACCACAGACATCTGGGGGTGGAATCCAAGTTCCTACTAACCATGGTCGAATTTCCTCCAAATACCTTCCCTATGCTTTGCTAGATTTCGACAAGATGCAGGTTTTCGTCAATTCAGTTGCAGGTTCCCCCGAAAACCCTCTATGGGCCGGAGACAATACTCAATATAAGTTTGATGTTTCAAGAGTGACTGAGTTAGCCGTTCATTTATATCTTCGAAATCCAAATGCGGTTCCAGGATCCGGTCGAAGTCAGGACATTTTCCTCGGCGTTACTCGCATCAACCCACGATTCGAAGAAAAGCATAAATATGTCGAGGATCCTAAATTGGGGAAGAAAGACAAGGAAAAGGCCGCTGCGGAATTCGCCAGACGAGAGAGCACGTTGGGACAGAGTGGACCGGAATGGTTAGAAGTTCAATATGGTACAGGAAAGATTCGAATTGGAGTCGAGTACGTTGAGAATAGAACGAGAGCATTGAAGATTGATGATTTCGAACTATTGAAAGTGGTTGGAAAAGGAAGTTTTGGAAAGGTTATGCAAGTCAAGAAAAAGGATACCCAACGAATTTACGCCCTCAAGACCATTCGAAAGGCCCACATCATTTCACGATCCGAGGTCGCACATACATTGGCAGAACGATCCGTCCTCTCTCAAATCAACAATCCTTTCATCGTACCTCTCAAGTTCACCTTCCAATCACCAGACAAGTTATATTTCGTCTTGGCATTCGTCAACGGTGGTGAACTTTTCCATCATCTTCAAAAGGAGTCTCGCTTCGACATCAATCGTTCGAGATTTTACACAGCCGAACTACTTTGTGCTTTGGAATGTTTACATGGATTCAACGTCATTTACCGTGACTTGAAACCAGAGAACATTCTATTGGATTACTCAGGTCACATTGCACTTTGTGATTTCGGGTTGTGTAAACTTGATATGAAGGATGAAGATCGTACCAATACCTTCTGTGGAACTCCCGAATACTTGGCACCGGAGTTGTTGTTAGGTCAAGGTTACACTAAGACGGTTGATTGGTGGACCCTTGGTGTTTTGCTTTACGAGATGCTGACTGGTTTACCTCCTTTCTATGATGAGAATACCAATGAGATGTATCGCAAGATTTTGAGCGAGCCATTGAACTTCCCAGGTCCCGATATCGTTCCTCCTGCTGCTAAGGATCTATTGCAGAAACTCCTCGACAGAAAACCAGATCAAAGATTGGGTGCAAATGGTGCATCGGAAATTAAGGCTCATCCTTTCTTCCACAGTATTGATTGGCGAAAATTACTTCAAAGAAAGTATGAGCCTACTTTCAAGCCTAATGTGGTATGTGTTATTTCTATTTCTATTCCCGTCAATATCAAACATACTAATGAATCATAGACGGATGCTCTTGACACCAAGAACTTTGATGAGGAATTTACATCTCAAGCACCAGCAGATTCATTGGTCGAAGGTGGACAGCTATCATCAACTATGCAAGAACAATTCACGGGATGGTCTTACAATAGACCGGTTGCGGGATTGGGTGATGGTGGTGGTAGTATCAAGGATCCAAGTTTCGTAGGAAGTGTACAGGATAGATAGATGAAGGTCACCTCAAGGCTAAAAGGAAAGAGGAACCTGGCTGGTAGTTCTGGAAATGACCAGAGGGTGGTATGATGATATGACGTCAACTTAGCTACGAGGTAGTCTTTTCTTGAGAGAGATGGCAGTTTCGGAATTGAATTCGTTTGAGGGGTTACTCTGTTCTTTTAGGTAGGAGATAGATGCCGTCAAATTCTAAGGACACCAGATGAATTAGCTAGTATAGAAATGGTTATCGTTTCTCCAAAGTTTTGAATCATGATCGAAATCAGAATCAAACAAGAGAGAGAGGCGTCAACCTCAAATCCAGTGGGATCTAAAAAATTTATCCTCAGAACGAGGATCCTGAAATCGAGGGTTTGCTCTACTACCTAGGTACTATAAAGCGTGGTGTGAGGGTATGAGGTCACTGAGGTGAGAGGGGAGGGGGGAGTAATAAAGTTTCGGCGAGAGATGCTCATTTGGGATTCACCGAGATATTTGGATACCTTACCTAGGTACCTATGATGTGATGTGATAGGTAAGAGGGTAAGGTAAAAGAGGGTCTGGACTTTGGAAATTTGGGATAGATTTTGATTTTGATTTATGATGGAGTAATCAATATAAAATATGCTTGATGCTTAGTCATCGAATCGAGTTGGCTGGATCGAAGGAGAAGGAGAAGGAAGGATGGAAGATGAAAGATGGGATTTTATACTAATTAGTCGGAATCACTTCTGATGATGATGATGATAATGATGATGATTGGGGAGGAGCCATTGGTGGGTAGGTAGGTAGGTAGGTAGGTAGTAACGGGTGGGAAATATAAATGTAAATTGATTGATTTGTACTCTATTGTACTGTCTTGTCCATACTCGGGTCTTCTTTTTTTATGCCACTATCCCACCACTCGCGTATATATTATTGGTTGGCTTGATGCTGGTTGGGTTGAATGAGAGGGGATGGATGATGATGGGATGGGACGTCATAAGCGATTTGATTCATTCCGATGGATTGAAGAAGAATCAAATCAACAACAAGAGCTTGACCCCTCCTCTCATTTCCCTCCTTTTTTCTCTTTCCATCCCGTCTCTTCTTTCAGGATAGAATATCTAGATACCTTAGGTACTTACCTACTTACCTACTTATCAACATCCATATCTCAATTGAATACTCATTCATATCTACACAGGAAAGATTCTTGATCTGAACTGTTCTGCATATTGTTGAATAAGGTATGTAACCTTTTTCTATGATAATTGCATAGAAAGGGTTGAGTGTAACCTCAAGATCCAATGTTTTGAATCCAAAGGAAGAAGATGGGACCTGGATGGCCAGTGGATGATGGGTGCCACAACTTTTACCCCACCTCTATACCGAAGTTTCCAGAGTCCCAGATCTATAATCTAACAACAGATATTCTATTTATTCCTGTCAACTGACAATATAAATCTATTTGCAGACCATCGGAGATACTAGGAATATCAATTTATACTTTCGGAGAACCTGTGAAGTTGAAATATAAAGGTAAGTTTCCCCCTTTCCTTTCCAAATCAAGCTATCTCAAATACATACCTTATAAACATCTGTTAAAGAACTACCTACCCATTGAACAACAGCTACTCATAATCCAACCGCATTTCATATTCTTGTCCTGGTTCTAATATCATCTTCACATAGTTTCCCCCTTTAATATCATATCCAACAACCCAAACAAAATCTACAAATATGCCTCAAGCTACCGAACTCAACTCATGGAGTGCTCTCCAATCTCACCATGATTCAGTTGGACGAAACTTTATCCTCAAAGAGGAATTCAAAAAGGATCCTCAACGATTTGAGAAATTCTCCAAGACCTTCAAGAACACTGCCGATAATTCCGAGATTCTCTTTGATTTCTCCAAGAATTTGATCAACGAAGAGACAATCAAGGCATTGGTGGCAGTTGCCAAAGAAGCTGGCGTTGAGAAATTACGCGATGAGATGTTTGCTGGCGAGAAGATCAACTTTACTGAAGATCGTGCCGTTCTTCATGTGGCATTGAGAAATGTCACAGGTGAGCCTATTATGGTGGATGGCAAGGATGTTATGCCGGGTGTTAATAAGGAGTTGAAGCATATGGAGGAATTTTCTGAGCAGATCAGAAGTGGAGAGTGGAAGGGATATACTGGAAAACCATTGACTAACATTGTCAACATTGGTATTGGTGGTTCTGATCTGTAAGTATCGAGGCATGATAACTGGGATGCGGGCTAATCGTTTGTAGCGGTCCAGTTATGGTTACTGAAGCTCTTAAGTTCTACGGTGCTAGAGAACAAACCCTTCACTTCGTTTCTAATATCGATGGTACACATATGGCTGAGGCATTGCAAGCTTCTGATCCAGAAACTACTCTCTTCTTGGTTGCTTCCAAGACCTTCACCACTGCAGAGACTGTCACCAATGCCAACTCCGCAAAAGAATGGTTCTTGAAGAAGACTGGTGGAAAGGGTGATATTGCCAAGCACTTTGTTGCTCTCTCTACCAATGAAGCAGAAGTTACCAAGTTTGGTATTGATGCTAAGAACATGTTCGGATTCGAAAGTTGGGTAGGAGGTAGATACAGTGTTTGGAGTGCAATTGGTTTGAGTGTTGCTATTCACATTGGATTCAAGAATTTCCATGAATTTTTGTCTGGAGCTCATGCTATGGATATGCATTTCAAGAATACTCCACTCGAGGAGAATATTCCAGTTCTTGCTGGTCTTTTGAGTGTTTGGTATTCTAATTACTTTGGTGCCCAAACTCATTTGGTTGCTCCGTAAGTTTCAATCTCCTGCTCGGGTCTTGTATGAATACAGCTAATTGATGAAATAGATTCGATCAATATCTTCACCGATTCCCAGCTTATCTCCAACAACTTTCCATGGAATCTAATGGCAAAGCTGTCTCCCGTGATGGAAAGATCGTTCGCTACACAACCGGTCCAATTCTTTTCGGTGAACCAGCTACAAATGCTCAACATTCTTTCTTCCAACTTGTTCATCAAGGTACTAAGTTGATCCCATCCGATTTCATCATGGCTGCCGAATCCCACAACCCAATTGATAACAACAAACATCAAAAGATGTTGGCATCAAACTTCTTCGCTCAAGCCGAGGCTCTCATGATCGGAAAAGGAGAAGAAGAATTAAAGGCCGAAAACACCCCAGTTGAATTATACAAACACAAGACCTTCTTGGGTAACAGACCCACTACATCTATCCTCGCCCAGAAGATCACTCCAGGTACTCTTGGTGCTTTGATCGTTTATTACGAACATCTTACCTTTACCGAGGGAGCAGTTTGGAACATTAACAGCTTTGATCAATGGGGTGTCGAGCTGGGTAAGAGCTTGGCTAAGAAAATCCAAGCAGAGTTGGATGTGAGTGGGGATGTGGGAGAGCATGATGGTAGTACCGGTGGATTGATTAAGGCTTTTAAGAGAAAGTCCAATATTTAAATGGGATGAGTATCCGGGAAGGAAGACGTGAGGGATATCTAGGATGGGACTGTCATATGTGACGTGGTAATTTTTTGATGTGAAATGAAATGAAATGGTTCTCTCTTGTTGATATGTATGTATGGATGGATGGATGGATGGATGATACAGATGGTTGCTATGGATGGGGAAGATATACAAAAACCGATACATCTGGATAGCACGCAGATCATGAATGGAAAATCAATAGGAATCTGAATCTGAATCTGAATACAATTATCTATTCTTTTCTCTTGCTCTGCATCGGTATCAGTATCTAATGCGTAGAGTGGAAATGGATGGATGTATTTTGATGACCTGACCTATCTAAACTTCCCTCCCGTTCCGCACCGGACCGTTACGGTACCTGCGGCCGCTAGCGTTCGAGGCTATTTTGGGATGGTGCGTGCATGGATCATGCAGGCCCGCATGGATAGATGAAAGAGCACGGGAGAAAGAGAGGGAGGGATGGATGGAGCTTGGTGGTGTGGTGAGCTTTATTTAATTCTTCGCTTGGTTTCTTGGATGATTTGATGGATTGACATTGACATTGAAATTGAAATTGATTTTGATGTGAAAGTGGAATTGGAAGTGGAATTGAATTTGTTTTTGGGTTTTCTTTTGATGAAGAGGTTTTTGAATCTTGATACCTAGGTAATCTTGATGGGATTAAGGATTAAGGATTACGGATTAAGGATTAAGGATTAAGGATTTTACGTGCGCTGCTGCGCTGCTGAATAGTTGACGGGCTGGGATTGGCTTGGATTGGATAGGTAATTGGTAATTGGTATTGGGAAATAGAGGTGAGGGAAATAGAATTGAGATTGTGAGAGAGAGAGAGAGAGGTCAACGAACGTGAACGTGAATGAGAGGGGTATTGGAAGGATAAGGAGAAGCAGGATATTGGAATATTGCAAGATAAGAGAGACAAGACAGACAAGACTGGACAGGACAGGACTGGAGAATTTTACATACATACATACATATACACAGATTCGCGCGAAAGACGAAGACGGAAGACGAAAACGAAGACGAAGACGAAAGACGAATTACCTACCTACCTACCTACCTACACAACACACCAACCACAAAAACACAAAAACAAACAATGCGCACACGCTCCATCCTTCTCGCCCCTGTCCTCATGGGCATGGCGCGCGTGGCGTGGGCGGCGGGTGTAGATGCAAATGCGAATGGGAATGCGAAGGGAGGGTTGGATATAGATGATGAGAATCTGCCGCTTCCGATGTATCATTTTGGTAAGGGCATCGGGGTTGAGTGTATGGAGAGGGATGTGTGAGTTGGTTTTTCTTCCTTTCTTTTCTTTGGGGGGGGGGAGAGGAGGGATGGGAGGGGAAAACCCATTCGAGCGCAGCGAGCTTGGGGGTTTGGGGGCTTGCCCCCATGAAAAGGGCGGGAATGGAGTGAAAAGGAAAAGGAGGAAAGCGGGTGGGAGAGTATGAATGAGGATTGTGTGTGCCGATGCAGTCGAATTGGATTCCATGGATTTCGAGATGCGACTATCAAGGCAATGCGGAGATATATGCAATATTGGGGGATGAGACAAAACGAGACAGAGATGAAGATTTATGAATGAAAGCTAACGATTTTCCATCAGTAATACAGGAGAACATATTCAACTCGAGGATAATTCCTTAAAATACATACCTTTTCCGATATGTAACGAAACGGGAAAACCATTGGAATTGAAATATGGAGTCGAAGAAGGTTCGTTCTAATACATTTGTGATATGTCTATCGCCGATTATACAAATACATAGCTAATGTCTTTCAATACAGAACTCAATTGTACAATCCCCCTAGTAACAGATTCATTCTTTCACCTCCTGGAATTCTACATCCACTCTGACGCTCCCCTCTCCTGTCGAATCCCCTCTCGTCCAGCTCCCACCGTTCACCACGCAAACTCCTACCCAAACTACAAGCAAGAATACATCCCCCTCGTTTTCGCTCTATCGGGAACCCTCCAACTCTCTCACCTGCACATCTCCACCCACCTCAACGTCCTCCTTCACAGCGTCGCCAAACATCATCTGCAAAAACACGACAGCGGGGTTATTGATAGCGGCGTCGCATATAGCACCAGTCCACTAAGTCACATCACGGGTCCAGCAGCTCTCACAAAGAAACTCATCATCGGCGATGAATTACCCCTCAGATTGAGCGTCAGATGGTTCCCCACGCCACTCCTACCCAGGGAAAATGGAAAGGTAGAATGGAATGGCTTGGGCGGTCACGTCAGCTGGTTTATGATCGGCTATGTCCTCGTGGCTTTTGGCGCCGGCGCAACGGTCATGGGCGCTTGGATGGTCGGCTGGGAAGTCCCTCGTCGGATGAAAGGGTGGAGCGGCAGGTTGGCGAGGGCTGGTGGCTTGGGTGCTGCGAAGAGTATGGGTCTAGGTGGTGCTACGCCGTTGGGTTATGGCGTTGCCGGGAATGGAAATGCGAATTCTTATGGTGGTAATGGTGGTGCGGTGGGGAATGGGTGGGGATTTGTTGGCGGTGGTGCGGGGAGAGCGGATGGGAAGAGGGATTAGGATTTTATTGCATTGCATTGGATTTGATTTGATTGGATTTTGTTACATTGAAGTTGAAGTTGGGTTGCGTTGGGTTTAATGGTGGTGGTAATGTTGGAGAACTTTTTTTTTTGGAGGGGAGACTGGAGGGGGGGACTAGAGGGGGGAGGAGACTAGAGGGGTTTCTTCTTTCCTTCTTTTATGGGGAATGATGAATTAGAATAAATGGGGTTTTTACCTAGACTTATCTATTTATTGTTTTTTTTTGGTTCGGCTCTGCAAACCCAATTTGAAAATTTATTTGTGAGATGAGGTGAGGTGAGGTGAGGTGCGGAGAGATGGGATGGAATGAGGTGGGATGGAATGGGATGGGATGGGATGGGTGATTCTTATTGGTTATTGTATTGGTTCTTGTATTGGTTCTTGTATTGGTTCTTGTATTGGTTCTTGTATTGGTTCTTGTATTGGTTCTTGTGTTGTTGATGAATGGTGACTACCTACCATAGGTAGGTGGTTTGTAGAGTTAGTTTTTTTTGGGGGGTGAGGGTGAGGGCGTGGGTGTAAAAGTAGATAATTAGTCTTCGGTTTGTAATTTTATTGGGTGAGATTAACTACTAACTAGTACATTCGAATATGTGAGGATGGTAGGAGGGCCGGAGGATTGATATTTGAGGTGGATGGAGATGGTATGAGAATGGAGAGGATAGGTTAGGGGGACGGACGCATGGATGGATGGATGGATGGATGGATGGATGGAGAGGGATAAGACAACTTTGTAAGTAAATGGGATTAGAGGGAGATGGATATGCACGTGGACGGATGGATATATCGATGAAAAGTCGAGTCGAGTCGAGTTGAGTCGAGTTGAGTTGATAATATGGCTTTACGTCGGGAGTTTAGATTGTAGTATTTCCTTGCTTATGGACTATATGTGGGTAGATCGGAATCTTGATTCATATATGCAGAATTATATATACATCATGATACACATGATACACATGATATGATTCTGATATGTAAGGTAAAATAAGGTAAGGTAAAATAAGGTAAGGTAAAATAAGGTAAGGTAAGGTAAGGTAAGGTAAGGTAAGGTAAGGTAAAATAAGACCTGAAGCTGAGAATTGAGCGAGTGAAGGCATTGATAGACTGATAGGATGATGTGATACCTTTTCTATGGCCCGGGTTTAGATGGTTTTCTTAACGCTTTGCTGTTTGGCGGCGGTGGTATTGTCGATAGTAAGAGAAAGACGCTTATACATGTCTATACCCATGATTATTGCTATGTCGGAGTTAGTGGTGATGTAATCTTTTGCCAATGATCACGATAATATAATATGGTAGATTTTGAAGACTTTGTATGTAGACTCACGAGCGTGCAAAGGATGTGAGCAGGAAAATGGAAGAAAAGGGAAGAAAGAAAACATGACGTAAATAGGGAGATACGTACACAATAAAATATAAGGACCGTAGAGAGTGGTCAGATCAATCTTTTGCGAGTGGGTAATAGGCCAGTAGAGATATTCGTGCATGCAGACGAGGGTTGTGAGAAATACTTCGAGGGCGTAGGGGAGAAGAATTAGAGGAGTTTTGGGGGAATCTGTGATAGGGGGGGATGTTAGTTTAGATTATTTGGGAGGGCAAAGGAGACGAGAAGAAAAAAAAAAGGGAGGGGGGGTGGAGAGGAGCACATAATTGATCGAGGGAGAAAATGAGTGGGAGAGGGGGAAAATGGGGGAATGGGAGCTAGGGAAGTCAAATACATATATATGTGGAATGGAGGAGGAGCAGGTGACTTCAAAGGGATTCAATGATTGAGAGTATGGGAGAAGGGTATTATTTCTTGGTATGCGGTAAAATGAAATATGGGTGTATAAGACATGATGCGGAGATTTATGAAGCATAACACCATCACCCCGAAATTCGAAAATGGGCACAGGGAAATATCGCATGATAATCTGCTCCCATGGATTGTCATTTACTTAAATGAGAATTTGGGGTTGGAATTAGACCAAGGGTATTGTGCTCCTTGAAGCACACATCACGAACTCGAGTCATACCATTTTCCCATTATCCCACCTGGAGAATCTCGCGGCATATCCCCTTCCCCTCCCCTCCCCTCCCCTCTCATCCACTCCAAACCCTCAGCTCAACCCCCTTAATCACAAACTCCACGGTAAAATCATAACACAAATAAGAAAAGAAACAAACTCACTCCTCAATAATCCCCCAACAGCCCAAAAACTCACGGGCACATGAACCAACAACTCCAACCAAATAAAAAGCTGAAAATAGACAGGTGGCGATACGAAAAATAAATCATTGTAGGTTGTGATGTAGAAAGTTTTGATTGAGGTGAGGAAGGATGGGGTAAGGGAGGGAGGGTAGATGGCTTGGAGATCCATTACTGTATTTGGGGGAGGGGGTTAGTGAGTGTTGGTGAAATAAGAGGAAAAGGGGGCGGGGGGAGGGGATTGCATTGCAATGGATTGGGAGAAGGGGGAGGAATAGGATATTTGGGAAAGAGGGAGAGAACATACGAAACATAACGGGAATATGAGTTAGGAAATAGATGAGGTAAAGAAGGTCGAATTTGCGGGAGAAGATTGAGGTTGCCATTTTGAGTGGATTTTCGATAGGATGTGCCTCAAAGAAGGGACCTGACGCAATTTTTGTATCGTGAAAGCCTTGATTTCTTCGATCAATCACAATTTTCGATGTATCGCACGAAAATGATGATGTTGAGGACCTCTGGAGTGTTGAGAACCCGTCAAACACGACTTTGAGGCGAGACTGGATAATCATGTGACTTTGTGCGGAAATGAGGTCCCCGCACATCGTTTTCCAACCACGATGAAGCATCACATCTTGAAGCTGGTTTCTTCTCCTTTCTCTTTACATGCAAGTTTGTATGCGGCTGAGAATGATTTGTTTACTCATCATCCCCCAATATTCACAATATCTATTGTCCTCACTCAATTTGGCCTTTCGCAAACAAGACGAAAGTGGGCATATGCGTGATATTTCCGAGTCCGTAGAATTTCCAAAATTCCATGCCTTGTCGCTCGTTGATCACTTTGGTGTAATCCTCAGGTTTATTTTACCAAATCATACATGATCATATGGAGGCATCAAGTGATGTTTTGCTTGATTACTATTCTTTATCCAGCGACATTGATGCATCGCATTCTGTGTTCAGTGAACCGCAAATGATTAGTGAACGGGATACACAATATGTAATCAAGTTCGATTAAATGTTTAGTGAACACTCTCCAGTTCCATCGGAACTATCACAATTGCGAATTATTGTATTTATCATCAGTATCTCAGGATTTATGTATAAATTAGTTGTTTGCGTTGATATAAGGCAAAGTAAACAATTAAAATCTATACTACCAATCTTCATTCTGAGCCAGCGCACTCAAGACCAAGTTTCCAAACACAATGTCATCTCATCAAACATCCAAGATCTTCATCATTGGTGGTACAGGAGCCCAAGGTATACCTGTTATCAAGGCTCTCGTCGCCGACAAGAAATATAAAGTTAGGGTTCTAACCCGTGATAAAACATCCGCCAGAGCCCAGCAACTTCTTGCTCTTGGCAATGTTGAACTCTTCGAAGGTACCTTTGCCGACGAAGATGTTCTCCGTGCTGGCTACAAAGGCTGTGATGGAGCATTCGTCAATATCGATGGTTTCAACACTGGTGAAAAGACCGAAATATTCTGGGCAATTCGTTCTTATGAAATCGCCATCCAAGAAGGAATTAAATTTTTTGTCTATGGCAATCTTGACTACGCATTGAAGATAAGTGGATGGCAGGAAAAATATCATGCTGGTCATTATGATGGAAAAGGAAGAATTGGTGAATGGATCTTATGGCAGAATCAAAGTAATCCCAATGGGATGGGTGCAGCTTTGTTTACCACAGGCCCATATATCGAAATGTCAATTACGGGAAGAACAGTCATGACACCTACAGTAGAAGATGGAATTTTGACATGGAGAGTCCCATTGGGAGATGGTGCCGTCCCGCATGTCAGTTTGGAGGATTGTGGATTCTACGTTCGATGGTTATTCGATCACCCTGAGCGTACCAATGGAATTGACCTCCAAGTTAGCATTGGCGATATAACTTACACCGAAATGGCAACAGAATTCGAAAAAGTCACAGGCCACCCTGCTCAATACATTCATACCGATGTCGACGAATATTTCGAGCGTTTTGGACCAGCAGCTGATACACCGGCTGGGGTTAATGCGGATCCGAAGGATAAAGCGACGATGACTATTAGGAGGAATTTTACGGCGTGGTGGACTCAGTTTAGAGAAAGATTGTTGGAGAGGGATTATAGTTTGTTGGATGAGATTCATCCTGAGAGGATTAGAAGTGCGGAAGAATTCTTTAGGAGAGAAGACAAGAGATTGAGAGAGGAGTCAGATGGGGAGATTGGGTTGTGGGAAAGTGTTCAGCCGGAGAATTTGAAGCATATATTGAAATTAACGGAGGATGGGAGGAAGGGCAAGTTGTAAGGAGTAGTATTACTGAGTTAAGAGGATGTTAATGTGGTGAGAATTGGGGGCAGCTGTTTGCGTGGAGATTCACACTTTCCCATTCTTGGTTCGTCCGGTAATTATCAGGTGTTGAGGAGACTGGCTGTATTTTCTTTCCAGAGAAAAGAGAAAAGGGGGAGTGGGTGTGGGTGTGGGGCATCTGCTCTGTCTCGAAACATTCGCCTTTCTCTTCAAAGGCCCTATCTTTTACTCTCTGAGATATTTAAACTTCCACCTATTCGAAGTGCCATCCATATGTTTCTAATCCTAATGTCACAAGAATTGCATGTTTCCAAAGTCATAACATCAATACTCTCACATCAATTAAACATTTCGCAATCTGTACGGTCGGCCATATAGTAGGTTAGTATCACATCGCTTTTTTCACTTTTTTCACTTTTTTCACTTTTTTCACTTTTATAGCTTTTATAGCTTTTATAGCTTTTAGTTCTTTTTTATTAATACTAAATTTTGACTTAATTTCTATAATATTATATATTGTTAGATAATAATATATTAGCTAATTAAATCTTTTAGATTATTTTAAATAAACTATTATACAATATATTAAGCTTTTTTTCTAAAGTATTGTATAATATATTTGTAAATCCTTTTTTCAATTATATGCAAATCTTTTTTTAATAATTTTAATATTATTATTATTATTAATACTTTAAAAATAATCCAGGCCTTTTTAATTATTATATAATACAATTTCCGCAAAAAATATTATATAGTATATAATACTATTTCCAAAAAAGTTATAATTTCTATAACTTTTTTTATTATTTTTTTTATTATCTTTTTTGTTATTTTTGTTATTATACTTTTTGTTACTTTTTTTATTATTTTTAAAATTGTACAAATTAATCTCTTTTTTATTATTTTAATTAATCTAAATTCAATTTATTTGATAGGCATTTTTGTTTGTACAATGTAAAAATGGGTTTAATTTATATAATAAAATAAATTTAATTTGTATAATAGAATAAATTTAGTTTATATAATAGAATAAATTTAATTTGTATGATGAAAATGTAATAAAGGTATAATAAAAATGTGATGATAATAATGAAGTATTTGTTTGTAAGTTTTATATAATCACAATTTTTATATATTAATTAAAAAATTTATATAATTAAGATAAATAATAATTAATTTGTATAATGAAAAAAATAGATAATAATTGATTTGTATAATAAAATAAATTGATTTGTATAGATAAGAAATATAAAATTAAAAAAATTGAAAAGATTGAAAGAATAAAAAAATTTTGATTTTATAAAAAAAGAAATAAATATTGATTAAACAATTAAAATTAATATATAATAATTAATCGATTATTGATATTATTGTATAAAAAAAAAAATATTAATATATAAAAAAAATAATAAAATTAATTTGAAATTATTTTTTTTAAATAATTTTATTATTTTTATTTATTTTTTTAATTTTTTATTTAATTTGAATAAATATTTTTGTAAAAATATTATTCTTTTCTTCACAAAATACTTTTTCAAAAATATTATTATTAATATATTAAATACATCTTATTAAAAAAATATTAATTTACTATTAACAAAAATATTTATTAAAATTTCTGTTTTAAATCTATATTATTAAACCAGTAGTAAAAGCAAAAGCATAAGTCCGATGTTTACCACAGCTCCTCGATTCACTTATAAAACAATCAAATAAAAAAAATACAAAAAATAAAATTATACGAAAACCTTAATTTTCCGTAAAATTATATCTTTAAGTGTTGGAATATACCATAGGGGAGATGACCATGCATATATGCATATATATGCTTTCAGTTGACCATATATTATTAAAAGGTTCTAACTAAAATGACCTAATTATATGCCCTTTAATGCCATACTAGCCTATACTAATTCGTAAACTAATACTATACAATTCGTACGTTCGTACAATATAATTTATATAATTCGCATAATCCATTTATCCGACACTGGCAATTTTCTAAAAAGATCGAAGAGATCATGTGAATCGGCATTCCCACTAGCTAGTAGCTCCTCCCATCATGCCTTGATATACCACTATCCTATTCCATCCTTCCGTCGCTGTCGTAGGTGGCGTAGTTGTATTAAAACTTGAAGTTGAAATAAGGTTCGAGGCTGAAACATATATAGAATCGAAGTGCAGGGGGTAGGTGTACGTAGAATCGAAGTGCAGAGGGTAGTAGTTCGTAGATTCGAAGTGCAGAGGATAGTAGTTCGTAGATTCGAAGTGCAGAGGATAGGTAGAATCGAAGTGTCGGGGATCGTAGGTTCGATCGTAGAAAGTGATTCGTTCGTAGAGAATGATTCGTTCGAAGCTGGTAGATCACTTTCTTGTAGAACTAGTATATCGCTTTCCTCTGGAATGTGTTCTTCTGAAATATGCTTTCCTGGTAGTTCTGAAATATGCTCTTCTGGTAGTTCTGAAATATGCTCTTCTGGTATATGCTCTTCTGAAATGAGCTTTTCTCGCATATGAGGAACTGAAATTTCATCTTCTCGCGGAACCAGCATATTTTCTTGCTGCATACGAGCATCTGAAATATGATTTTCTTGCATGTGAGAACCTGAAATTAATATGCGAGAACCTGAAATTGATGGATTTTGAAGAGTTGAAACTAGTAGATTTTCAGGGACTGGAACTAGTAGATCTTGCTTTTTCCGAAGTTGTTCAGCGTGCTCTCGCAGGGTATAAGATCTAAGCTTTACATATCGATCTAGTAGTGCCTCTTCGACCTTTTTAGAGAGTTGCCAGTATCGGATAAATAAATCATGCGAATCATGTGAATTATACTGTACGAACGTACAAACTGTATAGTACTAGTCTACAAACTAGTATAGGCTAGTACGGCATCAAAAGGCATATAATCAGGTCATTTTAGCTAGAACCTTTTAATATGAATAAGGTGCTGAGTCTCACAACCCAGGCTCCTGATCTGTGATATCTGATTTCACTGATCAGTGTTGGAATATACCATGGGGGAGATAACCATGCATATATGCGTATATATGCTTTCAGTTGACCATGTATTATTAAGAGGTTCTAACTAAAATGACCTGATTATATACCCTTTGATGCCGTACTAGCCTATACTAGTTCGTAGACTAGTACTATACAGTTCGTACGTTCGTACGGTATAATTCATATGATTCGCATGATCCATTTATCCGACATTGAGATTAATTTTGCTATTTACAATTACTATATTCACTTTCAAAATGATTTGATATACATCGATATTTAGAAAACAGCTTTATTATATTTTTTTGTATTAATATTTAATATTTCCTGTATATTAAATTTTAAAAAACATTTCGATTTTAAATTAAAAGTTTATTAATATATAATAAATATTGATCTCAAAATTAACAAAATTTTATAATATTAATTATAAATTTTATATCATATTTTAATATATTAAGAAAAGCTTGTTATAAATCATTTTTACAAAATAATTCTAATTATTAAAATATATATTGTAATCTTGAATTTTAATTAAAAAAAATATTTTGAAGCATTTGTTAAATAAAAGAATTATATTAAATAAATTTTTTATATTATTTATTAAATTAAAATTAAAAATTTTTTTTATTTGTATATATTTATATTGATTTGAAAAGTATTTTGATATTATAAAATTAAAATTGATTAATTAAAATTATAAATTTAATAAATTAAATATTAATTAAAAGATATTGTATTAAATTATAAAAGGAATAATATTTTTAATATATAATAATAATTTTGTTTTTTTTTTATATTAAATCCAACAAAAATAATTTAATAATAAAATTTCGAAAATCATTTTATATTATAAATTAAATAAATAATTAATTAGTATTAAATCTTTTTAATAATAATAAATAATAAAAAGTTATAAAAAAAAAATAAATTTATTTTTTATATAAAATCCCAATATTATAATATTATTTTAATTATATAATAATATATTTTAGATGTATAAATAAACAAAAAGTAAAAAAAATTTTATTTACTTTTTGTTTCCTTTTTTTTTTTAATATTATATATATATTTTTATTTTTATTTTTTATAAAATATTCAAATTTTTTTTAAATAATTTATTATTATAATATTTTGTTTTTTTAAGAATTATTGAAATAGCGAAAAAAAATAATTAGATAATTATATTCAATATAAATACTATTTTTTTTTGTTTAAATCTTTAATCCTCAAAAATCCCAGATCGAAAAACTTTGTGAAAAAAATCTCAAGATTATTTATTTTTTTAAAACAATTTTATTATTTTAAAAATAATAATTTTGATTTTGAATTGGATTTTTTTAATATAAAAATTATTATTAAACAATAAAAATTATATAATAAAGTAAATAATTATAAATTTAATAAAATCTATAAAAAAGTTTTTAATATTAAATATTATAAAAGCTTTGTATTTTATTAAAAAAAAAGCAAATAAACTATTAATTTAATAAGTTTTAATTTTATTAATATAAAAAACCTTATAATTTTTTTTAATTTATAAATTATTAATTAAGAAAAAAAATTGGTTTAATTTTATAAGGCTTATTAATTTGTAATTATATTATATATAATTCCTTATAGAAATATAATAGAATTATATAAATAATATTTGGCAAAATTAATAAAATTTAAAGAATAAAATAATCGTTTTAATATTTATAATTTTTTAATTAATATTAAATTATAAATTATTAAATCTTAAAAAATATATTGGGTAAAATTCAATTTAAATATTAAATTTGTTATATATATATTATTTGAATAAAAATTATTTTAAAACTATATTAAATTATATTTACAAATTTTAAATTATAAAATATTTTCAAATATAAAAACAAAAATTAATCTTATTTTTTTATAATTCTAATTTGATATAAAGAAAAAAAAAGAAATTATAGAGTAAACTAAAAAAATTATATAAGATATTACAAAAAAAAAATTTAAAAAATATTTATATAATAAATCCTTTATTTTTTTATTTATTACTTTTTTATCTGCAAATACAAAATATCCACATTATAATAAAATTATTAAAGATAATTTTTTTATTAATATAAATAACAATAAAAAAAAAGTTATAATTAAATTAATAAATAAAAAAACAAAATTAAAACTAAATATTAAAATAAAATTTATTAATAATATTAATATAATTAAAAAAGAAAAAAAAAATAATAATAAAAATAATTTTTTATTATTTAATTTATTAAATATAAAAAAAAAAAGAATAATAATAGAAATAATGAAAAAAATGATAATAAAAAGAATAATTGTTAAAGTAGAAAATGCAAGGAATCAATTAGATCAATAATAACTCCAAGACTTTTTATTATTTTTCTAAATAAAATTTTTATTATCTTTTTAAATAATTAGTAATATACTGTTAATTACTATTTAAATAACAATATTTCGTTCAACATAAAACTTTGCAAATTTTCGAAATCTTTTTCGTTTAATTATATAAATCTGTTTTATATATATTAATATTTTATAAATTAAATATTATGTTGGAGATTTGTTATTAATCAATGTTGAATATTAGCGATCATTGGTATATTAATTTCAAGTTTAAATTTTATGTTTAAATATTTTTTTTATTTTTATTATTTTTAGATTTATAATAAAGCTTTTTTTTTAAGATATTTTATTTAAAAAATTTTATTTATTGGAATTTATTATTTATATATATTAAGATATTTTTTTGGTTTATATTTTTATAATTATTTTTTTATATAAATGATAATTTTTAGATATTAATTTATTTTTATTAATTTAAAGTTTATATTATTAATAAAATATTGATTTTAGATAAAATATATTTTAATATTATATATTTATATTGTTTTATTTTTTTTAATTTATTAAAATTTTTATAAATATTTGATAAATATTGATTAAATATTGAAAATTATTTTAATAATTTTATTTTTGAAGTTTTTGTATTTAAAATTTTTTTTTTAATATAAAAAAACGAAGATTTTATTGATTTTTTTATTAAATAATTAAATTTTATATTTTTTATTGTTAAAAATATTTATATTTTTTTTGTTTTTATAATTTAAAATTCGAATTTTTAATTTTTATTAATATTATTTTTTATATTTTTTTATATATTTTTTTTAATTAATTTTTTTATTAATATTATAATTTTTTTTATTTTTTTTATAACAATTATTTAATATTTTGTAGATATCTTTATAATTTTTATTAAATTTATT
Organism: Ciborinia camelliae; assembly: GCA_025890175.1. Classification (NCBI taxonomy): domain Eukaryota; kingdom Fungi; phylum Ascomycota; class Leotiomycetes; order Helotiales; family Sclerotiniaceae; genus Ciborinia; species Ciborinia camelliae. Next base: position 4,837,000 of record JANPYM010000001.1, read on the forward strand.
TATTTTTATTATATAAAATTAATTAATTTTTATAAGATTAAAAAAATATTAAAAAAAAAATAATATTATAAATTAAAAATATTTATTTTTTAATAGTTTTTTATTATTATATAATAAATATATTTGTAAAAAAAAGTTTTATAATTTGTTATTTAAATAGTTTTATTTTAATATTAATTAATTATTTTATTATTAATAGGAGTATAATAATATAAAATTAGATTTTATTAAAAAACAAAAAGTATAAAGTTATTTTGTTTTTTATTAAAAAAAATATATTTTAATTATTTTTATTACAATTTGTAAAACGAAATGTATTGATTTAGTGTATAAATCTTATAATATTAAAAAGGTTATTATAATTATAATATTTATTTTTTTTAGTATAAATATAATCTTAACAAATTTATTAAATATTTATTAATATTTTATAAATTATCTTTTATTTATTTATTAATTGTTAATTAATATATATAAATATGTTTTTCGTTTTTAATTAAAAAAACTAAAAATATAAAAATCGAAAATATATTAAATTTTAATTTAAATAATAAAAATTTATCAAAAAAAAAAATAAAAATTTTTATTTCAATTATCTTTTTTGTTTTTTTTATTTTTATAAAAAAAAAAAAAAAGAAAATTATTACAAAAGGTAAAAAAAAAACTGCTTCAAAAAATAATGTTTTTGTTTAAAACATTTTTTTTCGTTTCTTGAAAAAAGTTTAGACTTTTAAAGAATTAAATTTTGAATTGTTTTTTAATAAAAATCGATAAAAAAACAATTTTTCCAAATCAGAATTTTTAAGGATTAAATTTTTTAAATTTTTTCAATTATTTTTAAGATTTTTTAGTTTTCAAATTATTTGTTTTATTTTAACTCTTTACGATTTTTCGAATATCAAATAATCGATATATATTTCTTTTTTTTCGAAATATAAAATTTATAAACTTTTTTAGGGTATTATTTTCAATTCTTTTTTATTTTTTAATTTTGATTTTTTTGATAATATAAATATAAATATAAATAAAAATATTATTATTTAATAAATAATCAATTTTTAATATATATCAAAAATTAATTGTTTTTTTTTAAAACCCTAATTTTTTGATTTTGTTTTATTTTTTAATAAAAATTCATTATTAAACATCTATTTTTTATCATTAATTAATAATAATTTCCTATTTGAATTTTATATTTTTTATAAATTTTAATAATATATTATTAAAAAAAATTAATATATATATAATTTATTTTATTAATTTTTAAAAATTTTTTTTAATAACGGTTTAAATATTATTAATAAGAATAATTTTTTTTTATTTAAAATTGTTAAATAATAATAAAAGAAATACAAAATTTTTTAATAATTTAATAATGGAAATAAATAAATCTTTTTTTTTATATTTTTTTTTTATAAATATAATTTTATTATTAATTAATCAATAATCTTTAATTTTTAATTATTAAACTTTATAATAATATATAAATCTTTATAATTATTTTGATTTATAATATTTTTATAATAATATATAAATTATTTAAAATTGTTTTTATTTATAATATCTTTATAATAATATATAAATTATTCAAGATTATTTTTATTTATAATATTTTTATAATAATATATAAATTATTTAAAATTATTCTTATTTATAATATCTTTATAATAATATATAAATTATTTAAGATTATTTTTATTTATAATATTTTATTTATTTTCATTAACATTATATTAACAAAACTTTTTTGTTGAAATAATTATTTAAAATTATATCCGAATTTCAAAGATTCTTCCCTAATTCCTATATATCTTTTAATAAGGCATAGTTTTTTTATTAAACTAAATATTATATTTTTTTTTTTTTTTTTTAATATATTAAAATTTTTTTTATTTTGTATTTTAGTTTTTTTTTTATTTTTTTAAATAACAATAAATTAACAATATTCTTTTTCTTATACCATAATTTTAATAAAGAAATATAAAATATATTATATATTTTATAAATAAAAAATAATTTTAATTTATATAATTATTTATTTAAAATAATATTAATAATTATAAATAGCTTTATAAATTGTTTTAAAATTTTTTTTTTTAAATTTTAATTATTTAATATTTTTTATATTAAATATTATTAAATTATTAATATTAAATCGTTAATATTCCACTAAAATATTTTTTTGGATTTTTTCCATAATTGTTTTTTACCAAAATTCCTTAAACTTTTTTTGTTTCTTTATTAAAATTTCAATTTTTTTGTAGATTATTAACGTTTTTTTTTTTGTATTAATATTTTTATTGATATAATTAAATATAAATTAAAAATTATATATTATTTTAAATAAAGTTTTTTTTATTATATTATATTAATTAATATTATATATAAATTTTATTAAAAATAATAATAATATTTAATTATTCTATTTTCAATTTAAATAATATATAATATAATATATAAAATTTTAATTTTATTATTTAATTTATTTATTAATTTGAAAATAAAATATTATTAATAATTTTTAATAGATATAAAAGTAAAACATTAAGTTTTCCCAAAAATAATTTGCAAATTATAATTTTTTATTTGAAATAATATTTTTTGATATATTAAAATTTTTAAATATATATACAAATAATATTTTTGTTAATTTAAATAAATTAATAATTTTAATAATAAATATATATTTTATTAATTTTATAAATTTATTAATTATTATAAAAATTATATTATAAATATATTTTTTAATTTTTAAAAAAAATAAATTTATAATAAAATTTATAATTATTTTTTTTTAAAATTTTATAAAAAAAGAAAATATTTTTAATTTGTTGTATAATTAATAACATTTTATTATTGAGTATTAATATATTATATAAATCTTAATATATTTTTTAATATTTTTTTTTATATTTTATTAAAAATATTTTTTTTTTAATATTTTTAATATTTTTTTTATATTTTAATATTTTTCTATTAAATTATTATAATAAATTTTTAGGATCTTTATTTTTATAATAAAATCTAATAATATAAAAATAATTTTATTATAAATAATTATTTTTTTGATGTTTATTTATTATAATAAAATATTTTTAATAAACTTTTATTTTTATTTAATATATTTTTTATTTTTTATAAATTTATTATATTTTTATAATTATAATAAAATGTTTTTTATAAATTTTAATATAATATTTAATATTATTTTGTTTTTAATTATAATATTAATTATTTAACAAAATATTAATTATTTATAATTAATTTTTATTAATAATTTTTTTAAGTTATAAAAAAATAAATAATTTTTTTTTTTTA